>CM042901.1:8710400-9070400 GCA_023653625.1 Triadica sebifera | reverse complement strand
GAAGAGCAATAATTGATCCTCATGTACCCTAACCTTGAAGGCACTTAGTAGCCTAACCTCTGGGAACTTAGTGTTGGAAAAGTTTTGCCGCCGCCACCACCTTCCTCTCACCAAACCTTACATCAACATTTTATCAACCTTTCAAAAATTTCACCACCGCACCAAACATCTATCAATATTTGAATTTAATGCAAATGTTATGTTGATAAAAGACATAAATAGTGGAAGATTTAGAATATAGCAAGTGAGAGCAAAGTGAGAGGGAAATTCCAAAGTAAGAGAAAAGAGATATTAGAAAATTTTTGTTATCCTCTTAATTTTTATGAAAAAATATATTTGTTCTTTTCTTAATTATTAGAGAAATAGTGTAATCTCATATTTCTTTTATAGTGAAATTCGTCTATATTTGCCTGTAGTTTTTACTCTAATTTATTTGAAAGTTTTCTACATAAAATTTATGTGTTATATTTTTATCTTTATTTTTTTTTCAAATTATTGGTTGTGATCCTGCTTTATTCGGTTTTAATTTTTTTCCAACAAGTGGCATCAGATAATGACTTTGGTATTAATATCTACTTATTGTATGTTATGTGATTGTTATTAATAAGTAGACCCTTCTACATGAAAAAAATAAGTTGGATTATTATTGACCCATGAAAGTTGTTATGTAAGCAATGACGGAAAAATTTGAGATCTAAAAATTCAATGAGAGTAATTTCAATTCTATTAGTGAAAGGCCGATGGAATCCAAAGACGACATGTTAGAAGTAGGCTCCAACAAATATCGTATTGTAGAATTGAAAGCACATTTAATTAGGGAGATTGAAATGAAAAGTATGATATCAACAAATAAGATTTTAGGGATGCAAATTTATCGAGATATAAATAATAGGAAGATTTGATTTTTTCAAAATAATTATTTGAATAAGATCTTGCGACGCTTCAATATGCAAGATTGTAAACCAATTTCTTATCTCACATTCTATTAATTTTAAGTTATCTTCCAATATGAGTCATAGCATATAACTAAAAAAGATGGAGATATCTCGAGCACCATATACATCAATAGTGAGAAGTTTAATATTTGTTATGATTTGTACAAGACCAGACATTGTACGAGTAGTAGAAATGGTTAGTTGATACATGACAAATTTTGGTATAGAACATTTTAATGCAATGAAAAGGGTCATAAGATACATTAAAAAGACCACAGATGTTGTATTGTGTTATGAGGGATTAGACTTTATTGTCTAAATGATATGTTGATTCAAATTACGTAGGTGATTTTGATAAAAGCAAATCTATCACCGGATATATGTTTGTACTTCCTAGCGGAGCTATAAGCTAAGTTTCAAAATTGTAGTCAGTTGTGACTACATTAGTAATAGAAACAGAATATGTAACAACTACACAAACTAGTAAAGAAGTAATTTAGTTGAAAATAACATTGGAGGAACTTGGACATAAATAAGAGAAAATTTCTTTATTTTGTGACAATTAAAATATTTTGCATCTTACAAAGAATCCAACTTTTCATTTGAGGACAAAACACATTAGAGTCCAATATCACTTCGTTCTTAAGTAAGTAAAGGAAGGAACATGGTGGATATACAAAAGATAACCTAACGTATTTTTGAACAAAAATAGTCAATGTTAATAAGTTTATTTGGTATCAAACCTCTACCAGTCTAGCAAAGACATAAGCAACATGAAATGACATGAAAGAAAGAATGATGTGAAAATATTATTGACGAAATCAAATATTCAAATGTGAGATTTGTTGAAAAAATCTTATCTACTGTCACTTTCCTCTCACCAAACCTATACCAATATTTTACTAAACTTTGAAAAATTTCACCACCTACCAAACTTCTACCAATCTTTGAATTTGATGCAAATGTTATGTTTATAAAAGGCATAAATAGTTAAGGGTTTAGAGCATGGCAAATGAGAGAAAATAGAGATTAGAGAATTTTTATTATTCTCCTAATTTTTATGACAGGATGTATTTGTTATCTTCTTAATTAATAGAAAGAAAAAGTAATTTTATATTTATTTTATAGTGATTTTTTTTATTATTGTCCATAGTTTTTACCATATTTTACTTTGGAGGTTTCCTCGTAAAATTTATGTATTCCATTTTTATTTTTATTTTTTCTCAAATTAGTAATTGCGATTATGCTCTATCTAGTTCTAATTTTTCTTTAACACTCAGTTTTCTAAATTTTATGGAAATAGGCAAATGAAGGGAAAATAGATCTTCATTTATGTTTTTTTCCCAAATTCCAATAATATGAACGTGATGTTTACATTCGACTAATTTATAATTTTTTTCTTTTTTCTTTATTTATTTTTTCTAGAAGACAGCCACACACATGAATGATATTACATAAATCTATCCTATAATTATTTTTTGGCCCCTGCCATTGCATATCGTATAACTTTGACTATTGATACCATTTCAAGAGCAAATTAAGTTGGAAAAAAATGACTGAAAGAAAGTTGCGGAAAAATCAAAGGAAAATAAATGTTTGAAATTAAAAAATTCAAAGGACATCACTCATATATTTTCATCTTTCATAGATGAAAAGTGTTGAGAAAATTAGAATTGAATAGAGCAGGAATACAGCTAATAATTTGAGAAAAATTAAAGAGAAAATAGAACACACATATTTTATGTGGAAAACTCCTAAACAAAGCATAATAAAAACCACGGACAATGATAGAAGAATTCACTATGAAAGAAAATAGGAGATTATAACTTTTTTCTAATAATTAAAGAGATAACAAATTACCTCTCTCTTTAAAATTAGGAGCACAACAAAATCACAAATATTTTTTTCTCTATTTTTATCTTTTTCTCTCGTATTTGGAAACTTTATCTTTCATTCACAAAAACTTAGAACTTTCTATATTTTTTTCTGAGGATGAACTCTGCCTTTTATAGATAGAGAAATGAATTCAAACTAAAATTTTATAACACATTTCTTTTAAAATAAAAATAAAATAATAAAATAATATTTTTTTCAAATGTTTCGATTTTTTTTCAACAAATCTCCTACTTGAAGATTTGATTGTGTCAATCATATCTTCACACCATTCTTTCTTCCTTGTCATTCCATATCGCTTATGTTTTTGCTAGGCCTCTAGAGGATTGATACCAAATAAATTTGTCAGCATTGATTGCTTTAGTTAAGAAATATTCTAGGTTGTCTTCTATATGAATTTTCTGCATATCCACTATTCTTTCCTCCACTTTCTCATGAACGAAGTGACTCGAATGTGTTTTATCCTTGAATGAAAGGTCATATTCTTTGCTAGATGCAAAACACTCTGACTGTCACAAAAAAAAATTCTCTTGTTCATACCTGAGTTCCTCAAATGCCATTTTCAACCAAATTGCTTCTTTACTAGCTTGTATAGCTGCTACATATTCTGCTTCTGTTGTTCATGTAGCTACAACTGACTGCAGTTTTGAAACTCAACTTACAGTTCTGCCAGCAAGAACGAATACATATTCAGTGGTGGATTTGTTTTTATTAAGATCGCCTGTATAATCTGAATCAACATATCCTCTAATAGTAAAGTTTGATCCCTCATAATACAATGCAACATTCGTGGTCCCCTTAACGTATTTCAGGATCCTTTTCACTACATTCCAATATTTTTTACCAGGATTCGCCATGTATCGACTAACCACTCCCACTGTTTGTGCAATGTCTGGTCTGTACAAATCATAACGAACATTAAACTATCCACTGCTGATGCATACGGTACTTGAGACATCTCCATCCTATCCGCTTTTGTGCTAGGACTCATATTGGATGATAACTTGAAATTAATAGGAAGTGAGGTAGAAATTGGCTTACAATCTTGCATATTGAAGCGTCGCAAGATTATCTTCAAATAGTTCTTTTAAGAAAGCCAAATCTTTCTATTATTTCTGTGTCAGTGAATTTGCATCCCTAAAATCTTATTTGTTGGTCTCATGTCCTTCATTTCAAACTCCCTAGCCAACTGTGCCTTCAATTCTACAATACGATCTTTGTTGGGGCCCGCAACCAACATGTCATCTACATACAACAGCAAAATAATGAAATCATTTCCACCAAATCTCTTGAAATATGCACAAGGGTCTGCATTAATTCTGCTGTATCTAAGGCTCATGATGAACGAATCAAATCTCTTGTACCAACACCTTGTCTCTTGTTTGAGACCATATAGAGATTTTTTCAACCTACAAACCAAGTTCTCTTTTCCTTTTTCTTCAAATCCTTCTGGTTTGAGCATATAAGTTTCTTCTTCAAGATCTCCATGAAAAAAAAACATTTTTGACAAATAACTGCTCCAGATGTAAGTGAAATGTAGCACACATTGCCAGAACTACTCTAATTGTTGTTAGTCGTACCATTAGAGAAAATATCTCATTGAAGTCAATGCCTTCTTTTTGAGCATATCCTTTCACCACCAATCTTGCATGATACCACTCCATTTGATCTTCACCATTGCTTTTGATCTTATACACCCATTTGTTTCCTATAGGTTTTCTTCCTTATGGTAACGAAACAAGTTCCCAAGTTTTATTTTTATGAAAAGCTTCCATTTTCTCTTGCATTGTTGTCATCCACTGAGGTGCATCTAAATTGTTCAGTGCTTCTTAAAGAGTTGATGGCTCTCCATCTTCTGTTAGAAGACAGAATGCAACATTTCTCTCCATAAAATACTTTGAGTGTCAACCTGGTTGTTTTCTGGAGCGATCTGACTGTCGAGATTCTGGTGCTTCAGAAACAACAGGTTCTTACTCATCGTGCTCTAGTTCTTCTTCAGAAAAATTATTTTGCTCAGCTTTATTTTTTACGTGTACTACCATAGTTTCTAAATTTTCTTTCACTGTACTATCACCACTTTCTTCTTTTTGTTGTTTATTTTCTAAAGAGATAACATCTCTGTCGATTACAACCTTATGGGTAGTGGGATCCCACAAGCGATACCCCTTTACTCCATCAGCATATTGCAAGAATAGACATTTTTTGGATTTTGGATCCAACTTTATAGTTTCTAGGGCATTGTACATCATGTACACATGACTTCCAAATATATGGAGGTTTGAGTAATCGGTCTTCTTCCTAGTCCACATCTCCATCGGTATCTTTGACTCAATTGTTGTTGATAAGACCTAATTTATCACATAATATGCGGTATTTATTGCTTCTGCCCAGAAAATTTTTTCCAAACCTGCAGCTCCCAACATTACTCTTGTTATTTCTAACAAGATTTTGTCCATCCGCTCTGCCACTCTGTTTTATTGAAGAGTGTATGCTGTAGTGAATTTCCTTTTGATGTCTTCTTGTTTGCAAATTTGGCAAACTTATGACTGGTATATTCTCCTCCATTATTTGTCCTCAGACACTTGATCTTTTTTCCAGAATCAAACTTTACCTGTGCTTTGAATACTTTAAAGATTGGAAACGCATCTACCTTTTGCTTGATAGGATACACCTAATATCTTCTAGAATAATCATCTATGAAGGATACAAAATACTTTGCTCCTCCCAAAAACGTAACTGGTGCTTCCCATACATCAGAGTGAAACAATTCTAGAATTTCTTTACTTCTAGAATTTGATGTGTTAAACTTCAATTTGTGTTGTTTACTTGTAACACAGTGCTCACAGAAAGGTAAGGAAACCTTAGTAAGACCTGGAAATAGATTTTTCTCTGCAACAAATTTCATTTCTTGCTCAGACATATGCCCAAGTTTATGATGCCACACCATTGCAGATCTTTCATCTGAACTACTTAAAGTAACTGATGCTTCTCTTTCTAGCAAAGCCTCTCCCTTCAACATGTACAAGTTAGCAGTTACTTTTTCTCCCTTCATTAGTACAAAGCGCCTCGAATCACTTTCACGTTTCCTTTTTTGGCTTCAATTTTACAGCCTAGGTCATCCAGTTGACCTAACAACAACAAGTTCTTTTTTAGGCCTTCCACATGTCGCACTTATTGAATAGTGCGTACTGTGCCATCATGGAAATTTAAATACCGACAATCTTTAAGGCATGATCATTACACCTGTACACAAATCTCTCAGAGACAGGTTCATATTGGTGGAACCATTCTCTTCGAGATGTCATGTGAAATGTGGCTCCTAAGTCAATAAACCACACATCAACAAATGTCTTTCTACCTTCACTAGTTGTTGCTGCTTCACAATATAAAGCATCACCCACATTAGATGTGCTTGCAATATTTCCTTGATGATTTGAGTTTTTCTTGTTTAAACTCCAACAATTCTTCTTCAAGTGACCCTTTTTGCCACTGTGGTAGCACTTAAGGTTCATCTTCTTACTTTTTGACTTTGATCTGCCTTGATCTTGGCTCCCACTTGAGCTACATTCTGTTGATCTTCCTCTCATCACTGTTAAGGCTTCCGCTTGTTGCGAACTAGCCAACCTATCCTCTTTGTTTTTGCGCATATTTTCTTCTTCAAGAATAACAGCTGCAACATCATCAAAATATAGATGATCTGTGAGGATATTATTTGTTAGATTGATGATGAGTTGATCATATGAATTAGGTAGACTTTGAAGCAGAAGTTCAACATGTTCAATTGGCTCTATTTTATAACTCATTGATGCGAGTTTAGAAAATAGAGTATTCAACACATTGAAATGCTCTGTTACTGAAGTAGATTCTGACATCCGCAGAGTATATACAATTTTCTTTTAAGAAAAAGTTTGTTGTGAAGTGATTTGGTTTCGTACAGTTTTGTGAGATGATCACAAATCTCATTTGCAGTTTTCTTCTCCTCTATACTTGACAACACACCATCTGCTAATGCAAGATGAAGATTTGCAATAACATTTTCATTCATCTCACTCCACTTGACATCATCTTTATATTCTGCCAGCTTTTCACTAATAGCCGTCAAACAATTATCTTTTCTCAAGATAGTTTTTATCTTTAATTTCGACAATGAGAAATTACTCCCATTGAATTTTTCGATCTCAAATTTTGTCGTCATTGCTTCTATAACAACCTTCAAGGGTAAATAATAATCTAACTTATTTTCTGATGTGGAAGGTCTACTTATTAGTGACAACCACAGAGCATACGATAAGTGGATATTAACACCTAAGTTATGCTCTGATACCACTTGTTGAGAAAATTAAGACCGAATAGAGTAAGATTACAACTAATAATTTGAGAAAAATTAAAGAGAAAATAAAACACACAGATTTTACGTGGAAAACTCATAAACAAATCAGAGTAAAAACCACAGACAATGATAGAGGAATTCACTACGAAAAAAATAGGAGATTATAACTTCTTTTTAATAATTAATGAGAGAATAAATTAATTCTCTCTTTAAAATTAGGAAAACAATAAAATAACAAATATTTTTTTCTCTCTATTTTTATCTTTTTTTCTCAAATTTGAAAATTCTATCTTTCACCCACAAAAAATTAGATCTTTCTATATTTTGTTAGAATAAAAATAAAAATAAAATATTTTTTTTCAAATGTTTCGGCCACCTACCAAATGGTAGGTGGCTGATATATATATTTTTTTCCAACGAAAAGGACATCACTGTAACAGCAGACGGGACTTGACTTATAAATAGGAAATGTGTATACTTGCCTAACATATCGAAGAAAAAACAATTTCATAATATAGTCAGGAGATAATGGCTTCCAAGGTCTTCAAAGTGATAACACCAGTGGTTTTCATGACAATCCTACTGATAATGCCATCCTCTGTGCTGTCTGCAACAATCCCAGTTGCCGCCGATGCCATTCCATCATCAACTAAACTCGGTTTGTAATTTATATTTTTCGTTGGCCATTAATTCATCTTATTTTCTTTTTATTTAATAAATGGGAAACTACTATAAGAAGTTAATGCCAGTTCATGATTATCGATTTTTTTTTTTGTTCTCTTATGAAGCAATTGATCATCCTTTCTTATGACCAGTATGATGTTTGATGTTTACAGGAAGAAAAGTTGTTGAAGAAGTAAAGCGCCCTGATCAGGCGAGCTATCCTTCCTATCCAGGTGGAGGAGGAGGATATCCATGCTTTTCACCACCACACTAGCTATTGGCATATAAATAGCTAGCAAAAGAAAATCTTATCCACAAATAAAGCAATTAGATGTCTTAAAACAGCTATTAATAATTTCTCAAATTGGATGCTGTTTGGTTCTACAAATCATGCGTGTGAAGTTTCTGAGCGAAACCATCAGTGGTTTAAGTCTGTGATGGTTAATTAGCTTCTGTATAATGATATTCATTATGAAAATTTAAGCGATATTAAATAATAATTCTTAAATATTTTAATTAAGAATCATATGCGTGGAATATTTCCATATTCTTAATTAGCTGTTGATTGGATCATATATATATATATATTACTCTCTGTTTCAAAAAATTTATCCCTTATGGCTTTTTGGCTTTAGCACTAGAATTAAGAAAAATATTAATCAAATGAATTGACTTATTATATCCTTTTTGAAAATTGAAAATAGAGTTTTGAAAATTTATTAAATTTGAAGTGTGAAGTACTAGCTAGTAACTAAGTAAGATGTAGAGTTGGAAAAAAAATTAAAAAATTATATTATTTTCACAAAATATGGACGAATATTTTGAGAAAAAAGTTTCTTTTAAAAAGGACAAACATTTTGAGAATGAGCAGATGCTTGTTAATTACGGAGGTATAACAGAAAACTATTATTTTCCTAAAAAAATGATGTTATAATAAATTAATTCAATTACAAAAACAAAATAATATTATTTCTTTTTTTCCTCGAAAATAGCAAATTTTATTAAAACCAAAACAACGAATGCAACTACAAAAGTGATCATATTGGCCAAATGTGACCATGCTTCTTCTGATTATTATTATTATTAGTACTGCTTTTTAAATATAGGAACTGATTAATATAGTTCTATATATGGCTATATTTTTTCTTTTTCTATCTTATTGACTATTTGTTATTTTCATATTAATTAATTTAAATGCCTATTAAAATTTTCTCTTTAGTCAATTTCAAATAATTGTATACATTTTTAATTTTTTTTAATATCGATTGGATATTTAAATTTGAAATTTTACGGTTATTATAACCACACCAATACCACTAACCTAAAGTTTATTTTTTTATTTTTTTGAAAGAGGGACGACAACAAATTGCTAAAACACCACACGTCTCCAAACAAAGGAAGAGTAGCTCCCAATGGAGGAACATCATGCCAAATGAATCGGACATCTTGAGAGAAGGCAAAGATTGCCAAAAATCTGATTACCAGCAACGGTTTGTGAGGAAAACATGGACAATGCGAACATCCCAATCCTAGCGCATGAGGCTCCTAATGTGAGAAATGAGATCAAAATTATGATTACCAGCAACGGTATGTGAGGAAAACAAGCCTGTAATGCTTCAGTTATCTATATGAACCACGACTTTCCTCCAACCTATGTCTCATACCTACTGAAGCCCATAAAAATGCCCTAAAGCTCTGGTCTAAAGGATGAGCAATGACCCAGTTTGGTTGATTAACCTCCTCCTATCCACCTGCTCCAAAGCTCTACTTTAAAGGACTTCACAAGGTTGGTATCCTCTTCTATTTCTATAGAGAATAGGATAAAGTTGAAGAGAGTAGAAGAGTCTTCTATAAGAGACTTTAGAGGGTTAATGTACAATGTTGTACAGACATCGAACAAGAAGGCTCGCACTGGTTCTGGATCCTTCCAGTCTAGGGGATGTGGACAAGGTCAGAGTCAGATGGGGTACACCAGGCAAGTGCCATCTGCAGTGACAATTTCTACTGCTGTCAGTAATCAACCCTAGGCACACAGAGAGTCAGTACCACAGTGCACAGTGTGTGGGAGAATGGATAGAGATAGTACTGGAGATGCACCAGGTCTTACTTCAGGTGTGGGTTTTGAGATCATTTTAAAAAAGACTGCTTGTTACAGAAGGTAGATGTAACACCTAACACCTTATACATCTATATACCGTATATGTTGTCTTTATATTGTATTATCACGTATGAAACAAGATTAAATAAAATTCATGTTTACAGCGAGAGTAAATTTTTTTTTTTAACTCATCTCATATTATCAACAATAATTTCACAATCAATACGAAAGCTTTAATTATAGTTCATAACATCACATATATTAATAACTTAAACATTACGTTTAAAAAGTTAGTAAATATGCAAGTATTCAATCCCTAAATATAAATCATATGTTCTTATGCTTATGTGGAATGCAAGGAGAGAGAGTGATGAGGCTCGGCCGGTGACCTTTGATCCATGACTTTTATATGCACCTCAATATGAACTACTAATCTTCTCTACCTGAAAAATGATGCAATTTGGTGAGTTGCGACTCAGTGAGAATAACCATCAAATGAGTTCTAAAGCACCAAGCATTTCATAATAGCAAATAACAAGTATAATTAATACATACTTTATACTCCATTTCATCAGTTAATAACATATAAATATAGATAAAATCAAGTATTCAATAATTGTTATTTACTTATGCTTATGTTTATGCTTGTACATTTTATTTTGTTGTGATCAGGTTAAACGAACATTGCCTCGGGTTTCCATGTGAACATTTGCATTTGCTAGCTAGCTTGATCATTTGTTTCATTTGCACATTTGTTGGGCCATAGGCCTCTTCTTTTGCTTTGCATATTTGTTGGGCCATAGGCCTCTTCTTTTGCCTTGTACATTTAATGGGCCATAGGCCTCTTCTTTTGCTTTGCAATGTCGATTGACTAGTCACAACGCCTTTTAAGTCATTATGCATATGCACTTGACTTACATATTCATCAACCATTGTATCTTATCACATATACCATACATATACCACATATATACTTCATATGCAACACATATACCATACATATACCACATATATACTTCATATGAAACACATATACCATACATATACCACACATATATACTTCATATGCAACACATATACCATACATATACCACATATATACTTCATATGCAACACATATACCATACATATACCATATATATACCTCATATGTCAACACATATACCTTGCATATACTATACATATACCATGTATATATATCATATGTCAAACATATACCTCCAATATACCAAAGTACACAAACTTATATGTACCACAAATGTCACAAATTATTCATCAATTGGATTCTTGTTCCTAATTAAAATTAACATCTTTATATATAACATATTAAAATTTCAGATCAATTGGATTACTGTACAATAATCGTGTTCTGATTTCTGCTCTGTTTTCTGCCCTTAGGCAGTTTCAGGGTACTCATTTGGGTTCATCATAACTTATAATTTGTATGTCCTATTTTAATGAAAATTTACATAAACTTATATGGGTTCATATGGAACATTTGTCATGTTTACAACTTTTATCAATTATGTCTCTAAGGTCTTCAAATTATAACAAACATTTTACTGGTCCAGAATAGAATTGGCTTCCGGACCAGTATGACTTACAAAGGCCATACCTTATTCTTTACATAATATATTAAGCTACACTTAGTACCAAAATTTCGCTAAGACATATACCTATAACTTTTATGTTTTGATAATTTATAGAATCGATCTTTAAGAAACTCAAAATAATTAAACACGTTTTGGGACCTGTACAGGGCACTCAGTAGGCAGTTCAAATCATGGAACAGTCATGGTTCCATTCACCATAACTCAAAACTTACAAGACCTATGAACCAGAAATTTGGTTTACAAATCCATAACACATATATCTACAACTTTTATGGTTTGAGCTACTTATAATATTTATTTTAACATACCCAAAACTAACAAACACAGTAGCTAATTTACTTAAGATTCCCATCCGAACCAGTTTCAGTACGAAGAGGATATCTCATTCTATACACCACATCTTGCAAAAATATTTACATATACATAAATCTAAGACATAAAGGAACAACCTTTATGTTTTAAGATTTTCCATAATCAATTTCTATGGATATAAAAATTGGAGTTCAAATCAGTACCTATTAATGAACCTTAGCAACTCAAATCAACCTTATAGCAATAAGAATTGATTACTTACCAAGAACGAACTTTCAAATGATCAATTTGCCTCAAAAACCAAGTGAAACACGGAAGAATTTGTGGCTGGAACTTGAGAGAAAATAGGTTGAAGAAATGAAGAAAATAAGAAGAAGAAGATAAGAAAAGAAAAGGAAGATAATGGAGCATAATAGGTTAAAATCCACCTGCCCCATTTATTTCTCTTTTTCTCTTTGCCGTCCAACTCTTTTTTTTTTCTTTTTTCTGTATGATTTCTTTTTTTCTTTTTATTATTTTTATTTTTATTATCATTATACATACATATATACATACATATACATATATTCATATATACATATATACATTTACCCAATTTTACTAACCAATAATAAATAAATATATAATTTAATCACTTATTTTAATTTAATTAAATTAATCATGTCAAATTTTTATTAATTCAATCTAGTCTCTTTATTCACTTAAATATTAATTTCATGTCATTTTCATCTATATTATAAAATGGACATATGCATTTCTATACAATTGTAAAATATTTGAAAATAAACTAATTGTATGTCATGAATATATTTAAATAAAAATGCATATTATGCATGTGTTCAAATGATATTTATGCAAAATGCATATGCACAAATGTGATGCTGCAGAAATGCATATGAGAAAAGTCAAGGATGTTACAGTAGAGGCTCCCACTCAGACTTAGAGTTTAGAGCCGACACAGGCCGGGGGTCGGGGATATATTAGTTTAGTAGAGGTGGATTTAGACCAGTCATATAAGAGACAGTGAACAGACCATGACCTAGTAAAACACCAGCGGAAGCCTATGCTATTAGGGCCAAAGAGGATTCAAGTGCATCAGACGTGGTTGTTGGTACATTTCTTCTCTTTGACTTCAGTTTTAATTTCTTTGATAGATTCGAGTTCTACACATTATTATATATGTACCAAAATAATTGAACGATATAATATGTTAGCGGAAAGCTTAGGTTATGAGATAGAGGTGACTAGCCTTTTGGGACATAGCACAGTGGTAAATTGGGTGTATAAGAATCATCCAATTATGGTTCGAGGGATAAAGTTCACGACAAACTTGATAGAGTTGCCCTTTCATGAGTATGACACTATCATGTATATGGATTGACTATCTCGACAGGGTATAGTAGTGGACTGAAGGATGAAGATGGTAGAGTTGAGAACGTCAAAAGATGAGATAATGATTGTTCTGAGGGAGAGATCCTCACAGCAAATGCGGATCATCTCCATGATGAAAGCACAAAAGATGATCATAAAAGGGTGTGAAGCTTATTTGGCTCACATGATCGACAATAGGAGGGAGAGGCCAGATCTTAGGGATATTCTGACGGTGGAGGAATTCCCAGATATGTTTCTAGATGAGTTACCAGGGCTACCTCCAGAAAGAGAGATAGAGTTCTCAATTGAGCTTACTTCGGGTACAACTCCAATATCAGCGGTACCATATTGGATGGTTCCATCAGAGGTGAAGGAGTTAAAGGCATAGTTACGGGAATTGCTAGATAAGGGCTTCATCAGACTAAATGTATCTTCATGTCGTGCATTGGTGTTGTTTGTTAAGAAGAAAGATAGATCTATGAGGTTGTTCATAGACTATAGGCAATTAAACAATGTGACCGTTAAGAACAGATATATGTTACCACAGATTATTGATTTCTCTGATCAGCTGAAAAGTGCAGAGATATTCTCTAAGATTGCTTTGAAATTGGGATATCATCAGTTGAAAATCAAGGCAGACAGTGTAAAAAAGACAGCCTTCAGAACCAAGTATGGTCATTACAAGTTTTTTGTTATACTTTGACCAATGCTCCGACAGCTTTTATGGATCTGATGAACCAGATTTTCAGACCATTTCTGAATTAGTTTGTCATGGTGTTCATAGACGACATCTTGGTGTATTTAACAAACATGAATGAACATGAGCACTATTTGAGAACAATTTTAAAACTACAAATTTATCGTTTATAACTTACATATTCATCATTTAGAACTTCTAAGTTCATCGTTTACAACTTACTGATTCATCACTTACAGATTCATCATTTACAACATGAAGATTCATCTTTTGAAAGCTACAGGTTTATCATATAGATTTTTCAGATTCATTGTTTACAACTTTCAGGTTTATTATTTTTAATTTTCAGGTTCATCATATAGAAACTGCAGGTTTATCATTTAAAACATGCAAATTTATCGTTTATAACTTATAGGCTTATCACTTATATATTCATTATTTTTACCAAATCTATCATCTTCAACCTCCAACAATTCGATTTTCTCTCTATATATTACTCATTTTTAGTTGAAATATATTCATTTTCAACCATTTTATTATACAAAATATATCAAAACTAATATTTTTCATCGTAAATAATAATAACAATAACTAAAATATTCAAAAATATTAAAAATAAAATCAAATATGCAAATTAAAAAGTTTTCTCTTTCTAAAACAGTTTGACAATGGAGTAATAATTTTTTTTCTTTTATCTCTTTGAAGAAAAAGAATATGATAAAGAAAAACAATGATAATAATTTCTATCAACGATGCATAATAACACACATATGAATCATTTAATTCAAAAATAATATGATATTATTTTGAAATTGAAATCACGATGCATTATAAAAATAAATTCATGATATAATTTTGCGATCTATGTTTTAACAATTTGATCTTTATTATATTGGTCATTAGGGCATTCATTAGATTTGAGTCACTTGGGCTTCATAAACAAGTTGGTAGTACAGACTAATGACTTATAAAAAGTTGCCCATTTAATATATCCATCCATCAGTGATTTAACTTTCTGCCACAAGCATAAAGTAGACTTTTTCTTCTTTTACCTTTTTGACAATTCTCTCTCACTCGCGATGATCTTAAATTAGTACTAGGACATTTATTTCCAAGCTTAATTAGTAAACATATCATCTCAAAGAAATTTCTATCATCATCCCATCAATTTCTTCTCCTAACAAAGACTTTCTACCCTTGCCAATTTCACTCTCTTATTTTCTTCTGTGTATAATTTCTTATATAGCTACCAGCTTTATTTTTCAATTGCATGTGGTTCTCTACATGACTTGGGATTCGTTAATTAGTCCACTTCAAGAAATGAAAATTATGTGCAGAGCTCATAAATTGTGAATTTAGGATATGTAAAGAACTAATCAATTTTGGTGAGGCCATTTGTATTCAAGGAAAATACTTTTCTAATCGGTTCAAACTAAACCAATAATAAAATGTCATATTTTATGGCCATATTTTGATACATCAATCATTGGCTTAGTCCATCAAAAACTAGGTCTATACCAGAAATTCGAACATTCAAATCAATGGCAGGCAGAGCCACGTAATGTTTAAAAGCCCATATATATATTGAAATTATTATAACAATTTATGATCTCTCTTGTAAAACAAATATGATGTGGATTTTTTAATTAAATAATACAATATAATTTTTTTCCTACTTTTTAGCCCATCACTTGATTCGGATTGTTTATAATTAAATATAGAACACCTGTGGGCTGTGGCTTTCTAAAAAAATATATATATGTGGTTTTTGTTAATAAGAAAACAAAAAGCTTTTTCTCTTTTTTCATTTTTATTGCTTCAAGAATCAAAACTTTAGAGAATTGTTGTTGGAGCCTTGGAAGACTAACATCATTTGATCGGCATAGAAAGAGAGGCATTTAAATAATTAACTAATTATTTGATGGTTTCAAAGTATAAAATTGGACAATTGCGTAAGATGCATCTTATTTTATTTTATTCTATTTTTATAATAATTGTTTTTTTAATATATGCAAATATAAGTGATAAATTATTTGATATATAATTAAAATTTTTATATCAAAAAGTATAATTTAGATGAGTGCCCTTTTGATCCTAGAATCTTAGCTCCGGCACTAATTCAAATATGGATCCTTTTCCGGCCATAGACGACTTCTATTTTGACAAATAGAGAGGAAAATGTTTAAGTTGGTTTAATTATATATCCATAAGCATTTGAAAAAAATTAAAGTATGGTCTTATAGCAAGTTTGATTCAGTAATAACGGGTTGCAGCAGTTATCAGTCAATAGTCAACTATTCAGTTGTCAGCCATCAGCCGTCAATTGATAATTGTCAGCAGCTAGTAGCTTTTATAAATTAAAAAGTATTTGGTAAGTTAGAATAAAACGAGGTTAAATAATAAAATAATTAAAAAAATATATTTATATATTATTATGTAAATAAAAAAAGTTATTCATTATAATTAATATATTTAACTGTGACTATTTATTTTAGAGACCATATAAATATTTTTTATACATTATATTAGCAATGACAATTTATTGGATTCCTACCCTTTATGCCATAGATACTTGGGTTCCTACTTCATTGAGGACTTGTACTTCCTACTTCTTTGAATCTTCATTTATTATTAGGATTTTTATTTTATTTTATCATAGACTAAATATCTATATATATTACAAATAAATATTTGTTTAAATATTCGAGTGAAATTAATACTTAGATGACAAAATGTTACGAGACTATTACTCTCTCTCCAAAAGATTTACTCTATCTCCAAAAGATCGATCTTTTGGAGAGAGAGTAATGACCCCGTGACAAATGATATTAGAGCCGATCCAGATCCGAATCCGATGTCTCGCCAAATACCCCAGGTGTGGGGCAGGCAGGGGGGTCCACTGTGACAAGGGCGTCACAGGATTGGGTGGGGGAGAATGTCACAGACTTCAATCCCACATCGGATAGGTGAATGAGACAAGTCCTGGCTATAAGTGGATGGCGCTGCACACCCCACCAGATCGATATTTTGGGGAGAGAGTAATGGCCCCATGACAAAAAACACTCTTCATATATCAACATCCAATGCTGACACGCCTTTTGCAATTAAATGAAAAAAAAAATCAATTAGCAAAATATATTCGTCTCATGCTCTGCACTGAAAATTATTTTATAATTTAGCATCATGAAATTCTCAAATCCAACAATTAAATATTAATTAGAATAATTAAGGTCTACACAGCAGGCACTTCGATCTCTGCAATAGCTTTCTTTATCTTGTGCAGCCTGGCTAGGGCTTCTCTCATGGTTAAACGATCTTTTCCAGATTGAGCTGCACAATCTAAACCCAGTCTTACAGCAGAAGCTATGATGAACTCTTCATCTTTTTCCGTCGAAATGCTATTGCTATTTCCGCTGCTAATGCTATTTCTGCTAATTCCATCGACAGAATTATAACTAGTGGTTGTGCTTTGCAACGAAGAATACCCATTATTAGTAAAAAGCCTTGGATCAGCAATCTCCTTCACATGATTCTCATTAACTGCAGCGGCAAACTTTTTCAGACTTAGACCTTGTATGAACATTTCATTCGTGGGCTTCTTCGCTGTGAATATCTCAAGCAGCAGGATCCCAAAGCTGTACACATCCCCTGAGGTCGAAGCCTTGCCACCCATACCATACTCTGAAACAATTATAAATTAGTATCACTACCACATAAAAAGATCTATGCAATGAACTGTAATCAGCAGGTTTAAATCTGCCATCATACTAACCATATGGCACCAGATTATTAACAATTTCAAATTTAAACAGTTAGTAATAATCTACTGCAGCGGGAGCAGATGTGGCCACTCTAAATTCGTTATATATAGTGCAAATAGTTTTGCACCGATGCCGTAGGTCTAGTGTGTTTGTGTCTCAATTAAGCATGATTGGCATATATGAAAGTAAGTTATGAAAGAGTAACATATGCGTGTACCTGGAGCTATGTAACCAATGGATCCCTTCAGTCCCAATGTGCTGCTGCGATTTCCTGATGAATTGTCTGAAAGAAACCTTGCCAATCCGAAATCACCAACATGGGCCACCATATCATCGTCTAATAGCACATTTTCAGGTTTTAGATCACAATGAATTATTGGTGGATCACAGTCATGGTGCAGGTAGTCCATGGCAGAAGCTACATCTATTGCTATGTTCAATCTTTGCAATAAATTTAGGCCTAGGCTTGCAGGTTTTTCAGCATCTTCTTGATACAGCCATTTGCCCAAATTGCCAGAAAACATGAGCTCCATAACCAAAGCTTTGAATTCCTCTCCGTTGCGTTGGATGCTAGAGCAAGAAGTGATGATCTTCACTAGGTTCCGGTGCCGGACATTCTTCAGAATCTCGCATTCTCCTTCAAAACTCCTGGCAGCTTTGCTCTGTTTTAAGTTGAGCACTTTCACTGCGAGGACGGTATCTCCGGTGTTGGATCTGTGTTCAACATTTCTGAAGATGCCTCTGTAGACAGATCCAAACCCACCTTTCCCTATCAAGTTTTCATCTGAAAAGTTGTCTGTCGCTTGGCAGATATCAGAGTAAGATATCTGTGGAGGCAAGCCCTTTAAATCAGGACAGGACAAACCTTTTGCTTTGTTCTTCGGCCTCTTCCATGATATGAATACCCATAGAAAGTAGAAGAACAAAATCAGTAAGGCAGCTGTAATAGAAGCAGGAATCATGATCTTCAAGAAAACATGTTTCTTTCTTCCTGGAGCATTGCATCGAGGAAGTTCCAATTTTTCTGCATTTGTTTGATTGGTTAGGCAAAGCATGTTGTTTCCTTTGAGATTAACCTGGCTGAGGTTCATGAAGACACCGCTTACTGGAACTTCACCTTCCAAATGATTGAAAGACAAATTGAGCGAGCATAAATACCGAAGATTTCCTAGCTCTTTGGGGATTGTGCCTGTAAGACTATTTGAAGAAAGATTCAATGTCTCCAGGGACGCCAATTTCGATATTGTGCTTGGAATGGAACCTGTGAATTTGTTTCCACCCAGTTTGAGGTTTTGCAAACTTGAACAGCTACCAATTGTTGAAGAAATATTTCCTGATAACTGATTATCAGACATATCGATTAATTGAATCTGTTTTAGGTTCCCAACTTCTACAGGTAAAGGACCAGATAAATCATTTCGTTGCAAATAGAGGAAAATTAATGTGGAAAGACCAAAAATCTCCTTGGGTATGCTCCCATTAAGACTATTCACTTCCAGGCCTAGCCAGTACAATCGCTGGCATGATCCAATACTAGCAGGTATTCTACAAGAGAATTGGTTTCCACCTAAATCCAGAGAATATAGTCCTGTAAAATTGCCAAAAATATCCGGAATTTCCCCAGAGAACTTGTTGTCATATGCTAAAAAATTCTGAAGTTTCTTAAGGCTGCCTATGGATTCCGGTATGTTACCAACAAAAGAATTTTCTTCTATTGATAGGGAGATGAGTTCCTGAAACTTGTCAATTCCCTCAGGAAACCCACCGGCTAATTTATTGTCAGAAACACAAAAATGCTGAAGTTGGGTTGACAGGTTTGCAACAGAAGCTGGAAATTGACCAGCCAATCTGTTGGAGAAGATCCTGAGATCTTGCAGTTGCGTACAGTTGATGAGAGAATCGAATAGACGGAGATTAAGTGTTGTGCTGGAAGAAAGAGAATTAGCGCCAAGATTCAGATAAACTATGTCTTTCATACTCCCAAACCGATCAGGAACTGGCCCATGAAAGCCATTATTGGAGAGGTCCAGATGTTGGATTCGCGAGGCATTGAATAAAGAACTGGGTAACATGCCTTTAAGCCTGTTTGTTGCCAGGTAAAGCTCCAACAGATTTGGAAGTGCAGAACCCATATCAGTTGGCAATTCTCCTGTAAGACTATTATTCGTGAGAGAGATGTAAACTAAACAAGAAATGTTGTAAATAGAATACGGAATCTGTCCAGTGAATTGATTTTCTGAAAGTTGAATCCAACGGAGGTTTCGAAGATGACCAAGCTCACTTGGAATTTCTCCAGCAAGCTGGTTTCTTGCCAGGGAAGTGTTAGTGAGAGAGGTTAGATTGCCAAAAGTTACAGGGATACTACCAGTGAGGGCATTGACAGCAAAGTCAAGAATTTCAAGTCTTTGCAGATAGCCCAGTTCTGAAGGAATATTGCCAGTGAGTCCATTATCAGCTAAACTGATCCTTTTCAGATTATGACAGTGAGAAAGAAGAGGTGGGATGGTGCCATTGATGGAATTCCTTCGAAGCTGAAGATACTCTATGTGAGAGAGATGAGAAAACTCAGATGGAATTTGGCCGTAAAATGAGTTGTTGGAAAGGTCAAGCATGAAGAGGGAGCTGAGGTTGGATAGCTGAGAGGTTATGGGACCAGAAAGGCCAGCACCAGAAAGGCTGAGCGAACGGACTCGAGCTCCTTTCTTGGAGCAACCAACACCATACCAAGTACAGTGAGAAGTATTTTGAGTCCACCCTTGAAGAACTCCTCGTCGATCGGCGACTACGCTCTTAAAAGATAGAAGTGCTGCTCTATCGGAGGCAGAGCTGAGTCCCTCCACCTTGCTCATGAAATAATTAATCAGATAGATTTGGAGGAGGAAGAGAAAGAGCTGGAAGAAATGGAATTGTTGATCCATGTGAACTGAGATTTTTCACACAAAGAAAGTAGAAGAATAAAATTGTTGAAGATATTATATAATAGATAAAAGGGGTGTTTGGTGTAAAAAAAAATTTTAAAATTTTTTTATTTAATTTTTTATAAATTATTTTTGTCAAACCTGTTTTTAAGAAAAAAATATTTATTTATCTGTTTTTGTTAAAAAATAGTTTTCAAACCTCAAAAAAATTAAAAATAAAATAATTTTCTCTAAAAATGTTTTTTTTTCAAACGTAATGCTAAATAAATCCAAAATAGATTAAATTTCACATACAGACCCTCAATTTAATTAGCACTAATGCATAAATAATATCTACCAATTTTGATTTATGACACTAACATCTCCTACCTTTAGTTCATGTAACATAAATGTTACTCTTATCTCTCAATTTAGCACAAATGCATAACAATATTTGTCAATTTTAATTTGTAATGCTAATATTTTTTAACTTTAGTTTATGTAACAAAAATGTTACTCTTACCTGTTTTTACAAACCTACATGTTACATTTGATAATTAGGGATTGACTATGTAAAATACACTTAAAGATTAAACATCACATTACCGTCAACAATATATAATTTTTCTAAAAAAAATTGTGCTTAAATGGATTTTTTTTTTTACTTCAATGATTTTTGATAGGGTATTTGATATTATAATAATCATATAGTATAATGAATTTAAAAAAATATCGAAGTACAATTAAGTGCAAAAAATAATTAATTTAGATACAATTTTCTAAAAAAAATTATGTATTTTATGTAGGTGAACGTCTAATCATCAATTGTATTCTATATAGACGATGCTATATCGTCTAGTTATCAAGATAACCTGTAAAAATATGTAAAATGAACATTTTTATTATATGAATTAAAATTAAGTAATATTAGTATTACAAATTAAAGTTGAGTGATTGTACATTTGTGCTAAGTTAAAGAATGATCTATGAAATTTACCCTGCATAAACATCTCCTAAATTAGCACAAAAAATAAAAATTTAGTTTACACATTTTAACTTATAAAGTCATTTTATTATATAACTATGGTAATTTTCACTTGACATTACTTATTCATAACAATTCAGTATCTAAAAGTTTTATTTGTAATAAAAAAATTTATTTAATTTTATAATATAAAACTTCTTTTGTCATCCTTAGTTAAATCAGCTAATAAAATGCTAACATAAATTTTTCACATGTGTAATACCTTTAAAAAAAATGACATGGCAAATAGTGTATTAAATCTCTCTCGAACTTTCCATTTACAATTTTGCCCTTTCTTTTCCATTCTCCCAAAGATCAAGAAGCAACTTTTGAACACCAGAAAAGTTGACACTGGTAGGTGGAAAAGACCCAGAAATTTGATTGTTAGAGAGTCTAATCCGGCCAAGATTCACTGCAATTTTGTCACTCACGAGAAACTCTCGGAAGAGAAGATTATCTTGAAGCTCAATTTGGGTTAACTTGGGTAACCCAAAAGGCCCTTTCAGAATCAAACCATTAAGGAAATTCACCCCAATACAAATCCGACTCAAGGATTCATATTTCCCTAGTGATTTAGAGATCGACCCAAACAAAAAGTTGCTACGCATGATCAAAGTTTGTAAATGATTACTAGAGCATATATTAGGAGGAAAATTTTTTTGGTGAGTTTGTTTGAAAAGATATCCAAAACTCGGTCTCTTCTATATAATAAAAGTCATTTATTAGTATTTTTTTGTTAAATATTAATTTAATAAAAGTCATTTATTAGTATTTTTTTTTGTTAAATATTAATTTGAATGGAATAAAATAAACTAAAAAATTTATTTAATTTGTAAAAAAATATTTACACTTTATATTTTAGCCTGCAATTTGCAACATCAAACGGGACTAACTCCAACAAATTTTCGATCTCGGGCAAGCAAAATGCCTTCGTAGCTATTGTAGTACCCTATGTAGAACTGCTGTAATTTGATTAAGTTACCGATCTCTGGTGGAATACAACCCGCCAACTCATTACCGGAGTTGCCAAATATTCTAAAAGCTGCTATTTCTTGTACTCCAGTGGAATTACTCTGCCAAAGAAATTCCCACCGAGAAGCAGATTATGGAGATTGGGCATTTCAATGACAGCCAAAGGCAAGTCACTGGTCATATTATTGTTAAATTTAAGTTCTTCAAATTAACACAACCAGAGACAAGCTTGGCAATGCCCATATTGGTCACCCCTATGCATTTGTATAAGATAATGAAAAAGAGTGGCTGGTGACATTAAAAACCTAAAAATGAAGACGATAGATATAATGCATAAAAAGAGAATGAGGAAGGAGTAAAATAGTAAATAGATAATGAGAAAGAGGTTTTATGGTGGGATTCATTATTTGCCATGTCATTTTTTTAAAGATATTGCATACATGGAAAATCCACATTAGTAATTTATCATTAGCTGATTTAATTAAGGATAGAAAGAGTTTTGTGTAAAAAAAAAATTCTGTTATAAATAAAATTTTAAATGCTGAATTGTTACTAGTTGTGTAAATAAAAATAAAGATATATATGAATGAAAATAAAATTTTAAAAGCTGAATGAATGAAATAAAAATTCAATTAACTAATTTATCTATGTATACCTAATTACCATGTATACCTTTAGGACTGATGTTATTACTCTTTTAAGATAAAAAAAAAAAAACTAATTGAAGAAGACGTGTGATGGCTCTCTCACTGAAAGTAACCGACGAAAAATCAAAGGAAAATAAATCTTTGGAAGAAAATTCAACATATGCAGTAGATGTAACAAAGGTGAAATAAAGCTAATTGAAAAAGACGTGCGAAGTTTCTCTCACTCAAAGAAGTTGACGAAAAATCAATGGAAAATAAATCTTTGAAAGAAAATTCAACATGGCAGACGAAAAGGACATCACTGCAACATCAAACATTGAGTAGTAGGGATAGGTTCGGTCACGGTTTGGAATTGATCGGTTTTATTGTTCTAATTGGTCAGGACTGGACTAGAATTATAGCAAAAAAAAAAATTGCATATGCATAATCACATTCACATTAATTAGTCGACAATGACATATAAAAGCAATATTTGATCCTCATGTAACCTAACCTCCACGGCACTTAGCAGCCTAACCTCCAAGGCACTTGTAGTTTCCTAAATTTTAAGGCAATAGACAAATACAGGACGAGTAATTCATAATTTTGTTTCGTAAATTCGAGAGATATGCACGTGATGTTTATACGGATTCGACTAATTTATAATTTTTCTTTCTTTTTATTTATTTTTTATTTTTTTATGACAGATAACAACACATATGATATGTACCGTCTTAATATAAATCTATGCCATTGCATATTTTAAAAGTTAGGATTAAATCTCATAAAAAAATTTTTTAAGTTACAACAATAAAAGAGATTTGAACCTGACAGAAAATATACATTCCATTTGGCTATATCCATAGATGCAAATCTCATAAAAAAATTCAGAATGAATGGTTGTGCCACACCTATCTAACGTGACATTGTTATTTGTATATACCCAAAAACAATTAATTAAAAAATATTAAAGTAAAATATCTCTTTTCTTTCTATTCTCCCTTTGTTATGCATCTTTTTTCTTTCTGCTCCTCTCTTTGTTTCTCTCTCTCCCTATCTCTTTCCTTTCTCTTTTATTTTTCCTTCCCTCTTTCCTTTCTCCTTCTCCCTTCATTCATGAAGATAAACTTGGTTCCATTTTTAAAAAAAATTATAAAAAATAAAAAAAAAAAAAGAAAAAAGGAGAGAGATATGCGAATAAAAAGGAATAAACAATGCTCCTAACCCAGTAATACTTTTTTGGTTCAAATAGAGAGCTACTGGCTACATTGATTTTCTTTTAATTATTACCATAAGTTATAATTTATGTTATTTGATTTTAATTTATAATAATTAATAAAATTATGTTAATTTATTATAATTTATATATGGTAATTAAGTAATTAATTTTAGTTTATGATAATTGATAAAGTTGTGGTGATTGAATCTAATTTATTATAATTAATAAAATTATGGTAATAATTATCATTTATAGTAATTAATTAATTGATTTATAAAACTAACTAAATTGAATCCAATCAAACTGTAATTTTCTATTCAATTAAATTTGGATATAGACAAACTATGATTCGGTTTAATTATTACCACATATATTTCAATTTATTTGATTTATATAACTTCGATTTGATTTAAAATTGAACCTACCAAATGCTCACCCCTATTATATAATTAGTTAGTAAACAGTGGCAATTTTTATGGCCTTCAAAGTGATAACAACGCTATCAAAAAAGAAAACAAAACTATGAAAAAACATCTTTATCTATAAATTCATTAGCTGATAATGAAAAATCTTTTAATCAATAGCAAGGTATTTGTATGTAGGTAACACCAAATTATAGCAAAAACTTTTCATGTGCATAATCACATTCACATTAATTAGTCGACAATAATATATAAGAGCAATATTTGATCCTCATGTACCCTAATCTTGAAGGCACTTAGGGTAAAATTACTATTAAGGGTATAATTTATTTCAAAAAATATATTTTTCTATAATATATAAGTAAAGAGAAAAATAAAAATATTATGTATTACTTAATATAATTATATATTTTGATGATTAAAATAATAACAACAATAAAATATAATTAATTATAAATAAAATTTTCATAAATGTATATCTATAATTTATAAATATAATCAATTAATTTAATATTTTTTATGCTGAATAGAATTATTTTGAAGAGATGTATTTTGTTTTTAATAAAAAAAATTATAATATGATATATTTTATTATAAATGGACTAAATTTATCATTTTATTAGAAAAAATGCTAACTGTTTCAAAAAAATTTCAAAATATATTTTTTTCAATCAACAGTTGTTTTAATTTTTTATTAGCTATCAATTGCTGTTAAAATCAAAAAACTATCAATGACATCTAAGAATGGAATCAAATAACATTTTAGTAGTCTAACCTCTAAGACAATTATTGACTTGTAGTTTCCTAAATTTTATGGCAATAGGCAATTGGAGGGGAAATAATTTATTATCTCGAGTAATTTATAATTTTTTTTCTAAATTCCAGCGATATGAACATAATGTTTACACTGATTTCGACGAATTTAAAATTTTTGTTTCTTTTTTATTCATTTATTTTTTTATTTTTTATTTTTTGAAGAGAACCAAACACATGACATTATATATACCTATCCAATAATTTTTTTGCCCCCCTCTTAATATAAGTCTCCGCCATTGCATATGTTAATTTTAACGGAATGATTAAGATTAAATCTCATAAAAATTTTAAGAAGAAGAATTATTTAATAAATTTTGTTTAATCTTAATTATTTATTCATAAGTAAATATTTAAAATTAATCTAATATGACAAATTATCTGTAATTTAAGAGACTATGAGATGATAGATGTTAATTTAAAAAAAACATATCATATAAAACAATAAAACTTATTCTCAATATATTTAAAATAAGACTAAAGATTAAATCACATCAACTAATATATATATATATATATATATATATATATATATATATATATATATATATATATATATATATATATATATATATATATATATATATATAGTAATGACGTGTCGGCTGTAAAATACACCACATAACATACTAACAGTATATTTTTCAGCAGTCATATTTTTTTTTTTCAAAAATGAATATAGAAACCACTTTGCAATATAATAATAAAATACGGTATCATTTATATTATTAAACCTGCTTCCCATCAAATTTTGTTCGCTATTTAATTCGGTGATGGAGCTTCAAATATAAGAACAATTCTTTATAAATAGGAAGACTATATGCTTGCCCAACATATCAAAGAAAAAACAATTCATTATAGTCAGGAGACAATGGCTTCCAAGGCCTTAACACCAGTGATTTTCATGACAATCCTAGTGATAATGTCATCCTCTGTGCTGTCTGCAACAAACCCAGTTGCCGCCGATGCCATTTCAGCATCACCCAAACTGGGTTTGTAATTTATATTTTTCGTAGGCCATTAATTCATCATTTTTTTTATTTAATATATGGGAAACTACTATACGAAGAGAATGGTGTAGATCCCAAAATAGCTCAAGAGAAGGGTGAATTAATGCTTCAAGATATTATGGCCTTTGAGCCAACAAATGCCAACTCAATGATTTTCGATTTTTTTTTTTGGTTCTCTTATGAAGCAATTGATCATCCTTTCTTATGACCAGTATGATGTTTGATGTTTACAGGAAGAAAAGTTGTTGAAGAAGTAGAGCGCCCTGCAAATGATAATCCGCCGACCTATATTAGTCCAGGTGGAGGAGGAGGATATCCATGCTGTTCACCACCCTAGCTATTGGCATATAAATAGCTAGCAAAAGAAAATTTTATCCACGAATAAAACAATTAGATGTCTTAAAATAGCTATTAATAATTTCGCAAATAAGATGCTGTTTGGTTCTACAAATTATGTGTGTGAAGTTTCTGAGTGAAATCATTAATGGTGTAAGTCTGTGATGGTTAATTAGCTTTTGTGTAATGATATTCATTATGAAAATTTAAGCTATATATATTAAATTATAAGTATTTAATTAAGGATCTTATGCGTATAATATTTCCATATTCTTAATTAGCTGCTGATTGGGACTGGGTCACATATTACTCTCTCTTTCAAAATATTTATCCCTTTTGACTTCAGCTCTAGAATGAAGAAAAACATTCATAATCAATAAGAACAAATAAATAAATAATTAAATTGACTACTATCCTTTTTGAAAATTGGAAATAGAGTTTGAAAATTTATTAAATTTGAGAAGTGTGAAGTGTAAAGAAGTAGTAGTTAAAGTAAGGGGTAGAGTTGGAAAAAAAGAAAGTAAAAGGTGATAAACTCACAATTATAAGTTTTCATTTTATACCTTAAACTTCCAATATATTTAACATAAGAATTAAGAAAACATTAATAATCAAACTATTATAATCCTTTTTTAAAATTGGAAATAAAGTATGAAAACTTATTAAATTTGATAACTGTGAACTGTAATTAAAGCAAGGGGTAGAGTTGGAAAAAAAAGTAAAAAGTTACAAGCCTATAATATATTTAACACTAGAATTAATAAAAACATCAATAATCAAATAAAATGACTATTATATCCTTTTTAACATCAATATATCAATATATCAAATAGTGGTCATTCTAACATTTCTGCTTATAAATGCACCACTTAGATATTCCAACTAAAAAAATTTTGGATGTGTGAAGAATATTCCACTTAGACATGAAGAGTGAAGAATATCCCAAAATAAGCCAGTGAGATCCAAAAATATAAAATATAAAAGCCCAACTCCCAAATTAACTCCATCGTCCTCCTCTCTCAATTCGTCTCCCTCTTCCTTGGCTTTTCTTTCTCCATCTTCGTCCTCTCTCAATTTGTCTCCTCTACTTTTCTATCTCTTTATTTGCTTTCAAATCGAATTGTTATTGTTTACAATAAGACATTGCTCTATTAGTTTTTTTTTTATTTGTTTTGGTGAGGAAAATTTATTATTTTGTTTTTTTTTTCTTAAATGCATTATTTTGCTCGAGAGACATTTTTCAGTACACATAATGTATCGTGTAACATTTAGGACCAATGCAACCATGCTTTAAGAATCGTAAGTGAAAAAAAAATTAATTAAAGAAAATGTGTAATTAATGGTTCTCTCACAGAACAATTTTGAGAAAATGTCAAATGAAAATAAATCTTTAAAAAGAAAATTTAACATCATAGGATTCTTTTATGAGAGAAAATTCAACATGATAGAATTTTTTTGTTTTTAAGAAAAATCAACATAGATATATGGCCAAGTTATGCGAAAACATAAAGGAAAATTTAACATATAAAAATAGAAATTAATTTTATAATAAATTAAGAAAAATCTTAAAATATAAAACCAAGTAATGATAAGGAAAGAATTCCTTATCACAGTACACTTATCGTGTAACTTTTACTGCTAAAAACACTTCATCAACAAATTAATTAGGTGAAAAAAAATATAGGAAGGAAAAATATAGGTGTAAAATAAGAAAAAATTCTCATTTTACTTTGTTTGAGAAAGAAATGACAATAAGGGGATGAAATAAAATAAATTTGATTTTTCACTTCCCACTTCTCACTTTATATCCAAAATTGAGAGAAAACATTAGAAATTGGAAAGAAAATATCACTATTATTTATAAAATTATTTTCTTTATCTTCGGATATTATAATAAGGTATTTATTATTTTATAAATACCTTAAATAAATAGTAAACATGTAACATTACAACTTTATTTCCTTTTATAGTAAATTACACAAACAATAGAAAATAAATAGTATTTTTCTTAATCTCCCTTATAAATTATTTTACTTCAATCCAAATTATAATAAAGGAAAATAAGGAAAAAAAATACCGTTTATCATGGAAAAATTGCTAAACATATGGTTCAAGAACAAATTATAGTGGAAAAAAAGGACTGAAAGAAGTTGGGGAAAAATCCAAGTAAATCCTTGGAAGAAAATTCACCATAATAAATTTAGCGACAGAAATGGCCGTCTCTACTATGCCTTGAAAGGACGGTGTCCCAAATTTAGCGACATATAATAATCGTCGCTAAATATATCGACAAAATGTATATGTCGCTAAAGGTTTTGATTCTGAAATCTATATGTTCAGCGACGGACGCTGGCGTATTTTTATACTACGGAAAATAGTCGTCGCAAAAAGTGTCCGTGGCTAAAAATGTCTAAGAACAACGGTCGTCGCTAACTCAGTATGAAATTGTGCCGTTTCTTTCCTTGGAAACGGTGCCGTTTTGTTTGGTTTTATAAAATTTAACTCCTTAAAACCTAATCCACTCAGCACGCACACACATTCCCGTTGCGCCGCTAGCTCCCGATCTACCCCCTTGCACCACCAATATCTCGTCAATCTCTACCTCCGGACGCCTCTCTGCCACGCCACACTGCCGGACGCCTCGCTTGACGCCTCTTCACTTCATCATTGCCCCTTTTGCAGCACTGCCGATACCTGAAGGTATTTTTCTTTTTTGGAATATAATGCTTTTCTCGCCACCGCCCGCTGGTTTTCTTAATGCTTTTTTTTTTCTTGGCTTTTTCCTTTATGCCATTTTTTTCGGATGTTGTTTTATTTTGGTTTTCTCTGTTCATTGTTAATGTTCCAATTTGTTTTTTTATTAGCCGTTGAATAAAAAGTGGAATGCAGAAAAATTATATTACTTCTTAGCAGTTCTTTTTCATATTGCTATTTAAAAGTGGAATGCAGAACTATTTTAAAAAAATCTTAAAAAGAATTGCTGCAAACGATTTTCTTTCTCTAGAAAATTATTCATTCATCACATAATTAAAAAAAAAAAAAGGTCAAGAAAACAATGGCCACAATTAAAATTGAAAATATGAGTGTGGCTGGTCTCTTTACTTTTCAATTCCAGTCTTCCAGACATAATGAAGATTTGGCCTCCAGAATTAAAACTCTCTTAGCTATGATTGGAAAGTTAATATTATTCATGTCTATAGAGAAGGGAATATGCTCGCTGACTTCCTGGCGAACCTTGCTTTCAATCAACGAGATCATTTTGTTCGACACAGCAATCCTCCTATAGGTGCTGAGCTTACTCTCCTAGGGGACATTGGTGGTGCTTCTTTTCACAGAAGAATTATGATGTAAATTGTTGTTTTTCCTTCCCAAAAAAAAATTGAAAATATGAAATCATGAGTAATTGTCTTGCATATTAGATAAATTGTATCTAATTATAGATTGAGTCAATAAATTAATTATTATTTTTTAAATATGAAATTGATAGTAAAGAGAGAATTTTTTTTCAATATACCAAAAATTGTTAAATCAATTTATATGAATTAAATTTAATCTATCTATATATTAAAAATGGATTGATAATCACTATACATCTACAATATGCTTCCAAAAATGCCCCCTCAAACAAAACGAAGTGTTTTGGACTTTTCACACCCAAGCTCTCTTTAGTCTTTACACAAACTCTTATGCAGAACTCTATCGCCTTGATCTGCCTCTCCTCGCTATTGTCCTCTCCGCCGCCCTTCTCTCCACTTCTGGTAGCTCGTTAGTATTTATCTGCCGAAGGATTATATATATATATATATATATATATATATTTTTTTTTTTTTTTGCAATAGTTACAGTTTTATGAATAACCATAATAAATTGTCAAATAAAATTAAATATTTTAATACTAAATTCTCATAATTATTGTAAAACTAATTAAAACTATTAAATTTTTTATTTAACGGTTACAAAATAATAACTATTAAAACATTTCACATGCATGCACGCACACAAACACAAAGGTGAACACACATACATATGAAGTTTTAATAGTTACTATATTATTTACTCATCCATAGATATCATTATTTCAACCATTAAATTAAAATTTAATTGTGTTAATTAGTTCTATAATTTGTTAACGATAATTATGACAATTTAATACTTTGGAATTTTAATTCTTATTAAATTTTATTTTGAAAGATAATTTGTTGGTGACATGCTGACATTACATGAGTAATATATTTTTATTTAGTCATTTTCATTTCTAAAACTGATGATTGGGCAACATGCTTTTGAATTTTTATTTTTAAAAATGATGAGTCAAGCGCATCTGCCTTTTTATCTTATGACACCATGTGACCCTTTTTTTTTTTGTGATATGCATAAGAATCTGCTTTGAACTTCTAATTAAATTTGTAAATTTATTAGTAATTTTTCGATACTTTTAAGTAGGTGTTTATTAATTACTGTCTTTCTTTTGGGATTGATGACATGCAATTATAAATACTCTTAGTTGATTAATTTAGCATATTCAAATAATTTAGCATAAATTTACATGATTCAAAGTATGAATTGGATTGTTTTTCTTAATTTAGTTTTAGAAGAATAATATAATATATGGATGAGTGAATCCACATATTATATCATTTTTGCTAGGAATAAAGCTTGCAATTATTCTAGACTCTAAGGCCATTCAATAGACAAAAAACTTGAGAAATGAGTATATGATGTTAGATAAGGCTACTAATTATTGTGATTATAAAACAGCAAGCTAATGTCCCAACCTCACATTTGTTATTTAGTAAGGCTCGTGTATCAAGCATGTGTTTGTGTATTGTATTCTAAGTATACATCCAATCAAATCATATATTATATACATCTCCCAATAACGAATGAAGTTAAATTCAGAAGAAGCAGCAATAACCTATGACACAACTGCAGTAAAACATTCCATCTGTACAATGTGTAAACTTCAAACTAATTGAATAAAAGGCATGACAAACCTGTGGCGTAGGTTTTCCGTTTCCTGAAAAGATGTCAGCAATAAGAACAGCAGGACGGATAAGTCTCTTTATTGCAATATACATAGAAAGAAATTAACTCCTTTCAAACTTGCCAAAGCAAAAGCCATATTAGCATTGGCCCAAATGCCTTTTCTGGACATCTTTTCACATGTGAGGAACCTAGGGAAGTACGCCGAGGAGTGCTTGTTTGGGATGCTAGTAGCATGTTGTGTGATATGCCAGGTCTTGATGCTATCCTAACATCAACATCTAGCAAGAATGACTTCTTTTTGCTAAAAAATAAAAACGGAACACTATTGGACAGTAGACAACATGTACTTCTTTCACATGATACTGAATGTGCCAGCCAAACAATCATTAATTTAAGGAAGTACTTGTGCACGTTTTAATGAACATCATGGGGGAAGGACTTGATATGTAAATGTTTTCAAAACCAAAATAATTGAAGTACACCATCTGTTTAATGATCATCTGAAAATGAGTTCCCTATTCCCGATAAACGGTTGCTTTGTAGTGAAGATGTTCTCGAAGGTGGCAACAGGATATCATTCTCTGAAAAAAACATAGAAGCAAATCTCAAAGTTGACAATTGAGCCATGAAAAATATACTCAATTATTGTGCAATAAGACCATAGCATTTAAAAAAAAAATGCAAAACTATCTATATTAAAGCATTTGGTGTAACTAATGTGTTGAATTTCTTGCACTGCTTCAGTTAGTAGAAATAAAAGCTCTAGTTCTAAGCAAAGATGAACTGATTCATTATTTTGGCAGATAAAAAATTGAAACTGAAGGTAAGTGAACTATAAATCCTAAACTCACTGTTACACCATCAGAAAGGCCTATTATAAACGGACGTGTTCGGAAAGCAAGTAGTAAAAGAAATATGTATATTAAGTTTGTTATCCTAAAGTTAAAAGTAGCTCAATGCTAAGATTGTTATCCCAAAGTTAGAAGAGGCTCTATGGGCCATATAGCATTGGTCTATATGCCTTTTCTATGTTCAAAAAAGTGAAATTAGTGAAATTGTAAGAAGAAAAAAGAAGAGAACTTGCCTAAAGAGGGAGATATAGGCCATGAAGAGCTAATCAGCAGTAATATAATTCCAAGTATGAGTAGAACAAACATCACTTTCAGCTAAACAATTCCTAATTTTCTCCCGAGGTATTGCACCCATTTGGCACTTAATCTTTATTACATTAAGTAATACGAAATCAACAAAGATTTATATGATAAAGTAATTGAAGGAAAAAAAAACCTTCTAACAACAAAGTAGACAGAATCTAGTTTTGCTTGGATTTTCAGTTCTAGTAAATCTCACCTTCCATCTTGTTTCTCAATAGTTCTGTGATTTATCACTATGTCAACCAAGCATTTGATTTCCTTGACATTGAAAGCCTAAATCAGTGGTTTCAATTCATCATGCTTTCCATACTTTGACGAGTTGAGATCATAAAATCTACCAAGCATGTATCCTAAATACAAATTCAATTGAGTCCAATTTAGATTCTTTATCTTCATCTATGAGTATCATATAGCAACAATGACCAGTTAAGGCACTAAATAAGAAAAATGAAAGAATTGTCTGAAAAACACCTCGAGGTGAAACAGACTGAAAGGAGCAGAGGAATTCTTGAGTGAATTGTACAATCCTACTGCCCATACAAAACCTAAATCAAGTACATGCAAACAATCAACACACCTAAAATTCGAGTCAAATCTCAAATTCAACAGCTTCAAAGTACCAAAAATATAAATCCTAGTTGAACAAAAAGAATGTGAGAGCCAAAATGGAGGGAAAGATCTAAAATACCTCAAATTTAGAAATGATTGCACTTGGTGTTACCATTTCAAACACTGCGGAGGACACATTTTTGGACCCTAAGTTGAAGGTATCTAAGGAGTGGGGTGCTAAATTTGTTGACGTCTGTGACATAGCCAGCTTTTGGATTGTAGATGTCAGCGCAAGATCTGCTCATCCAACCTTGAAAAAATATTTTCAGATATTTCCTGCTTGCCTATTTTGCTGCCTCTGCCTCTGCTCAGTCTCTCCCATCTCTGATAATATTCGTTATTCTCAGAATTTTTGCTTTTCCAATAGAAATGCTAAGGAATATGGGAATCGAACCTGTAAAAAAAAGTCAGAAATCAAACTCTAAAAACAAATCCAATACCGAAAGAACAAAAAATAAAATAAAAGAAATAAAATAAGACAGAAATCAAACTCAAAAAACAGACCTGACACTGAAAGAATACTAAAAGAGAAAAAGAGGGAGGAAAAGAAAAGAGTAGAATGAAGAAGAACAATATGACGTTAGCTAGATCAAGGCTAATAGCACGAACAATAAAAGGAAAAGGAGAAGAAGCGAGCAAAGGAATCTAGTGCTTTTGTTTTTCAGTTTAGTCCAAACGCCATCGTTTTGGTAAGCGGTTTCAGAGGGAGTAGTACAGTACCGTTTTATTGCGGGGTCAAAGCATAGATTCAAAGGCAGTTAAGTAATCTGGCGAGCACCGTTGATTAAACGGTATAAAGTAGATGAGTTATAATGTGTAGTAATAGATTAACGAAAACGTCATTTTATTTTCTGGTTAACTTATCATCAATGGTAATTTTCATTTTTAATGCCTTTTCACTAAGTTTCTATACTTCGTAAAACTGTAATGTTTTTATTTGTAAATTTAATAGTAATTTTTAGATTCTTTTAAGTATTTTAGGTGTTTATTAATTACTCCCTTTCATTTATATTAACCAAAACGTCCTTGTATTTTCGGTTAACTTATCGTCAATGTTAATTTTCTTTTTTAATGCCTTCTCCCTAAGTTTCTATACTTCGTAAAACTGTAATGTTTTTTGAATTTCAATTTACAAGAAATAAATTTTTAAATAATAAATTCTTTTAATGTTATTTTTTATTTTAATACCATTAGTTTAATGATATGGCAGGTCAACATAATTGTTTTAATTTTAAAAAATATTCTTTTTTTATGAATATAAAATTAATCAACGAAAATTGATTATTGGGCAACGATATGCAGATGAAATGTCTGTTCATTTTTTACAGGGAGAGTATATATAATATTATAATCATAATCACATAAAATTTCAAATTTTGGTGTCTAATAGGCTGTGAGTTATTTACTTGGTGCTAATAATTACTTTAGTTTTACAGTAAAAAAAAAAAAAAAGAGATCCAGCGGATCTCAGAGTTATTATTTACGTTAATACTGATGGGTTATTGTTATAATTATAACAAAAGAAACAATTCCAATGATTTTTAATTTATTTCAAATTATTCAGTCCCCCAGCCAAATGGTAATTTGATTAGCAAATTAGCATGTCTTGAAATAATTAAGGGCTTGGAGCATCTAACAATTAATTAATTAATAAGTATTCTTATGATTTGATTTCAAATAAAAGTCAATTGCAATCTTCATTTGTACTATTAACTCGTTTTTTTATAGCATGGAAATATAAGGACAAGGTGATTTAATATTTTTAATTCTTCTATCATCCATTTCAATGATATTGAATATTTTTAGACAAAATTTATAAATAAATTTATATATATATATATATATATATATATATATTAATCATAACGCAAAATAATTACCTTCTTTATATGATAAATTGTTATTGAATTCATTTATGAATTTAATTTCAGCAAATATTATTACCCAGCAATCAAAACCAACCTCGAGAAATGAATATGCTATTTAATATTTGAAATAATATACACAGTCAATTATTGTTTATACTAAATTTTAACTCTCCTAATATATATATTTCCATTTTTAACGGTATATGGGAAGGGCCCTCTACAATAGCTGGCTACTGAGGCCTTCGCGCGTCGCTCTTGCGTTGCTCTATTGCTTGGGCCTGGCGAACCTACAGAACCTTAGTTCTCAACTATTTTTACAGGCCTCCATAACTTTAATTTGTACATAAAAAGTATTTCATATTTCTAAATGAGTCATCGATAATGAATTGAATTGAATTGAATTGAATTTCATCTATTACATTCATATTAATTTTTTTCATAATTTTAAAATTAGGGATTGCTTAATATATAATGATAATATTAATTTTTGCTCTTAAGAGTCTGTTTGACATTGTGTTTGATAAAAATATTTTTAGAGAAAAAAATTTTAAAATTTTTTGAGTTTTGAAAACTGTTTTTGAAGATAAGCAGATAAATAAATATTTTTTCCAAAAGCAATTTTGAAAAAAATCAGTTTATAAAAAATTTAAAAAAATTCAGTCAATTAAATCAAAAAAATTATAAACCTGATTTTTGGACATCCAACAACAATTCCAAACACCCATATATTCTATTGTCAAATTAAGTTTCTGCTCTAAACTGAAATTTTTCAAATTTAGTTACTCTAAATTAAACCTATCGATTAATTAATTTTCACTCCAAATTGAAATTTTTGCTCTGAATTAAAATATGAGCCCTATATTTCTAGAATAGCAAAGGAGCTGGTGGCGCGGCCGGATGCTGGAAGTGGTGGTGGTAGCACAGGTTGCAGTGGCTAAAGAAAAGGTATCCAATATCGTAGAATAGTTATTTCACAAACATCAACTTGTGATAATATATAAACTCGATTTATACAACAACAAAAAAATTATATTAAGTGTGAAACGGTTTCTGTATTATATAAGGTATAATATAGAATCTCCCTATGATCTTGAATTATCTTCTCCTTTTTTTATTAATGTTTGTGCTTATGCTAATACATTTTGGAAAGGGTTTAATCTAATTGCTTTCATTTCTTAATTCAGGGCTTATAATATGGCAGCCATTAAACGTAATGGCAGGGAGGCTGTTTAGAGATTTGGGGTGATTTTTTTATCTAAATAATGAAAGGTACCAATGGATTTTCATTTGTTTATATACGTCTATGGATATTGGTTAGTTTTTATAATGAAATTCTTTGCATTGTGTTGAGTCTGGATTATGTGTTAATCAATCTGAGTTGATGTCGTCTTATTGTTTAATTAAAGCCAAACAGGAAAATAACAAATTTCATCTGTTTCATTTTGGCAATTAAACTGGTGCATTAATATTTGTTTGCTAAACTTGGTTGCCCTGGGCAATCTATAAATTGTTTTCTGTAATTTTAAGTTGGAATTTTTTTTTTCCTCAGTAATTATGCCAAATTTTTTTTTATTTTTTCACCATTTTTTCAAGGTGGTCCAATTTCAAAGCTAATTTGGGTCAATTTTTTGTGTACTTCTTTAGATTTTCATTTTATTATTGTTGTAACGATGTATTTTAACTTTTTATTTTATGTGTAGGGTGAGGAGAAATATGAATCCTGTATAAGGAGAAATACAATTCATTTTATCAAGATGACACGAATCCTATATGTTTATTATTTCATGTGTAAATATATATAGTAATATATTTGCTTGAATTATTATATTTTCATTTTAATAAATTCATATATTTTCTTATAAATATTTACTTTTTCTTTTAAAAGTTCTATATATTGTTTATAAAAAAATTATATATCAAAAAATAGTCAATTTGATTAAAATACAACCGCACATTTAGAATATCAATTTAAAAAATAATTAGTTTTTGACGCTATTGAAGAAATGCCTTGTCAAGACAATAAATGGCGACGCTTTTTTATAAAAGCGTCACTAAATTTGTGACATTACTCTTAAAAAGGGTCTGAAAAATTAAAAAGTGTCGTAAATCTAGTGATGCTATTTTTAATATATTAAGAAAGCTTATAAAAAAAAAAGTATCATTGCATTGGAGTAGGTTATATAAAGAGCATTACAAATCTAGTAAGGTTTTTTTTAGAAAGGTATCATAAATCTAACGATCAAACGTTGTAACTTTTTTCAAAAAAAAGTATTGTAGGATTAATAACACATTTTGAAAAAAAGCATTGTGAATTTAGTGAAGCATTTAAAAATTGTCAACAATTTAGTGACATTTTCACTAACAAATCTTTTGAGAACGCTTTTTAAAGCATAGATAAATAACTGCTGAAAAAACTCACTAGACAGTAAATTAAAAAGTGTCAGACATTTATTTTCTTGTAGGGAATTAGTAGCCTAACCTCGAAGGCACTTAGTTGCCTAACATTTTAGGCAACAGGGAACGACTCCACCCGTATTCATTTTGTCAAGTAATTCTTTATTTTTATTTTATTTTTTACCAAATATCGGTGATATGGATGTGATATTTATACAGATCTCGACTAATTCAAACTCAAACAAATTTTGATTAATTCATCTCTGTAAAATATTTGAATAGGCAGTTCAAGAAATTAAATCAGCATTATCAATTTCTTTAATATACACATTTACTGACGCCTTTTAGCATCTCTAAAATATCTATTCGAAGCATTGGAAATTTTGTTGCTAAAGAGTCATGGCCTATAATTTTATGAAGCAATTATAATATCATGGAATTAAAAGTTGAATACACTTTATATTCATAGTATTATAAATGTGGCTTCTTAGTTCTAAAAGCATCAAAAATTTCTTTTTATATAAGCGTTGCAAATTTTTACTTTTTAAATATAGGAACAGATTAATATAGCTCTATATATGTCTATAATTTTTCTTTTTCTATCTGTTATTTTTTATCAATTAATTTAAATTCCTATTAAAATCATCTCTTTTGTCAATTTCAAATAATTATACACATTTTTTAGATATTTGGTTTAATTACGTGAAAATCTATTTAGGGGCAGATTTGGTCAGAGGCCAATTCTAATATCATGGGTTCAAATTCATATTGTATTATGAATCTTATATCTTTCACAAATATAAGAGCACATTTATTTATTTTTTTATGTATTTCAAAAAATAAAAAATTTTATTATTTAAATAAATGACACACAATATATAATAGACACTAATAGATATAATTTGCGATCGGAAGCAATTTGGGCTTAAACATACTTAATTAACTCTAAAATCATTAAATTGGATTGTTATATCATGAATTTGTATTCATGTTACATTATGACTTTCATTATTTCACACAAAAGCATGCATTTTTTTCATAATTAGATTTTGGTAAACTAATGAATATAAAATATGATCATTAGTTATAACTAATAAGTTTATCATTTATAAATTATTATCTCATCATTTACAAATTTATCATTTATAACTTGCAGATTTATCGTTTTTAACTTGCATGTTCATCTTTTTGAAGCTATAGATTTATTGTTTAAATTTTGCATGTTCAACAATTACAAGTTTATTGTTTTAAACTTACAAGTTTATCATTTTTAAACTTACAAGTATCACTTGCAGATTAATTCATTTGAAACTACATGTTTATCGTTTAGATTTTGTATATTCAAATATTTACAGGTTCATCGTTTAATGCTTTAAGGTTTATCATTTTAAACTTTAAGATTCAGTATTTTAAATCCACAGGTTCATCAATTGTAAACTTATAGGTATCACTTGTAGGTTCATTTTTTAAAATTACAAGTTCATCGTTTAGATTTTACAAATTCAAACATTTACAAGTTCAACATTTACAATTTTTAAATTTATCGTTTCAAACTTATAAGTTTATCATTTTGAAAATACAAGTTCAACATTTTTAAATTTACAAGTTTTATTTACACAAGTTTATCATTGTAAAGTTATATATTCATTTAGATTTTGTATATTTAAACATTATAAGTTTATCGTTTATAATTTATAAATTCATCATTTTAAACTTATAGATTCATCTTTTTAAAAATAGAGATTCATCATTATTAAACTTACATATTAAACTTGCATATTTATCGTTTATAGGTTATATGTTCATCACTTAAAGGTTCATTATTTTTACCAAATCTATAATGTTCAACTTTGAGCAACTAAATTTTCTCTCTTTATATTACTCATTTTTAGTTTAAATATTTTTATTTTCAATCATTTTCCTTAATAAAAAAAATTAAAATTAAATATTTTTATTAATTACAATATTAAAAATACTAAAAATAAAATCAAATATGCAAATCCAAAATTTTTCATTCTCTTAGAACAAATTTAAAATATACAGAACTTTAAGAAGAAGAGAAAAAGTAAAAGAAGGGAGAAATAAATAGAATAATAATAATAATATGATAAATACATAATTCAAAAACAATTCTATAGTAATTAATGGCATATGAAACATTTTACTTCTGGACCTATAATATAATTTGCACATCAAATTCAAGTCCCAGTCAGTGTGACATAATATCCAAACCAAAGCCCGATATTTAGAAATTCGAAGTCCGTCCTTTTTAGACACGCAAATTCAATGTACTGAACATTTTCATAAATTAAATATGATGGAAAAAACCAAGTGGAAAGCATAATTAAGTTTTTTTTGCTACTTTTTTTTTTGTCACATTACAAACTAGTATTCAGAAATTTAAGGGTTCTAATTAATTAAGTTTGAATTAACTATTGATCTATTATAGAGTAGAGTTCTCTCAACATAAATTTTATTCATACATAAAATTTAAATTTGATATCTTACTTAAAAGAAATGAGTGTTAAACCATATCAACTAACCATATGGTAGGTTTTTTTTTTTTTTTTGGCTACTTTGATAACACAATCGCCTTGAAATCTTGATGGCATGGATTCAAAGGAAATCTTGATGGCATACATTCAAAGGGAATCTGGTCAATTATAGGGCATTAAAATTTTAAAAGAAAAATCATAATTCATATTTGCTATAAGTGATCTTTACAACTTCCTAAATACCTCTGTATTAGGGACTTCTGATAATTTGTCCACACCCATTCTAAGGAGAAAAACAAACAAACAAACAAACTAGAGTTTTTTAATAGGTACATCTTGCACATGTTCTTAGTTTTCACAGACCACCTTGTGAAAATGAGAACACATTCAACTTGATTTTAGTGTTTTAGGATATATACACCCACTTAACTATGTGTCACAGAGAATGACAGCCAAGAACTATAAGAGACAGAGAGAGAGAGAGAGAGAGAGCTATATTGATCATTGAATTTAATAAGATCTTCAACAGCTTGCATGAAAGAGACGTGAAACCCCCCACGTGATTCGGATGTTTGAGAATTCTCTCGGAAGTCACCTCCTACGGCAATTTGCTAACTGAAGATTTCACAAATCGAGCAAATCAAATAATTCAATTAGTTTTTTGAGTACTAAAAATCGAACCTATCAAATTAAAATGAATTAAATTAAATTTATTTAATAAATCAAATAGAATTAAAAATATTATTAATTTAATTTAATTCATTTTAATTTGTATATAAAAATTGTTTATTTTTAATATCAATAATTGAATTGAATTAAAAAAAATTAAAAATTTTAAACCGAATCAAATCGAAAAATGAAATTAAACAGATAGGAATTATATTTGATTAGATTGAGTTTTGCATTTTGCTCAATCCTATACTAATAGCTAATGACTATTGGCTTACTCGTAGCCCTAAATCTGCGCTTTTCTCATTTTGGTATTTGTTTCTTAGGGTTAAAAACGTTTTTAAAGAAATTATTTTTGTTTTAATTTTAATTTTTTCAAATTTTGAAAACTGTTTTTGGAAAGAAACAAATAAATAAGTTTTTTATAAACAGATTTTCTCAAATCTACTTTTTTGACAACCAACAGTAATTTTAAACACTTTCATAGTCTATGTAAATGAAATATAGAAAATGTTAGTGGAGTGTTGAATTAGGATGTCTCTTTGAATCTTCCTCTACAAACACAAGCCATATATAAATATAATGATTTGGAAAACAGAATTGTCTACAATTTGCAACCATGTAAATTAGCATATGTCCAATTTTTCGACAACAATGTTTTCTTGTATGAATTAAGGTTAGTTGAGTTATGGGTTACACAATGCACACCACATTTCAATTTCTTTAACTGAAATGAGCAGATATTTTACAGTGTAATCAATTTTCTTTTATTTTAAAGAAACAAAATAAACGGAATTATTACTAAAAGAGAAATGGTCTTCCAATATTAATACAACTATTATATAGGCTCGCAAAGGAATTATATTCTCTAATTTGATTCGATCGACCATCATTTTTTTTATTATTGATAACCAAAAAGGTATATTTCATCACTTATTTATTAACTCATCTCGTGTGAATTTATATTTATTTGATTAGCCAATTAGTTTCCCCACAACTATAATTGTGAGTTGGAGAAGTTGTTTCTCGGAATTTAGCAAAATAAAATAATTCAAGTGATTAATATTGCCTTTTGCATGCATAATTTCAATTTATACTTCTCTATATTACTTTCTGCATCATTTAAATAACACATTTTCATTTTAAATGTTACGAGTACATGTTATCTAAAAAAAATACATAAAAAAGTAATATATATATATATATATATATATATATATATATATATATATATATATATATATATAAAAAGGTAAAGATTACTTTTTTTTTTATTTTGTACAAAATTATATGTGTTCTCAGAAATATATATTAACGAACTGAAACTAATTATATTCGTATTAGATAGAATTCTAAATAACGATAAAGTATTTTCTTAAAAATTTTATGATAGCTGCATATCTAGAACTCCAACTCAAAGTTAAACCAAAAGAATTTTCTAATTAGATTTTAAGTATAAAATTGACCATATGCTATTAGTCAACAATTTAATTAAAATCTTATATATTTAGTAATATCGAGACTTAATTAATGACATCTAAAACCAAAAATAAAAATTTGATTTTATACCAGTCAAAAGCCATTCTCCCTGTTTCGTTACTTTCGTAGGTACACATAGCATTTAGATGCTAGTGGAATAGCATTCATTTCTTAAACATATAATTAGCCGCAATTTAATCATATTAGTACTAATTAATAACAATCGCTCACATGAAATTTAATTATAAAAAACATTTGACCATGAAATTAAGGGATTTATTAATGAAAATCGAGAATACGTGTACCCTTACTCATCATTATACGAAACAAAAGCGGGATGGCCAATCATGAATTTACTAATCAGCACTCACCGTAGATTATGAATAAAAATTTAATATGTAAATCAATGGACGGAAAACATGCCACGTATGAGTATTAGCACGTGCAATGCAACATGCCCGCCACGCTATATACTGATTTTTCTATGGTTTTGATGATCCCTATAAAATATCAACAAGTACACTGTATTAAGTCTCATTCATGCAATGCCGACTTTTCTTGTAAATTTACCGTACTGTCCATGCAACCCTAATGCAGAAAATAATTGCCTACGATTCACCGGAATTTGATTAAAAAAAAGTTGCGAAATTCTAATAAATTAAACTATTATTGTAGTAATTCCAAAAGGTGAGCATGGATCAATTAAGTAGTTCACAGCTATTTTTATTAATCAATTCATATAAATTGATTTTTCAAAATTATTTCTAATTATTAATTAATTTATTAAGATCGATTAATCAATGACTTAATATCATATTTCTTAATCTAAATTGTTGCTAAAAAGCTTATTATTAGTCATTCAAAACATTTTTGAAATCATTTTAGAAAAATTTTCTACTTGTTGATTTAAAAAATTCAATGAAAGGATTCTGAAGAAATTTTCACTCATTTAAAGGGTCTTATTACTAAAAGAAATATTATCAATTTTTTTTTGACACTTACTTTATAATTGGTTTATATAATTAAATTTAATTTATTAAATAGAGTAGCATATTTTGTAAATTGAAAAATTGATGATATGACAAATATTCAAAAAATTGTTGAAAATAAAAAGTGTTGGTATTACCAAATTCTAAATGAAATTTTGTATGAGTATAATCAAAATTCACAAATATCCCATACAATCACATTATGTACTTCTTAAAGTGTTCGAATGTTTTAGTCGAGATGCCAGTTTAGCAATGAATTAAAATAAAACCAATCTTATGCTCATTGATTTAATCATTATACTTAGTCTAGCAAGTCACTATAAGTTTATTAATTACTGCAATATGTATAAACGTAATTAAATCTATCATAATCATAATGTATGCTAAAGGATTTACTAAATGTATCATTAAATCCAATCATTAGTAATAATATACTAAATAATTTACAAAACATTAAATAATATGCCACATCTAACACTCCATTTACTTGTCTTGAAAAAGAAAGATAACAAAGGCGAAAGGCTACAGTTTCCCAATTGTATACATATACACAATAGCGTAAACGTAATTCAGAAAAGAAAAAAATGAAAAACAAAAAGGATATGATAGTAATTTAAACAGCCACTCCAAGTGGGAAATATGCAATTGACAGCTCAGAAACTTTGACTTATCCACCTCAATCACCTCTCATGGTGTGCCCAACAAAGAAACGACACGTGAGCCAGTTGAGGCACGATCAACCGCCTATTCTACAGTAGAGTACACCACAAAACTACCGTCACCATCACAAATCACATTCCCACATTCATATGAACTCACACATGCACACGCACTTAATTCCTCCACAATTTCTTGGTCCTAACGGCTCGCAACCGCCCACGTTTATATCCAGTGCCGCCACCCACATGCTCTTTCACTATTAACTCTCTCTTTGATCCCCTTCTCCTAATTCTTCCTTGCGAATCGAATCAATTACAGAGATATGTTAAGCAGAGAAATGATGGAGAGAAAATGGACGAAAACCCATGTCGAAGTTGCTCCTCATTGCCCACGCTGTGCTTCTTCTAACACCAAATTCTGTTATTACAATAACTACAGCTTGTCCCAGCCTAGGTATTTTTGTAAAGGTTGTCGAAGGTATTGGACTAAAGGCGGTTCTTTAAGAAATGTTCCCGTCGGTGGAGGTTGTCGGAAGAGTCGTCGTGCTAAGTCTGCTAGAGTTGAGGGATCCTCCATTTACTCTAATTTTTCCAAGAATTCCGATTCCTATAATTGCTCCAATGGAGATATGGGTTCAGAAAATGGCGCTGATATTGATCTTGCTGTTGTCTTCGCTAAGTTCTTGAATCAAGAACCCAGTAATTTTCAGGCCGAGTCCAGTGAAGAATTGATTAGTGTAACCAATAATTCCTTAACTCCTGATAGTGATTGCCAACAGCTGATCACCTCGGCTGATCTCATCATTCAAGACTCCAGTTTGCTCCAACAACTTCCTAACCATGATCATCAGGTTCAGGTTCTCGTATCTGATCAAGAACAGGAAAAAAATAAAAAAATTATCAATGAGTTCGGATTGCAGTCTTTGATGGGAGATGAAATGCTGCAAGATGCTTTGTGGTCTGAAGCTACAACCGCACTGGCAAATAATGCCACATGGCAACCGCAAGAATTTGATTCTCTGATCGCAATTGATGATCAGCTAAGGATTCCCACAAATCTTATGACTGATAATTTTTGGAGTTCTTTCGATCTCTCTGGATTTGAGGTTTTTTCAAGACCTTAATTAATTGGTTTTACTTGTATAATTTACAGGGATTTAATTTCTATTGTTTTCTTATATACTTTTTTGTTTTCTCATCAAAGAACGCTTGATTTTTAAGGTTACATTCCCATGAAGAAAAATGGGTATACATATAATTATACAGCAATATAATAATAATAATAATAATAATAATAATAATAATAATATATGCACTAATGAAATTTATACTCTCATTTTTTTCTGTTCATCAATTCTAATATTGTGTTAATCTTAAATATTAGTCTTGCAAATATTATCATAAACACCAGCTATTTTCTTTGTAAATGAAAGTAGTCAAAATTCTCTCTTCAATTTTCTTAAAAATAAAAAAAGAAATGAAGAGTAAAATTTAAAATTCTACCAAAATTAAGGATAGCATTTTGCAGCATTTGTTACAATTAAGAAATCATGTTTTTCTTTTCTTTTCCTTTTTCTTTTTGTGTACGTTACCTAACAATTAAGAACATACCAATTACCACAACAAGGACAGTCCAAATTAATGGGCGATGCATCATTCCTCCTGGTCCCATTATTATTTTTTTAAAATAGTGAAATTTTAATAATTTAAATTTTAATGCAATCACCTAAAACTGTGTCAATAGAGATAATTGAAATAATTTTGAAAATTTGAAGAGGACTAACAAGAATGAAATTATGAAATACTAATTTATGGGAGACGAATTATTCAAATTATTATAAAAGAATATTTATATTTTAGAACCAATAAATATGAAATATTTAACAAAAACACGTTTAAAGTATGGTGTTATATTGTGTGACAAGAGCAAGGTTGTCTTTTTAATGATAATAGTACATAGATGAGAAATTTACTGGAGGAATAAATGTTTGCTGGGGGCAGATGGGTATTATAGTAAAGAAGGGAAATGAGTCAATTTTCATTGAAGATTCATAGAAGATCTTTTAAGATAAGAGTGGGAATCAGTCTATTCAGTGATGTTTTAAAGGATCACATTTCACATGTCATAGCTGTTACTAACCCATTTCTGATTTCACGAGTAGGACTTGATTTTGATAACTGAATCAGAGTCGGATTCTTGATGATTTCACCAAATATTACTACATTTTCTTGGTATCTTTATTGATCTACTGCGCAATTATATTTGGAAAGAAAAATAAGAGAATATTAATACATATATCTATGAGGTTTGATACATACTCATTCGATGTTTTTCTATTAAATTTTAAAATTTTTATAGTTAATAAAAAAATATTTTTAGGAGTATTAATATAATAGATCAAACTTTAGATAATAAATAGTAATTTTTTTATTTTATAATAATCTAATATTTTTTAACAAAAAATCTAACAAAATAATATATTATCAGATAAAATAGAGAAAAACTGATCATATAAATTTTGAATCTTAATGGATATTAGTATAATATATCAAATCTCGTAATTTATTCTTTAATTCTCCAAGTGAATTTCACAACCTTAAATTATCATAATTAAGATTATGTATTATTTTGAATAAAATTTAATTTTATGAGAAATTGTCATTGTAAAAAAAAATCTGAAAGGCAATATTGTATCTTCAGTCATTAAATTCTATTTAGCTGATATTTGTGGTTAGTGTATCGAGTTGCTACAATCAAAATTTTCCAAGTTAAAAGAAAAAGCCATACCATATATCAGATAAACCGATGACCATATTATTATATAGCTATATGAAATCTATTTAATTGAAATTTATTTGATAAATTGTCATATATACATATAAAAAAAATTCTTAAAGAGGAAGAATCCGTCAGAATCTTTCGTAATCTATGAGGAAGACATTCCATTAATTAACAAGTCCTGTTCATGATGTGCATCAATACAATAAAAGGAAAAGAAAATAAGAGGAAGAAGAAAAATAAAGAGAATAACATGTATTTTAACGATAAAATATGCATCATTTAACTTCCAAGCTCAGTAGAAAAATAAAGAGAATAACATGTATCTCTGTTGTGGACATAATCTTGTTCATCTCAATCAATCTTCCTACTGATAAAATGGAAGACTTTTAGGTGGGTTGGGTTGGGCTATCATATGAAAAAATATACCCAGCTTTGCACTTGGTCTCCATCATCTACTCCCACTAAAATGACACTTAATTTTTGCTGATTAATTACTTGATAGATGTGGTAGGTTGCCATATCCAATCGGAATGTTTGTCTAAATTCAATTTGCATTTTCAAATTATATATGAGCATTTCGAAATTCCACATTCCTCTTTATTTTCAGGTTCTCGGCAAAAGCAAAATTTACTTATCCATTATTTTATACTAATATGGTAGTATGATTCTCGTAAGCCAAAATGAAGAAAACCTATTAAGAGTTGGTATGATTGGTATTTTTAATTGCGAATTGATATGACTATTTTTATTGTGTAGCCCACGGCTCATTTGTTACTAATCATATATTTATATAAAAATATGATTTTCAGTATTAGAAAGGTATATAACCATTAAATTACTATATAACCTTATATTTGTATAACATTAAACAAGAGAATTACTTGCTACTTTTTTTCTCCTTTATTTCAGGGATGTGTATCATTTTTTTTAATCCTACAAGTCCATGAAAATTTTCATAGGATTAAATAAGGAGAAACTGTTGTGCCGTAAAAATAAGAAAGAATAACGAAGAAAATAAAACAAGAAAGGTAACTAGCACTTGTCTACTACAATAAGAATGCAGCAACATGATTTACAAAAATAGAAGAGAAGGTGGTGAAGCAGAGACAAGTGAGATTTTTACATCACCAATAATAGTGAAAATGCAAAACTTGGATTTACCCAAGCTGTAACAATCTACTTCAATGATAAATATATAAATAATGCGATGATGCAATTCATGAAAAAGGTGAAGGATTTTCATGTTATGTTACAGGAAGCAGTCAATTGTGTGGGTAAAATATGGATGAGAGTACGGGCATTTCAGACTTTTAGTACCTCAATCTCATAAAAAAAGAAGATTGAAATTTTTAGAGACTAAAATGGGATATAATTAAATGAAATAGCACAGTAACATGGTAGCTAGAGAGTACAAACCTAATGATGTCAAGCAATGCAATCACTATTTTTATTTTGTTTCTGAATATTTCTCTTTTTTCCAGTCATTTCTGCTCTGAATCAAGAAGGCCACTCTCTGCTTTCATGGCTATCAACCTTCAATTCTTCATTTTCAGCTCCAATTTTCTCCTCATGGGATTCAACCCACCAAAATCCATGCAAATGAGAGTATGTGAAATGTTCCGCTGATGGATTTGTTTCAGAAATAACTATCAATTCTATCAAACTTCCTACTACCTTTCCTACCCAGTTTCTCTCCTTTAACCATCTCACTACTCTTGTCCTTCCAGTGGAAACCTCACTGGCGAAATTCCTGCTTCCATAGGAAACTTGTCATCACTAATCACATTGAACCTCAGTTTCAATGCTTTAACAGAAAATATCCCTCCAGAAATTGGAAGACTTTCTCAGTTGCAGTCACTTTCATTGAATTCAAATTTGTTACATGGTGAGAGATTCCAGGAGAAATAGGAAACTGTTCAAGGCTTAGACAGATCGAACTGTTTGACAACCAGCTTTCTGGAAAGATTCCTCAAGAAATAGGACAATTGGTAGCTCTTGAGAATTTTGGCGCAGGTGGGAATCCAGGAATTCATGGTAAACTCCCAATGAAGATATCAAACTGCAAAGGGCTTGTCTATTTGGGTCTTGCAGACACAGGGATTTCAGGACAGATTCCAAGTAGTTTAGGAGAACTCAAGTATCTTAAGACTCTTTCAGTTTATACAGCTAAACTCTGGCGAAATTCCAGCAGAACTTGGTAATTGTTCAGCATTAGAAGTGTTGAAATATGACAATCCCACATCGGAAAGATTTCAATTTTCCACCATAGCATTAGCCTATAAAAGGGCTTAATCCCCCTCTTAACAATTCATCCCAAAAACCACCAATCTCTCTACTTCTAAGATTGGTTGTATTTTTCCTCTCTCTCTTGTAATATTTCACTTTGTAATATTTCTTTGAAATAGTGAAATATTATTTTAGTAGTGTCCGAGGACGTAGGCATAATTGGCCGAACCTCGTTAAATTCTGGTGTTCTTTTTATTTCTATTTAATAGCTATTGTCGGGTCTTTTACTTTGTGATACATTGTGCTTTAAATTATCTTAGAAAAATTCTGTCACCAAGACTCAAGAGTCTAAGGAAGTTGGTTTTTAAGGGAGACCATTTGTGACTCCACCAACTACCTGGGAATTTTTCTTTGTCTTAATTTTTGGCACAATTATTCATTTTGGTGGAAACAACCCCGATTTCCACAACAATTGGTATCAGAGCCAAGGTTACTGAGTTATATGCTCTGTGGTTGCGGCGTAAGCTGATCTTCCACATCAGAAAGGTTTCCTTGGATTCTTGGGTATTCCGCATTTGAAAGCTATTAAATAGTCTTAAAAAGGAAATGGCAAGAGACGGACAAAAATCCACAATGGACACAACAGCTTCTACTTCATCAATTTTGGCGAGAACTGCTGTGGCAAATACGAGAATTGCAGTGGAGATTTTTGATGGTACAGGCCATTTCGGCATGTGGCAAGGTGAAGTTCTAGACGCCTTATTTCAGCAAGGCTTAGACATTGCCATTGAGGGAGAAAAGCCAGAAGGTGCAGATGAGAAGGAATGGAAGACAATCAATCGTTTGGCATGTGGTACAATTCGATCGTGCCTGTCCAGAGAGCAGAAGTATGCCTTTTGTAAAGAAACTTCTGCAAGTAAATTGTGGAAGGCATTGGAGGAAAAATTCTTGAAAAAGAGCAGTCAAAATAAGCTTCATATGAAGAAAAGACTGTTCAGATTCACATATGTTCCTGGTACCACGATGAATGATCACATCACCAATTTCAATCAACTTGTAGCAGATCTGATGAACTTGGATGTGACATTTGAAGATGAAGATTTGGCCCTAATGCTGTTGGGATCCCTTCCTGAGGAGTTTGAGTTTCTAGAAACTACTCTACTCCATGGGAAAGCTGAGGTGTCTCTTAGTGAAGTATGTGCTGCACTATACAGCTATGAATTGAGGAGAAAAGACAAGAAGGATAGCACCAGTGGAGCAGCTGAAGCTTTGATAGTAAGAGGCCGTTCGAAAAATAAGAACAGGGGAAAGAAAGACATATCAAAGTCCAGAGTGGGCAAAGATGAATGTGTCTTTTGTCGAGAAAAGGGGCACTGGAAGAAAGATTGTCCTAAGTTGAGAAGCAAATCTGGCAAAGGCAAGTCTGTTGCAGATTCAAATGTAGCTGAATGTGATGATTCAGATTTTTCATTAGCATTGATGCCATCAATAAGCAGTTCGACTGCTTGGATCCTGGATTCAGGCTGTAGCCACCATATGTGTCCCAATCGGGAATGGTTTTTCGATTTTAAAGAAATTGAAGGTGGAGTTGTCTATACAGCAAATGACAGCCCTTGCAAAACAACTGGAATTGGTTCAATCCAATTGAGGAATCGTGATGGATCAATCAGAACTCTGACAGACGTAAGATATGTGCCCAGTCTGACGAAAAACCTCATTTCTATGGGAATCCTTGGGAGAAAGGGTTTCACTATAATCATTAAAAATGAAGTAATGAAGGTTATATCTGGAGCACTTGTGGTGATGAAAGGAGTTCAAAGGAGCAACAACTTGTATTACTATGAAGGCAATACAGTTGTTGGAACAACAGCAGCAGTTTCTAGTGATGATCATGAGCTAGAAATAACCAGATTGTGGCATATGCGCTTGGGGCATGCAGGCGAAAAATCCTTGAAACTTCTGGCGAATCAAGGATTATTGCAAGGAGTGCGAACCTGCAAATTAGACTTCTGTGAACATTGCATCAAAGGGAAGCAGACGAGAGTGAAGTTTGGCACTGCAATCCATGATACCAAGGGTATTCTGGATTATGTTCACTCAGATGTATGGGGTCCTTCCAAAACTGCTTCAATGGGAGGTAAACACTACTATGTTACCTTTGTTGATGATTGTTCAAGAAGAGTATGGGTGTATACAATGAAGACAAAGGATGAAGTGTTGGAAGTTTTTCTCATCTGGAAGAAGATGGTAGAAACTCAGACGGGCAGAAAGATCAAGTGTCTTCGAACAGACAATGGCGGAGAGTACACAAGTGATCCCTTCATGAATGTTTGCAGAAATGAAGGAATTGTTCGACATTTCACTGTCAGAAATACACCACAACAGAATGGGGTGGCTGAACGCATGAACCGAACTCTACTGGAGAAAGTTCGGTGTATGTTGTCTAATGCTGGATTAGGCAGACAGTTTTGGGCTGAGGCTGTAACATACGCATGTCATCTCATTAATCGTTTGCCATCAACTGCTATCAATGGCAAAACACCTTTGGAGGTGTGGTATGGAAAACCTGCTACAGATTATAATTCCTTACATGTGTTTGGTTCCACTGCATACTATCATGTTAAGGAATCAAAGTTAGATCCAAGGGCAAAGAAAGCTATCTTTATGGGGATATCCTCTGGTATCAAAGGATATCGACTATGGTGCCCAGAGACGAAGAAAATAATCTTTAGTAGAGATGTTACCTTTGATGAGTCTACCATGTTAAAGGTAACAAAGGAGCAGACGGATGGTTCTCCACAGCAGGTGGAGGAAACTCCCAAACAGGTGGAGTTTGATAGAAGAAGAATTGTTGATCCAGCAATTGTAGAGTCTGATAAAATTACTCCTACGGAAGAAGAGGAGATAATGGTAGAAAATGGATCAGATGAGGAAGCAGAGGTTTCAGCACAAGAACCTTCTCAGCAACTTGAGCCAATTGCACTACGAAAGCCGAAAAGGAAGATTAAGAAACCTGCTCGACTTGAAGATATGACTAATTATACATCTTCAGTAGATGATGAGATTCCTTCCACTTATTGTGAAGCTATTCAAAGCTCAGAAGAAGAAAAGTGGAGAAAGGCTATGGAAGAAGAGATGCAGTCCCTTGAAAAGAATCAGACATGGAAGCTAGCAAGTCTGCCAAAGGGAAAGAAAGTGATTGGCTGTAAATGGGTTTATGCAAAGAAAGACGGATTTCCTGATAAGAATGATATCCGCTACAAGGCAAGATTGGTAGCTAAAGGCTACGCTCAGAAGGAGGGAATTGATTATAATGAAGTGTTTTCTCCAGTTGTAAAACATTCCTCCATAAGAATACTGCTGGCTTTGGTAGCACAATTTGATCTGGAACTAGTTCAGCTCGATGTAAAAACTGCATTTTTACATGGAGACTTAGAAGAAGAAATCTACATGACTCAGCCAGAAGGATTTAAAGTTGCTGGAAAAGAAAATTTGGCGTGCAAGTTGAGCAAATCGTTGTATGGATTGAAGCAATCTCCAAGACAGTGGTACAAACGATTTGACAAGTTTATGATAAGGCAGAAATACACAAGAAGCAAATATGATCATTGTGTATATTTACGCAAGCTACGGGATGGTTCCTTTATCTATCTCCTCCTTTATGTTGATGATATGCTGATAGCTTCAAAAGATGAAGGAGAGATTCAGAAGTTAAAAGCTCAACTAAATCAGGAATTTGAAATGAAGGATTTAGGGGAAGCTAAGAAGATTCTCGGTATGGAGATATGCAGAGACAGAAAATTGGGGAGACTTTGTTTGACTCAGAAACAATATCTGAGAAAAGTACTAAAGCGTTTTGGGATAAATGAGAATACAAAACCAGTTAGTACTCCACTTGCTCCTCATTTTAAGCTCAGTGCATCTTTATCTCCGAAAAGTGATGAAGAACGAGAATATATGTCAAAGGTTCCATATGCAAATGCTGTTGGTAGCTTGATGTATGCAATGGTGTGTACGAGGCCTGACATTTCACAAGCAGTTGGAGTTGTGAGCAGGTACATGCATGATCCTGGCAAAGGACATTGGCAAGCTGTGAAATGGATTCTACGGTATATTCAGAATACTGTAGATGTTGGTATAATGTTTAAGCGGAATGAGAAAAGTGGTCAATATATAGTTGGATATTGTGATTCCGACTATGCAGGTGATTTAGACAAACGTCGATCTACTACCGGTTATGTGTTCACACTTGCAAAGGCACCGGTTAGTTGGAAGTCCACCTTACAGTCAACAGTTGCTTTGTCTACAACAGAGGCAGAGTACATGGCAGTTTCAGAAGCTGTTAAGGAGGCAATTTGGCTTCAGGGGTTGTTGAATGACTTGGGAATTGGTCAGAAGCATGTCAAAGTGCATTGTGACAGTCAAAGTGCTATTTGTTTAGCAAAGAATCAAGTTTATCATACAAGGACGAAGCATATCGATGTTCGATATCATTTTGTACGGGAAATTCTTGAAGATGGTGGGATACTTCTTCAGAAGATTTTGACTGCTGAAAATCCCGCAGATATGGCAACGAAAGTTGTGACAAGTGTCAAGTTCCAACATTGTTTGGACTTGATAAATGTTATTAGAATTTGAAATTGGGCGCTTTGAAGCGCATTTGGAGACATTACTGAAATTTGTAATATAAGAATTTAGAGGATGTTTGTTTGGAATTGTGAGATTGTCAAGGTGGAAATTTGTTGAAATATGACAATCCCACATCGGAAAGATTTCAATTTTCCACCATAGCATTAGCCTATAAAAGGGCTTAATCCCCCTCTTAACAATTCATCCCAAAAACCACCAATCTCTCTACTTCTAAGATTGGTTGTATTTTTCCTCTCTCTCTTGTAATATTTCACTTTGTAATATTTCTTTGAAATAGTGAAATATTATTTTAGTAGTGTCCGAGGACGTAGGCATAATTGGCCGAACCTCGTTAAATTCTGGTGTTCTTTTTATTTCTATTTAATAGCTATTGTCGGGTCTTTTACTTTGTGATACATTGTGCTTTAAATTATCTTAGAAAAATTCTGTCACCAAGACTCAAGAGTCTAAGGAAGTTGGTTTTTAAGGGAGACCATTTGTGACTCCACCAACTACCTGGGAATTTTTCTTTGTCTTAATTTTTAGCACAATTATTCATTTTGGTGGAAACAAACCCGATTTCCACAACAAGAAGATCTTCTTCTATATGGAAACCAACTTTCAGGCACAATTCCTGAAGAATTGGCTTCGATAAAAAGACTCAAGAGGCTATTTTTGTGGCACAACAATCTAACTGGCAACATTCCAGGAACCCTGGCAAATTGTTCGAGTTTGAAAATTATCGATCTCTCGATGAATTCTCTTACTGGTGTGGTGCCCGAGTCTCTCGCCAAGTTAGTTGAGTTGGAGGAAATTTCTGCGTCTTATAATTACTTTTTAGGAGACATTCCATCTTTTGTTGGAAATTTTTCTAGTCTAAAGGAGCTTGAACTGGATAACAACAGATTCTCCAGCGAGATTCCAGCTTCCATTGGACAACTGAAGGAGCTCCGTCTCTTCTTTGCCTATGGAAGCATACCTCCTGCGCTTGCCAACTGTCAGAAACTTCAAATACTCATCTTTCTCGCAACTTCCTCACTGGGTCAGTTCTACAATCGGCAAATGCATTTCCAAATAGGATCAAACAACTTTACTGTTCATATTCCACCAGAAATAGGAATCCTACATAGCTTGAGATTCCTTGAGTTGTCTGATAAACAATTTACTGGAGAAATTCCTAGCGAAATTGGCAACTGCTCTCATTTAGAAATGGTTGATTTGCATGGGAATAGGTTGTTAGGAATCATTCCAACAACTCTTGAATTTCTTGTTAATTTAAATGTGTTAGACCTTTCAATGAACAGTTTAACAGGAACCATCCCTGATTACTTAGGCAAGCTTACATCCTTAAACAAACTGATAATCAGTGAAAACCACATTACTGGTTTGATTCCTAAGTCACTTGGCCTCTGTTGGGATCTGCAATTGTTAGGCATGAGCAGCAACAGACCCACAGGTCCAATCCCAGCCGAGATTGGTCAGTTGCAGGGACTAGACATCCTCTTGAATTTGAGTAGGAATTCCCTGAACGGTCCAATTCCTGAAAGCCTTTCAAACCTCTCAAAGCTTGCCAACTTAGATCTCTCATAATAAACTCACAGGAACCCTCATCGTACTGGGAACTCTTGACAATCTCGTCTCACTTGATGTCTCATACAACAAATTTCAGGTCTCCTTCCCGATACTAAATTCTTACATGATCTTTCAGTTGCTGCATATGCTGGGATTTCAGAGCTCTGCAGAAACAGATACAATTGCCCCTTGACTGGAAATCACCATGGCAGCATATCCACCCGAAAAGTCACCGGTGTTGCGATATTGGGTCACCCGCAGATGGTAAATCCTGCAAACTTCACGCTCCAGGACTCTTGCATATATTACGCTCTAGACGTGAGAGGTGTGTTAAATATCTCAATAAGATGCAAGTGTTTTTTATAATGGTTCTGATATCTCTTATCTATTGAGTTAATTTTTTGGATGAGTTAGAACCAAAACTCATTTATTTATCTATAAATATAAAATATTTCACCATTTGAACAAAAAACAATTTATTTCACTTGGCTTAATTTCTATTAACAATTGCTGAGATACGCTAGGTAAGTTCTTTTCTCACTAGTGGAAACCAATATATCAAGAAGCGAAAATTTATGAAATACAATATTTGTTCTTCGCTATATTTGCTCACCAACAATTTAGAATATTTTTTCATATAACAAATCGCAACATGAACATTAAGCAAATAAAAAGGCAAAACTTACGCAACAAACAAATACTCAAAAAAGTAACAAACAAGTTTCCATATTTATAAAAATGCAAATACGGGTAACTCACCAGTAAAGCAGGATATGACTCAAAATCTTTTCAAGTTTCCAAAATTTTCCAGTTAGAGGTTCGGGCAGCTATAAATCACAGAAATACAAATTAACCCGACAATTACAAACACTGAACTCAAATTTAACAAATTATAAAATGACCCAAAAATCCAATGAACTTAAACACACATGAATGAATAATGTATCAAACCTCAAAATGGGAAGCTCTGAAGCCTAAAGATACGCCTTGGGACTCGGTCCTAGAGGCTCGAACTAAGAACTTCGTGGCGGGTAAAGTGTTGTTCTTCCTGAACCAAAGCTGCAGAGAATTGAAACCCAGCTTCGATGATGCCCATGTAGACAAACGTTGTACTGGTTGTCGCTAACGTCCACGGGAGTATCCACGCGCCCCCGGCAATGGACACCATACGCAGGGCAGAGGAGTTGTCATGTCATGCAGCACATCAGGTGCATGTTCCATTATAGAGCCCCTTCGTTCGCAAAAATTGTAATTCTTTCCCAATTGGATTTTAGAAATTGTTTTTTAGGTAAACTGAGTGTATTTTTTCAGAATTATATTTTGTTAAACTAATAAATATAAATGAGATTTATATATTATAATTTATATGTTATCAGTTATAACTTATAAATTCACTAGTTATAATTTTTAGTTTCATCATTTTGAATTTATAAATTCATATGTTATAATTTATAGGTTAATCGTTTTGAATTTACCGATTTATCATTTTGAATTTAAAAATTTATTATTTAAAAATTACAGATTTATCACTTACAATTTACTGGTTCAACATTTTGAATTTGTAGGTTTATTATTTAGAAGCAACAAGTTTATTATTTAAAATTTATACATTTTATCGTTTACACATCACTTATACATTCATTGTTTATAATGTGAAGATTTATCTTTTTGAAACTACAAATTTATCATTTACAACTTAGAGATTTATCGTTTAGATTTTTCAGATTCATTATTTACAGTTTTATTATTTACAACTTTTAGATTTATCATTTTTAGCTTATAGATTTATTTTATAAAATCTATAAATTTATTATTTTAAACTTGCAAGTTAATCATTTACAGATTTATCGTTTACAACTTAAAATTTATCACTTGTAAGTTCATTATTTCTACCAAATATATTGTCTTTAACTTTCAATAACTTCATTTTATTTCCCTATATTACTTAATTTTAGTTGAAATATCATTATTTTTAACTATTTTATTTTACAAATATACCAAAACTAATATTTTTCATCATAAACAATAATAACAAAAACTAAAATATTCAAAATACTAAAAATAAAATAAAATATTCAAATTATAAAGTTTTATCTATCTACAACAATTATGCAATGAAGCAACAATTTTATTTTTTTTCATTTTATTTTATCTATTTGAAGAAGAAGAAAAATATTATGATGATGAAGAAATACAATAATACAATAAATTGTTTCTCTTTATAATGCATAATAACACATGTGTGAATCATTTTAATTCAAAAAATAATGTGATACCGTTTTGAAATTAGGATCACGATATACAATGAATACAAGTCCATTATAACTAAGTATCTCATTCAGAGTTGGCTCAAGATTAGAGTTAATTAGGGGCCAAAACAAAATATTTAAAGTTATTTAGAGTGTGTTTACTTTCAAAAAATTCATTAATTTTCTAGAAAATTTTTCAAAACGAAAATATGAAATAAGATTTTGTATTTATTTGTGCTATTATTCTAAAATGAAAATAGAAAATATTTTTTCATGTTTTCTAAATTATAATTAAACTTTGAAAAACAAATTTGAATATGTGTTCTATATTTTCTTTATATAAAATGTGATTTATTTTTAAATGAAAACAAAGAGTTTTTACTTCATTTATTACAAGTTTACCCTTTAAATTTAAAATGTTATCCAAATAGAAAATACTTTTTTATATATATAATAACAAGTAAACATGTTTTATAAATTTTCTATGAAAATTTAAAAAAATTATTTTCCTTAAAAATTAGAAAATAAAAAGAGAAAAAATTTGCTATAAGTAAATACACCCTTAAATTTTACTTTTATTGCTTTTGAGATACAAAATCACTAATATTCAAGTTTAGAAAAAAGCTCTTTTAGAAAAATAAAAAAAGAAAAAAGAAACTAACTTTAAGTAGATGAACTATATAAATAAATTAAATGAGAAAAATGTAAAAAATAAAAATAAAAAATTTATATGTTTTTTCTATGCAAGATAAGCTAGATAAAAAATGTCTGCAAAAAGTGATAAAAAAAGACAAAAAAAACATTTATAGTTTATTACATAAAACTAAAGTCCAACTATATTTAAATCAATCTATTAGTTAGCCGTTTAACTTAACTAATAAAAGGCAAATTTATCTATAAAATTAAATCAATTTTTAATATAGTCATTTATATTAACTAGTGTTTAAAATTCAATAAAATAATAAATTTATTTTTTTATTTGAGGACCAAAATAATTAATGAAAAAATTTTGGAGCCCTCAAAATTGAGCCACAGGCATAGGCCTTAATGGCCTATACCTTAAGCTGTCCCTGCTCTGAGTATTGAATTTTGTTGCTTTCGGCCTTTGGCTCTCAGTTCTGGGCCTTAGGCTCAGATGAGGGCAGAACTGTCCTTTAAATTCATTTATATTACATGTGAAGCCTTGAAGGGCGTATTTGCAATTTAGCTTAACCTTTTAGGCAATTTTGCACAGTCAATTACAAGATGTAATGCATACGAAAAGTCATAAATAATTTTTATTAAAAAAAATCATAAATAATTATTTTACATGAATGATATTTAATAATCAATATATGAATTTTTAAGGCACTAACTAAATCTAGACAAATAAATTCCATTTTATACAGTGTTCTTAAAATCAAATCCAATAAAGAATTAATCAGCTGAAGAATTTGAAAATTAGTATCAATTTGTCTTTTGAATTTTTAGCAATATTAAATTTATTTTTAAAAAATTAATGTTTGATTCAAATTAGTACAAAAATTAATTTTTATAATCAACCTATTTATCCTATTTTATTTTGAGAAAAATTTTCTTCATATCTATATATATATAGTGCACATTTAAAGTAATTGATGAAATTGAGAAAAAAAAAGAGAGAGTATCTTTACAGATCAAATGGATAAATTAATAGCAAGAATTAAATTCTATAGAATTTCTAGACCAAGAAGAAAAGAGTGACAAAGCAATCATCAGGAGGTTAGTAGCCTAATTCATATGTTGTCTCATCTGTTGTGAAGGGCATCCGTACAAGAGACAACATAACGAGATCCAGTTAAGATGTTTAGATGAGGATGGGAAAAAATGTAATGGAATATTCATGTAAGGGTTGCAAGCTTTTATATAAATGGAACAAATTTGGTAAAAAAAAAAATTATGTCGCTGTATTATTAAATTACTTTGGAGAAAGTTTATTTATAATGTATTAAAGTTTTTTATGACTCCTAAGTTTTTTTGATTTATCATAGGAGCAATCAATTATTTCATCCAATTTTAAATTTTGTCTAAATCATCCAGTATCCTAAAATTTAAAAACTTTAGATTATTTTGAATTTGCACTGATGGATTCATTAAAAGTAAAACATTTTCTTCCAAGTTTTAAGTATTTATAAAGCTTGAATTTATTATTAAGTGACAAGATATACTTACCATCTCATCTCATCCAAAGAATAGAATATCAAGTCTTTTAATAAATTGAAGATAAATTAATGATAAAATTTACCAAATGAAATATTATCATTTGTAGATATAACATGACCCATCATCATATTAATTCTAAAAAGGTGACAAAAGACTTACAACATAAACACAAAATTAAATATCATAAATTATGTCCTTGTACACTACAACTGCAAGCAAACACAAAGATATACAATAATAAAAGGAGCCTAAAACAATTGTAGAAAATTTTTAGAATAGTGAAAACATATAAAAATTGGGTAGATAAGATTCCATTCAGTGGATAACGAACGAAATTAGAACCTCAAAAGGATTAACAGTTGACATTTAACAATATAATTTTTGGTATATAGAACTGAAGTAGTATTGCCCATTAATCAAAATAGAAATCCAATTCTTTCGAGATGTCAGGAACAAAAATCATCTAATATTAATGAGCTACTAATAGGAATGCTCAGTCAGCTTCATTAGACTGAAAAAAGATAAAAGAATTTAGGATTTTTCCAGTCAAAATTCTCTCATTTACTTGGTCGTCCATATAGAGTTTTGTAAAGCTCTTGGAGTGAAGAGTTTGAGTCCTCTATCCACACAAATACAAAAAACAACAATAAAATAAAATCATATATAGATATCCAAGAAAATTTTTTTTAAACCCAATTGAAAAGGCCTGTATCTTGCTAAAAAGATTGACTTTATATTATCCACAAAAAAAAAAAAAAACCGTAGCTGCTAGTGATCCATCAATTTTTTTTTAATTTGCATTTTATTCGAGGTTGATTTTTCATTGAGCTAACAATTTTAAATATGATATATAAAACATGGATGACTTAAACATATATGGATTTATGTAAATGAATTATAATTGTATTAACACATTTATAACACAAAAAAAATCATACAATAAATGAGTTTTTTTGCTTAACCTATAAAGATATGTTTAAAAATATATAAAATATTTAATAATTTCAGTGTTTAAACAATATAAAACATTCAAATATATATATATTGTAATATTTTTAAATATATATAATATAAGTTTATGCATGAATATATTTATAATGCATTATGTTAAAATTAATTATATTAGTATATACGAATAAATATTAATAAATTAATTGTATAATTATCATTTATTAACTTATATTATATTAATATATTTACTAACTTATGTTTACATGAATTAATATATAATAATCTTATGTGTCGGATTTTTTTATAAATTTTATTATTTTTTAATATAATTTTTTGCGCATAATCGTATCTCTCGTACATATTAAATTAATCATATTTAATCATCGTGTCAATATAAATTATAACAGTATTATATATATTTTTTGAATTTTATTATAATTAATTAATTATAATATATTTATATTTAGTATAATCGATGTCATAAAATTTAATAGCATGGCATATTTAGACACATACAATTGCCAGATTTAATTTTTCCTACGTCAACTTCTGCATAAAAGTAGACTTATGATAATATGATTCTGCAAGAAGGTCCCATGAAAAGTAAAAAGTGATACCACTTTCCCTCATCTTATACATGAAAAAGGTTTTGTGAGTGGCAACATAATATCAACAGCTTACCCAATATGCCAAAGTAGATATCCTCCAAGAAGTTCCAACAATCGCATATAAACCATGCGGCTGATTTTAAAATTGTATCTCCTTTCTTAGGTTTTATGTTCAACTATATATATATATATGTCTCAAACGGAAAATATTAGTCAATTAGTGTTTTATTCAAGAATAGCTTATAGCTCGCTTCAATTAGTCCCTAATAGCAATAAACCAAAAGTTTCTTATATATAACACTAATACATGCCTTCAAAAACAAATTTTTAATTAAAAAACAATGCATCTAAAGGGGCATTTTTAACACCAAGAACTTGAAATTGGCATCAAAAGATTTTATATTTGAATCCCATCAAGGGATTGTGTATATATATATATATATATATATTGAAAATAATTAGAATAAATAATTAAATAAATGCAAAAAAAATTTTTTAAGGCAAATGTCTTGAAGTATAATTAAATTATGATTTTCTGAACATGATGCATCATGTCCGAATTAAAAACAGGCCAAACCCTTGAGCAATATTTTTATCAGCATTATGAACCAGCATGACGATAAATATTCCAACCGGGAAAAAGAAGTTACATAATCATGATTGTAATACAGGGACCCATACTATCATTCAATCGCTTACCCAGAAAAATAATGATAAAAAATGAATGGTTGAGATCAATCAGATTTAACATAAGTTTAACAATTAAAATAGATAGTGTTAGATAACTCCAAGGTCAAATTTAATGTCCCATCAGCATATGTTTTACAAATAATTATACATTAAAAATTCAAATTACAGTTCCAAACCATAGAAGTTATAGGTTACCCAATCACAAACTTCTAGGGAAACAATTGGACTGCAAATTTAAAGTTCTGTCAAGAGACTGCCACTACGTCAAAATCTAAATTCTGATATGTCTCTCTCAGATTTTTCTAATATCCTCTCCTACTAGATCTCCAATATATATATATATATATATTAAAGAAATCCAGTTGTTAGTTATATACACAAAGAAAGAAACAAGAATCTTAGAGATGAAGAGGAGAAGAGAAATGGAGAAAAGTTCAGAGGTAAAATCTGCCGTTGAAGAGCTTTCCTTGATGATCCAACTGAAAAATTCTGGTGATGGTCATCATCATCATGATGCTGCTTATATACCCACTAGACAATTTTTGTATATCTGCAATTTGGTCATTCAAGTTCTTGGTCAGTTTCTTGATTTCTTACCTTTTCTTTTCTTATCTCCATAATTCTCATTTAGGACATGGCCTTGACTTGTTTTGTGTTTTTTCTTATGAAGATAAGATTGGTCCTACAATGGCAGTTTTAAGACAAGACATCAACAAGAATATTCAGGCAAGTCAAAAGGAAAATCCAATTTTTAGTGGATTATTATTATTATTATTATATTCCTTCTCATTTTAGCGTTTAATCTTCATAGCCTTGAGTTTGTGATCATGACAGAAACACCCTCATGACATTTCAACAAATTAGCTTCCTTGTTATCTGAGACTATGGTCATTTCCATCAATGTCTTAAATTTGTCGTTTTCTTTCATTATTAGAAGATTGGCTGTTTCTTAAATTTCTTCTGTATTTGATTTTGTTCTCATGTCTAATTCACAGAGATTAGAAATGCAATGTGATTCTGATCCTTGTCTGTATTCAAATATGGTTGAGATATTGAAGAAAGAGGCTGATGAAGGAAATGCAAGAAACGGAACCAGCTGCAGTCAGGCCTTTGTTTGGCTGACCAGGTAAGCATATTAAAACGGGAGTTCAGCTTAGTTGGTGTTTCATTATAACTAATTCAACAGTAATTTTCTGCAGTAACTGCTCAATTTTAATCCAAGTAAAAACAAAAAAATTTTTGTTCTGCTCCCCAGATCCTTGGATTTTGCAGTTGCTTTGTTGCAAAGATTAGTAAGAGATCCTGGTGAGGAAATTGTACAAGCTGTGGAAGATTCTTACAATATCACTTTGAAGCCATGGCATGGATGGATTTCATCTGCTGCTTTTAAAGTAATCATAATTTCCTTGTTACTTTTACCTAACTAATCTTTTTATCATATCTTTAACTGAAAACCTGAATTAACAGATGCTCTTTACAGGTAGGTCTGAAATTAGTTCCTGATACCAAAACTTTCGTTAGCCTCCTTAAGCCAAAAGATGAAAACTTGGACAAACTTACCGCTGATATCGAAACCCTCATTGCCCAACTTGTGCCTGTTCTGGAAGAGATTCACTCTATTCTGGTTAGCCCAATTTACATATATGATTATTGTCTTTCTGTTTCGTGATCGTCTTTTGATCAGTTGTTTTTTTTTTCAATTTTGTAGACATTGTACAGGTTGGATAAGTTGAAGTCTACCTAACAAGAAAAACACAGAAAGAAAGCAAAAACTTGTATAAAGTCTCGTTTAAACATAACTTCAACTTGTCTTCAACTTCACTTTCTTTTCATGTAAATATGAGTTATGTGAATAACTCATCTGCTATCTGGAAAATTTCCTGTAACACAAACTGATTTTCTGCTTATCTGAAAATTCAGAGTATATGTATTAAAAAAAGTAGTTAACTAAATCTTCTGTCAATAATCGTATAGGTGATCATGTTATTAAGAGGCCTAATGAAGTGAAAATCAAGACAGGCAATTGAGAATCCTGAAAGACAATTGCTGGAGTTGTTTCTAACTAGGACAGGAAAGAAAAGGACATCCTACCATATCATATGAGAAGATGCCGTTTCGAAATTCTCGCCCTGTTAGTCCAATGCACATAATACAGACATCTTGAAACACAGATCAAACATTGATTTTGCCAAAAGAATCTCTTGAGCTTCCTCAAAATTTATATTACTATGAACATATAATCGAAAGCACACTTCGAACTCACGACTGGTTATCTACCTGTTAGCAGTTAGAGATTCTTATCATTCATTTGTTCCCTTTACATTCAAAGAACCGAAGGAGGTTTACGAATTTTATTGCAGATGCCATATAGGTCTATGCCTAAGGCTACTTATATCAAGAGACCTGCATTGCTTGCTATTCTTGGCTCAGTGAACTGTGGTTTGTCCCTTTCATCCAAGAAATTGTCTGATCGATCTGGTCCTGCAACCATAGCTCCATAAAGAATATTCGGATTTTAATCTTTAGAGGATAGCCATCTGTCTCCCTGATAACTGTAGGGTTGACCATCCCAAGGAATTGATGCAGCTCTATGATGAACATGGGTAGATATTGGTTTCCAAAGCCAACCATACAGTTCATTTCCATTGGATTATCTCCTAGAATGTAATTTACCTGAGAAATAAAAATGGAAGGAATAAAAAAAATAAAGTCAATTGTCAGGTAATTTATAATGTTGTAACCTACAATATTCAACGTTGCACTCCTTCATGCTTGCCTGAGATCTCACGAAATTTCCCAACATTTCCAGCAAAAAATCTTTGTTACTGAAACTTACACTTGAACTATGAACAAGTTTAAGGGAGTCTGTTTAATTTACTGAGGAAAGATTCTGTTGCAGCAAACTGTATTTATCCAACATCACCAGGACCTAGGAGGATCAATCCACCTATATCGAGAAATGATTAAGAATACGCATAAGCATTAAATCATGAGACTGAAGAATCATAAACAATTATATAAAGATATGATTATGACTACAGAACCATAAATGATAGGATATATACACTGCATATGCATAGTGTTTGATCCGGGAATTTACCTGGTGTCCTGTTGAATGTTTCCTGAGAAAGATAAGAACAGATGAATGACCTTGTAGCATTTGATGAAAATTGCAGACCATCCTCAAAGTGAATGCCCATATTGAAAAAGGACAGAAGTCTTGTTAGCAAAACCTACAAATATTGCATAGATTTTGTTTTAACATTCACACCATCAAATTCCCAAATTAACAAAATCTAATCTGAACCTAACAGGAGTTTTGATCAAAATTACCGCATTAGCAGTAAGCTTGTTGTTCCAATAAAAAAACTCCTCTCTGATATTGCTTTCTTGTCCTCTGCTGGACGAACATGGGCAGTAGCATATCTGAGATAAGTATCATTGCCAGTAGCAAAAAAAAGCCAAGCTTCTCCCCAGACTAGTTCATCTATATATCCAGATGACTTACAAAACCTTGTTGCTAGTCCACAAGTTTCAGCAGTGGTACATGTTCCTTGTTTGACTGTTTCGTTCACAATCTTAAACAACATTTCTGCTGCTTCGATTAGCCTTCCTGAGTAATCAATTTCATCTTGGAATACTATTGATGTTGCTGATAATGCTGCAGTGATTTCTCCTGCTAGATCAGAAGCTGTGCCATCAAAGCTGAAACAGCCCTTGAATAGGTCATATCTTGAGGTCTTTGCCAGCAACTTATATCAATTTCCCCTTCTTTGCCATTGCCAGGACTCCCTACCTAAGAGAAGATAGATTCACAAAAATTTCAATTAAGACCAACTGTGCATCTATTATACAGTAAAAATTATGGTTTTTCTTTTTACAAATATATATCTTGCCTGAGAACATCGAGCAAAGGCAGGGGAAGTCGAAGTTGAAGGAACGAAAAACCGGAGTAAGTAATCAATTCCCCACTTTGATAATGTCCTTGACATGATCAAGCTCACCAATATCAGCATATTTGGTTGAAAAATGATTCAAAAATTAAAAATTATTATTTTAATTAAAAATTAATGTTAGTGCTTTATTTTGTTATTAGTAGTATTGAAGTAGTATATCAATTAGTGGTTTATTGTTAGTAGTGGAGTAGTGTATATAAGTAGGATAGTGTGGGTCAAGTAGTGGCTAGTGCAAGCACACCATACTTTGTTCCATGTACATAGAATTTGAGATTCCAATTCAATCAAGTTTCATTTTATTTCTTTTATTCTTTATCTAAATTTCCGTATCAAAGCTTTATTGATCTTGGGCCTATAAGAGAAAACAATGATTCCTTATGGCTTCAAACACCATTCTTTTGGCCTTACATCCTATTTTCACAGGAGAAAACTATCAATTAAGAGCTGTAAAAATGCAGTCATATTTGTAAGATTTTGATTTGTGGGATGTGGTCAAAATCGATAAGGAAGTCGCTTCATTGCCGGCCAATCCAACCTTGCCTCAAATTAAGAGTCATAATGAAGAAAAGGCCAAGAAGTTCAAAGCAAAAACTTCGTTTTTTTCTCATGGTTTTGAAACTATTTTCAGCTATATTGTATCATGTGAAACTCCAAAAGAGACATGAGATTTGCTAAAAAATGAGTATTTGAGCAATAGCGGAATAAGATTGATGCAGGTTTTGAATCTCAAAAGAGAAATTGAGATTCAAGAGATGAAGAAATATGAAGGAATCAAATAATATGAACAATTGTTAACAAAATTCGTAGTATATTAGTGTTTTATTTTGTTTTTAGTAGTATATAATGATTCAAAAATTAAAAATTGGTAATTTGATTCAAAATTAATACTAGTGTTTTATTTTGTTGTTATTAGTATGTTAGTGTCTTCTTTTATTGTAAACGATGGAATAATGTATCAATTAGTGGTTTATCATTAGCAATAGAATAGTATGCAGTGGTAACATATTTAAGTAGGGTAATGTATATAACTAGTGGATAATGTGCTTATATAAGCGTTAACAGTAGAATTTAAAATTTCAATTTAGTCAAGTTCCATTATCTTTGTTTTATTCTTTCTCTAAAATTCCCAAAGATGATGATATACTCTATCACAGTCCAACTCAAGAGAGTAACAGTATAAGCTGTAGGGAAAATGAATTTTATATTATTGCCAGAATCATAAAAGCCACCTACAAGGCCACCGGCTATTGAATCGCCATCGTACAATCCTGAATCTCCTGGGAATTTGACAGGACTGTTTCTTGGAAAATTCCCAGCTGCAGAGAAACAATATTATATGAAAAAGACCATATATAAAAACAAAAATACAATATAAAGATAAGAAAAATTACATTTCTGAGCATCGAAGTACTTGAGAGCTTGGCTCAATGCTGGTGTGAGATTCTTTAAATTTCCATGGTGGTTATGCTTGTGGTGCAGGAAATAAACTAAGAGGACAGCTGCTAGGACAAGGAAAACTATGGCGAGTGAAATGTAAACTGTAACGAAACCGCTTGAACTACTGTTTATCAGTGATAACAAGTTGGTAATCGAGGGATTTAGAGAACCGAGATGGAAGTGAATCATAAGTAATGTTGGATTTTGGAACTAAACCATAGTGAGTATAGAATTCCATCGACTTGGTGAAGGGAGAAGTCTGCCTGCCTCAGAAATTGAGTGAACATAGTGCACAGGATAATGATCTATACAGACGAAGAAGCAGAATCACCTGAACTTGGCACGGATGATGGAACAAATATTATGTCCACCATCAATTAATTGAACAAATATTTGGCTAAACAATTAAAGTAATCCAAATTTAATAATTAAGAATAAAATTTTAATTAAAAGACTTGATTGTATAAATATGTTTTTTTTTCTCAAAAGTCAGCAGATTAATTTGGATTCGCTAATTCATATTTAGGATTAGAATTGACAACTCGCAAACTATAAAATTTAGTATCAGTACGACTAAAATGAATTTGATATTATTAACTTAAATACAATATTTATCATTTAGTGAAAAAAAGGTTCACAAAATAAATTGTTAACTATAAAAATGTAAATTTTTTACTGAAAATTTCTTATTCATAACAAATATATATAACCAATTTTTCACATTAAAATGGGTTAAACTGTATAATAGAATGTATCACATATTAGTAGTTGTGTATATGCAGATAAATATTTTCCATTTTATTATATTGATATTTAAAAATAAGATATCTTCTAAATTTTTGGAGTGTGCAAATCAAATTGCAGCTTAGGATTTATCAAAAAAAAAACTCTACATAATTACATTGCTAATTTTGAAACAGTAGATATCATTATATTGCAATAAATCCCAAGAAATTTTTTTTTTTTAAAAAAAAAGTGACTTGGGCCTAATTGGAGCTTTTATGGGCCGTACGGAAAAAAAGAAATGGGGCTTAAACGTTGAACTTGGATAACAGAAAACCGCTGTTTGTCTTCTCTCCGATCTCCAGAACTCTAGAAATTCAAACTCTGAAAATTTTCCTTGAACTCTGCGATTTATAAATCTTTCAAAGTTCTGAATCTGTGAGAGATTTGACGTAGTCTTATTGATTCCTAACAAACCAACTCTCTGCATTAAACACCCAACAATTTTCAAATCTTTTTGGTGAGTTCTATCTCTTTACTTACGCTTATTTTTCAATTCCTTTTGACTTCTCTACCCGAATATGTTTCTGGGTGTGTTTGATTTTCCTCTATCAAGCTTTAATTTTTATCAGCTGATCGGTCCAAATTGGGTTGGCTTCTCTTTCTTTCTGTGAAAGAGGTTGAATCGTACAATTGAATTATGATATATGATCTCATTGCTTTATATCTTCAAATTCTTTTCCGAGTATATGTTTAAATTGACTAAAGTTGGATGGTTCTCTATCTGAATTTTCATCTGACCATGTTCATAATTCCACTGCTTAAACTTTATCTATCCAAATTCCTTTTTGCGTATGCTTGATTTTCTCCAAAATCACAGCTCCTAAGCTGGATTTTTCTTATCATGAACACTTATGCAAATAGTCCCAAATCTTTCAATGCATATCCAAGAGGTGAATTTGATTTAGAATCAGGAACTATAAAAAGGGCACGGAAATCGAGAAACTCATCATTTCACCCTTTCAAAATACTCAAACTTTTGGGTAATCGGGTCCAATACTACTACAAGATGCATCCACTTCTTGTGCTCGTCATTTCCTTGTCTTTTGGGATTACTATTCTCATTTTCCTCTCTGTGTTTGAGAGCCGGTATCGAGCAATGAATAGTTACCCAAAAATGGTCATGTCTAAGGATGATTACCCCTTTGCTAAGCTTAAAAATCTTGTAATGGTTGCTGGGCACTCGGTGTATACCAGTAGTAGTTGTGGGAAAGTTGATAAGGAGGATTCTTGGATTTTGGAATCTTATCAGAGGAATCCTGGTCAAGCTGCTACTTTTGTGACTCATATACAGGAGGGAGTTGATATTACCGCGAAGGATGATGGGGCCTTGCTTTTGTTTAGCGGTGGTGAGACTCGAAAAGATGCTGGCCCTCGTAGTGAAGCACAGAGTTATTGGACTGTTGCTGAATCAAAAAGATGGTTTGGTGAGTTCTTGTGATTCTCTCACTCGTTATGTTGTTTTTCTTTTACATTTTACTTTGAGCAGAAATGTATCACAAGCTTGGGTCCAACCTGCTCTTGATTCTGTAAAATGAAAAATAGGAATCAGTTTAACGAAATGGTTATCATATTTGTTGCTTGCTGGGATTAGTTTTTGTTCAGTATACCTAAATACATTTATTAGTTAAAGTTTGCGGGTTTCTAGTTTTATTCTCTGGCAATTGTGCAACTCCATCTGTTAACACAGAAATGTCGTCAATAAAATTCATTTCTTTTAATGGCCAGCATTGAGCCAGAATCTTGTAGGGCTGTTTAAGAAACCAATCTTTGAATTGGATCGCTCCGGTGATTTTTCTTCTTAATTGCCTTTCATGTGGAAATAGATCAGTGTTCCAATTTTTCATACATTTTGCTATAATGAAAGGATTCTTAGTAGTAGTAGTAGTAGTAGAGGATTTGTGAAAACTTTTTCTATAAAAATGTATTGAAACAAAAGGTAGCCCCAAAAGATGATTCTTCATAGTTCTGAGTCATAATTTTACAAGTGTGGTTTAGTCTATAATGTTAATCAGAATGGTAAATATTTTTTTTTAATTTTATACGCATTTCAGGAGAAATCTACCATTAATTAAAATGAATCTAAGGGAACAATGCTATGGTATGATGTTTCTTGAATCTGCTACTTTAGTTTATACACCACATTTTTAAATCTTTGTCACGTGTCCTTTTGCTAACCAAATTATATAATAGGTTGTGGAAGGATTTATCATTTTTTAATTGACCTTCTCCCACATTGTAGCTCATGAGAGTCTACTCAGTTATTAATTACCATCTAACAATTAATTTGGTTGCTATCATTAGTAAGACTTTTTTTTGGTTGGGACATTTAGCAAGGTTCTTCATTGTTCAACAATCAGGATAAATTTAATTGTGTAGAAGACATAATTGAGAGAATAATTCCTTGTGTCATTTCATTCCACTATATAAGGGTATTTATACAGATTATACAAGCACCATAAGGAAATAAGAATCAATCTAATTCCTATAATAATGCTAATCTAATCCCTAAGAATCTGCCATTGACATATTTATAATATTACATCTGTAACAAATAGCATTTCTATTTTTAATGGTTGGAAGTTTCTGAGAGATTGAATGTGTTATTATTATTGTAGAATTAGGTCAAAGCATGTTGTGTTAGAATTTTGGTTAAGCTGCTAATTTTTGTAAAATCAGGCAGACACTTGAACCATACCATAATTACCATTTTACATAGTACAGTAAGTTGTGTGATTTTTCTGAATATTTCATTTTTGAGCATCTTTACCAAGAAGGTTTTTGTCAAAGTTTGTTTATTTACATTTGAGTGGTTTTCTGGCTTTGAAATCTTAAACATGCTTTTACTACCAAAATAGTAAAGCTCTCCTGAATGGCACAAACGTTGATCAAAGAGTGCTCACCTGCTCCTTACCCTTATAAACGCTATATTTATATAAGCAGGCAGTTGTTGCCTGTGGCTGACTTGTAAGCAAGCAATTGTTGCATATGGCTGACATGAATAGCTTGCACTGACATTTCCTAACTCCTGAAAAGTAAAAATTGATCTCGTCATTTTTAGCATGGAACTTGGGTTCCTGTTGGCCATGAAATTCTGTAAACCAAACATTAATTTTCTTCTGGATGATGCATGCACTGCCCAGATCAGTAGTCCTAGTAATTCACTGTTGACTATACTATATATGGTGCATGGTATTTGTGTACAGAAAGGCTCAAAACTCCTCAATCTTGATTTTTCTGCCTTTAAATTGTGTGATTGTTAGGCAATGAAGAGAGCGTGAAATGGAGGGCATTGACAGAAGAACATGCTAGAGATAGCTTTGAGAATCTTCTTTTTAGTCTATGCAGGTTCCGGGAGCTTACCGGCACATATCCTCAAAACATAACTGTAAGTCCATTGTTTAAAAATGTTTCTGCTTCTTCTGTTTTGATCCATTGTACCAGTACAAACAGTTGTTGCTTGTGTTACAAGATAAACAACTAAAGAAGAATTCATATTTTTTGCCTACTAACAATGAATCAACCCAAAGAGCTATAGCACCCATAGGAAAGACTGGGTTCTTTGCTTTGATTCCTAGTTTTTATATGAACAATGAATATTTCTTTTACATAACTCTCTCACAAAGAAAAGGGAAAAAAATAATACAGCTGCTTGATTCTTGTGATGTTAAAATTTGGTGCTAGGTTGTAAGTTATGATTTCAAGCAGGAGAGATTTTCACACTTGCACCGCTCTGCAATTGGCTTTCCAGTGTCAAGATTTTTTTTCTCCGGCACCCCAGCTTCACTGACTTCCAATGAAGCAGCTTTGAAAGGTGAGGCATTGGTGAGGGCTCAGTTTCAAGAAGATCCATATGGATGTCAAGGTACACTTTGGCGTAAAAAACTCTGGCGTGATCCCTTTCATCGATCAATCCCATATCCTAATGGTTGCCCTGAAGTTGAAGGTTTATTCAGATATTGTGGAGAAGCACCTTACCCAGGTCCCCTTCCTTGGGCATAGCAGTATGAAGCAGAAGTTGATGCTTTAATCCATGGTATAGGTATAGGACAAACCAAAACCATTTAGAAATCTTATGGAGACATGCTTGACTTGATAATGTTTTCTTTTGTTACATATGAAAAAAAATAACCCCATTTTCATGCTAATAATATTTCCCTCCAACAAGAACTACAAAGATATTTTTGTTATGTTCAGTAGGAAGTTCTTATTTTAACAGCTAGCATTATAGTGAGATACATATGGCTGCGGGGTTCAGCCTAAGACGTCCTACTTGACATTTTATGATATAAATTTTACTCATCTTGTTTGAATTCTGGGTGGAAGATAAACAAGAAGATATATATATGATGCAAACTATGTGACAGTGATACAGCTTTGTTATCCAATTATGTTTTTGTTGAATCCTGCCATATGCTAGTTGCTAAGTATTAGATTATAAATGATTCGGAGTGCATGAGGTCAGAATTCAAGCCGTAACAGCACGCTAATCCCTTCTAGAGAATTGAGACACTAAGATCACAAACACCCATGGTGGGTTTTGGAAATTTTTTTGACAAACTTAAACTTTGAAGATTTGGTCATTATTTGCAATCATGAAAATCGGGAGTAGTTAGCGTTAGCTGTGTTTTTTAATTTCAAATTTTGATTCTAACAATCCATGAAAGATGAAATTTCTTTTTTAGCTCGTTCTCTATAAATTGTTGAGGTTGAATTGAATAAAAAAATCAGATCATTTATCCTTCAGTCTATTGCCATATTTAATTGGCAAGTGGAAACTTGGTGCATGAATTTTTTTTTTTTTTTTTGGGCCTGAGGCAGGAAATGCTCTTAAGTCGGCCAAAATTATTTTACATATCATTGCCAAAACTTTGATGGTTGATTGGTCTATACGTCTCTATTTAAAAAACATATAACAGAGTAGAATCCTTCACCATTGAGTAAAGTTAATTTTCAATTCTTTTAAAATCGAGAACAAATTATGATGCACAAATCCAAATTGGAAAAGAAGATCAACCCAGTACACCAAAATTTGTCCCAAAAGGGCATCTTATTCTAAAATAGAAAAAGTACTCAATATATGCCTATCTGGGGAAGCATTATTCATTCATTCATGTGGAACTATAATTGCAGAGGCATTATATTAAGCTACCCTGTGCCCCTCAAGAAAGGGCAAGCTGATGCTGAAGCTGCATCAATGGTTGAACCATGCATGCTTCCGCGCTTCATAAGACCACCAAGCAATTCTCCACCATTCATAAACATCTCTACCTTCACAATCTTCATATTCTCATCCACCTGTTTTTCCCAAAACAAACCACATTCCCTTCATCATACAAGCAAAAAAGGGAAAACATAATGGTAAAAAGAATTACAGATACCTCAAAAATAGACATGCCAAAGAGTTCCACCAACTCTCCACTTGGAGCATAGCCCTTAAAAGGACCTTCCATATAACCCCAATGTCTAAACTTGTACACAATCACTGGTGGTCCTGAATAAACTTGAAGAACTTCCAATGCAAATCCTCTGGGTAAAGCTGTTGTAAAAGCTACGTGAGCTGTATCCACAGTTTCCTTATCAGGATCATAGGCCCTGAACTCCACTGGCAATGATGTCTGCATAAAAGTATTGTATCCTCCACCAAGTTTCCTCTTTTCTTCCAAAGTTACAGGCTTTCTTCCTGCAGCAGCTATGCATTCATTAACCCCACACACAAAACTAAAAAATTATACACCTTACTAGACTTTATTGAATGTAATCTGAATGGGTTTTACCATTTAGGCTAAAAGTATACTTCTTTGGATCAATTGACTTGTAATCATCAAAGCAGACCTTATGGAACACTTCCATTTCCCATGTTTTCACCAGGTTCTGCACTTTCTCTTCTAGTGAACCCGCAGGCCATACCTTGTATATCAATTTTGAACACTTAATCGATTAGCACATAGCTAGAACTCAGAGCAGAATAGAACTATATAGAGACATACCTTAGTTCTGCCTTCCTCAAAGAGTTTGTTAACATAATCATAATTTGGAGGGCCACCAAATCTCCACTGGGTGTTCTTCTCTCCTTCTCCATGCAAGAATGATCTATATTTATCTCCCTCAACAGCTGAAGCTGCCATATTGTGAGTAAACAATGAGATCTCAGCTTTGTATATGTTAACCTGAATTTTTCATGCTGCACAAGGGCCTTTATTTATAGACAAAAATTGTAGCTAATCCATTGAACTTGGATCTTAACCTTGGTCACATTTAACAAATAGGTCAGCATTTCCCCATATTAAATATATAAGGTGATATGTAATCCGCCCATCAAATCACCGCCTCAGTCATTATAGTAATCCGCTACTTGTCTTATGCAACTATCGTATTTGACTAGTATGGTTCAATTGTTTTTTTTTTTTTTTTGTCATAGTAGGAGACAAGCTAACAAGATGATTGTTAATTTCAAGTTGAAATTCGTTTGCCAAATTGGTTAGAGATTCCACCCCTATTTTGAACTCTTTGATGTGTAATGACTATTCTTATTAATAGATGGTTTCTTTCATAGAGAAAAAAGAAGATAAAAAAAAAAAAGACTTGGATGACCTATAAATTTATGGTAAGAATAATACTTTCTCCGTTTCAAATTTTAGAGAAAGATTTTATTTCAAATACTTGTCCATTTTATAAAATGAAGTCAACATTTTTTTCCAAGATCAAAAAATTGTCATAAATTATTTGTATAACGATATATGTTATCATTTGAGTCTTGCATTAATTCTTTAGAAAAAGAATAAATTATTTCATTACTTAAAATGTGTTATGAATGAAATTTAGTTCAGCAGCATTAAGATTAACTTCAAAAATATATAGTTGCAAATTCAAATTCAATCAACATTTATATAAAAAAAAATAGAATTTTTTTAAATGTGATTCTAATTAAATTTCAGATGTAAACTTCAAAATTTGTGCAAATGAGCATTGAGTGGATGCTCAAAGTTTATCTAAACTACTATTTTAGTGTAGGACCTTAATGTGTTGGTTGAAGATTGAAAACCAAACATCACCAACCTCACTCAAATTTATAAACTTTTATTTTCTTTAAGAAGTATAAACTATTGATTTTTGTGTCCAATCCGTTTTACTGATAGAATTCTTTATGAATTTTATGATAGAATTAGTCCAACGCCCAACTAGCAATAAACTAATGCTATTTTTTAGGTATAAAATTGATTAAAAATTGTTAAAAAAAAAAGAGCAAAATTACATCTCACCCACTAACATAACAATGCATGTATATAAAAAAATTGATTTTTTCTTAGTAATCCACTTATCAGGTATTTGGAATTTCTGTAGGTTTAGAATTTTTTTATTTAATTAATTGATTTTTTTTTTAATTTTTATAAATTAAATTTTTTAAATTTGTTTCTGAAAAAAATATCTGTTTACTTATTTTTCTCCAAAAACAGTTTTTAAAATTCAAAAAAATTAAAATAATTTTTTTTTCTAAAAGTGTTTTTTCTAAATATAATGTCAGACGAATTTTTAGAAGTTGGCACTTTATAAAAAATAATATAATAACTTAATTTTATAAGAAATTAATACTCAGGTTCTTTTTTTATTTGTTTTAAATTATAGATTTCTCGTAGATATTATTTATTTATTATGTTTTGTTACTAAAAATACTTATTTTTGTTTCATAATTAATGTAAAAAAAATGAAAATAAATCTATTTTGCAGGAAGAAAGGAATATAAAACCTGAACCTATTGCTGGAATTCCCTTTCAAGCATATCAATGGGACAAAGTTTCAACAGGAAGTGACGGGTTGTTTGAATCCGCAAATCCTGAATTTACTTATTATAATTTAAACTTTTTTAAAAATTAATTTATGTCTCTCTCCTTTTTTTCTCTCCCCTCTTTCCTCTTTTCTCTCTAAAAAGCTCATTTTCCCTTTCATAATTTTGAGCCTTCAAATTATGTATTTTTATTTTATTTTCTAGTTTTAATAATTCTATATCTTTACACGTCAATTCTATTTTTCACTTTATGGAACTTTATTTTTCTCTGTGGGTATTTTCTTACATTTTGTAGTTTTTTTTTTCTTTAATGGAATATTTTATTAGTTTTTATGATATTTCTTTAATTTGTTGATATCAGTTGATTCAGATTATTTTTTATTTATAATATAAAATAAAAATAAATTTTGAATGTACTTAACTAATATTTATAGAGGCTACATTATTAAAAAATTCTAAGATATGAAAAATGTCATATGTAGTTCTTTTAAATTTTTAATTTATTTTCTATTGTTAAATTTTAATATCTTATTATTAATTTTGATTTATATTGTAAATATCGTATGACTATATTAATTTATTAAGGATACATTATTTTTCAAAAAAATTAATTAATTTAAAATGACAAGTTTGAGAAAAATTGTATCAAAAAAATATATTTATAATTTTTTAATTTAATTAACTAATTTTTTAAAATTTTCTATAAATTTTTTTCTCAAATATACTTGAGAAAAGTATCTATGACTTCTCTCCAAAACCGTTTTCAAAACTTAAAAAATTAAATTAAAATTTTTTTATTAAAAATATTTTTTCCAAATACAATTTCAAATGAATCCTAAGAATAAAGTTTTAATTTACTTCCAACGATCATACTAAAAAATTAATTTATCAATCATCTTAGTTGTCATAAAAATGTTATATTTTTCTATTTAGTTATTAAATTTTTATTGTATTTACATTGGGTTTAAACATGGACTTAATAACAATAAAAGAATAATTGCTTAGGACCTATGACATATTTATACACCAGAAGAATATGATTTTATGAGAAATGATATTCTATTTCTAAATTAATATTTTAGGATTTTAATATTTTTTTTGGCATATTCATGTAATAGGAATTATATTTTTTTTCCAGTCTGATTTTGTTAAAAATATAAAATATTTTATTTAAAAAAAAGAAAGAATTTCAAATTCTAATAAATTTAAAATATTATAAATTCTTATATGGATATCGGAATCATCTTCCCAAATTTTTTAACTACCAATGAGATTAACCAAACGTGCCCCTAAATTATTATTATGCTTTATCACACATTGGGCATTAAATTTTTATTTCTTTCTATTGAGTCATTGCTCATGTATATTGAAAAAAAAAAAACTAAATAGAAGTTAAAAACACAATAACTATTCAAGCACTAAAGAGAAAAAAATGCAATAATTTAAGGACCAACAAGTCACCATAAAATAATTTTTGGCCAAATAGATGATAAATTAAAATTTTCAAAATTTATCGTTATAAATTAAACTTTAAAGACGATTAAATTATAAGATTGAAAACCATGGTTGCAATTGTAGCAACAGGACTGACATTTTATGAAGCCTTGATTGTCTCCTTAACTATATTGCTTTTTAACCTTATTGCACAAAACATTAACACATTTCTTCCACTCCCAGTAGACAGCCCCGGCACTGTTATATATCGATTGATATTCAGATAACAATCCCTTGGCTTGATTAAGACAAACAATCAGATTGCAGTAATGCAGCACCCAGATGAGCATCCACAAGTGGTTACTTCTCCTCCGCCTTTCTTGGCTGGGATTAGGGCAAAATAAATAAATAAATAAAATCATTAGAAAATTTTGAAAAAAAAAAATTCAATGAGAGGCTATTGGCAACATGATAAGATATCAAACAATACAAATCATATAGACCAGAAAAGGGTAATTAGTGAGCATCAATTGTTGTAAATCATAGAATATAATGCCATTTCATTTGTCAATCTTGAAGTTTGAGAAGAATTTAATTGAGCAGGATGATGACGAGTTAGGACGGTATAAATAACGAGCTTAAACACTAAATCCCTATTTCGAGCTTTTCCTTGCTTTCTTGCTATGGAAATGGAATAGCCACTAAATGAAAGAAAATGCATGGATGAGTAACTGTTTTGGTCTATTTAATGATTATTCAATAAATTATTTTCCTGCACATAATTTTTCCATAATTATAACAGCCTCCAGCTTATTCTTAAATCCTTTCTCACTAGTTACTCCTTTATAACTTAAATTTGATGTTTTAGGAATAATTAGCAAATAACATTTCAAAACATTTTAAGGGATTCAATAAACATAATAACGACAAACCATATTTGACCAGTCAGTGAAAAAAAATAAAAAATAAAGGAGTAGCTGTTGCCTTTTTATGAAGCAATTCATTGAACAATTGGCATGGCACGTATGCATAATGTGTGCCTTTTAGGTGTTTACTAAAAGCTTACATATCTAATTATGCTTAACCCCTATTTGAACTTATGCTTAATAGTCAATAAGAGGATGGGTGTAAAAAAATGGTTAATATGAAGAAAAAGGAATTCGAACACTAACCTTGGTGCCAGGAGCTGGCTGGTGAAGCTCTTCCTCTGGGATGATAACAGGCCACTTCTCACCGGCTTCATGGAACATTTGCTCAGTCTCGAGGAGCTGACCCTTCTCCAAAATCATGTTCCTTATGGTTTGAGCAGAAACAGTAGTACCGTCAAAAACTTCCTCGACTCCATTGACAAAATTCACAGTGATCTGTGGTGGATGGTCATCAGTTCGGCGCTTGACCACTATCTGGCAAGAGGGATTTGATTCCTTAGCCTTGGCAGCATTGCATTGGGCTAAAAACTCCATGCAAGAGGCTATGCGTGGATCCAGTGCATTGAATTCAATCCGGACCTTTGATAAGAACTTCAACATCTTCTTTGCTCTCTGTTGCTCACCAATTCCCCCGAAAAAATCAACTAGAGAATTCACGGAGTTTAGTTTGGGGAATATATTATACCAAACCGATCCTATCAAACAAAACCACCGGGGTAGTCAAATTGACCAAATCATAGGATACAGTATTAGTTTAACTGGCAATTTGGGCTAGGGATGGTTATAGGTAGGATGTCCATGAAAAGTGCTCTACCTCTTCCCAAATCCTTTCAAATTTGAAGACGGCATTGGTACATCCATGCACACAGACTCAAAATTGTAAAGATTTAGTTTTCAATTAACCAATGGGTTAACTCCATTTGAATATCGAAATCCATACATATTCCTCCATTTTCTCAATTAGATAATGAAACTTTGAACAATATAACCACATCAAAAGCTAAAAGCAAACTGCCATTCTGACAACCTATATCAAAATAAAAATACCCAACCCCCTAATTAAAATATGTTGTATTGATTATTGCTAGATATCAGCACACAAATTTATTAGTTAAAAATAAGCAATGCGGATAAAAAGCAAAAGAAAATCTTCATATAGTAGCTTAAAAAAAAATGAAAGGCTAGGCACAATGACATAGAAGAACCCTTGACAGATGGAAGATAAAATCTCCATGAAACATTCACGGAAAGCTTAAACATGAATACTCACATTGAACTGAAAAGAATGGCACAATAATTCGCTTGATGTCAAACAAGAAACTTTCCTTCATAATGAAAGTAAAATTTTAAACCTCCCACTCGCACACCCTAAAACTAAAGTAATAGATATACCAAAAATATAAATTTGCATTGCAAATCTAGCTAATAGCGTATTCAGACTGCAGCTATAAAATTAAAACGATACACTTCTTAACACAAACTTTCTCTTTCCGTTATTTAGAAGTGAAAAGGAAACGCAGAAAAAAGAAAAGAAAAGAAAAGAAACACACAGAAACGCCTAAAGATTTGAGATTGTGATCTATATAAACTTGGGGAAAAAAAACTTTAAAATTGAGCTAAAATTATGAAAAATAAAAGGAATCGCACCTTGTTTGGAGAAGCAAGCAGGAATAGGCAGCTCCAGCGATACAATGAAGCTGGAGCTGCTGTGACTGGTATTTACCATCTTGATTCCATGTTCGGACCTCACATTGGGCCGGACTGGGTCTGAGATCAGTGGGCCAAAAGTGTGTTTATTTGATTGGATTCGACCAAACTCCATATTTTAATTTCCAAAAATCTCCTACTTTCCAATTTTTTTTTTGTGTCAATAAAATATAAATAGTTCTAAATATTTAATTCCGATATATATTTATTTATACGATTTTATTCAAATTAAAAATCAACTAAATTTGTATTTATATTTTTTTTTTTTGAGATGAACTAAATTTATGTCTAATAGCTTTTTTTTCCTCTCTTTACGATGACCTGAATTTCCATACTCATTTTTTTAGTTTATTAGGAGACCCGGTGGACCATCTAAATACAACAGAAATAGTCATTTCTTTACCCTTAGGTATTAAACTTCCACCAATATAATTTAGTTGAAACCTATTGAGAACAGATGAATCTTAAAATAGTCTCAAATATTCCTTTTTATCATGCAATGAAATTATTTTGAAAAAATAAAAATAAAAATACTGTGATTGTTAATGAAACCCATATCAACATTTTTGTGAAACATGATCTGGTAGGCGAATTAAAAGACAATAATTAGCATAAATCGTTAAATCACCCAATCTCTATGTTCGTTTTTTTTATTCACGATAAACTGCAAAGGCATGAAAATGTTACCAATTCAAGATATCTTATTTTATTTCAATTAAAAAAGGTTAAGTTTCAAAATGAATAAGAAGGGGCGGCTGCTTCAAGCGAGCCATCTAAGCATATGATAAAATTCAGCTGATGTTGCAAAGAGTACAAACAGAAAGAAAGAGATGCTTCAACAACCTTCCAATCACTTTAGTTTTGAAAAAAGCTTCTGTGCAGCCTACATTGAGAAATACCAAATTCAGCTCATCAACGGATAGCTTCAAACCGTGACAAGATTACTTACACATTTATCAACGCAAGACCAATAATCGAAGTACTGTCCTGTGCAGTGCTTGTGCCCACTCTCGTCACCTCTAATCCTCTTAACACACGCCTGTAATATGAAGTATAACAAATTCAGTTACGGAAAATTGTTTCTTTTATTGGGAGCTGATACATTATGTTTCGACTGTGCACCAACTTTTGACCAGCAAAACCAACATATTGCTGATGAACTAGCAACAGCAGAGATGAGGGAAAAATAATTATAGAGGCACACAAATCTCATTAACAGAGAAAACAACATCTGTTGTCTTGCACCTCTTTGGACATGCCATCAGTTATTTGATATAGAATTTGGCGACACTGTTGTGCTCACCATGATAATTTTATCATTAATTAAATCTTAAGACCCAAACAACACTGTTGTGGTTGCAAGCCCAAACCTGTATAATTGCTCTTAGCAATGGCGCACAGATGACATTACTCTAGTACAATCTCTTCCACATTAAGTCTTAAGACAAAAGAAAGATATCTTTATCCTTCAACATTTTGAATGAAATGACAAATTTGATGATTCCAAAATCCACCCTTGCACTCATAAGTTGCACAAGGATCCCTACCTATATTTAGTAATCTTCATCTTCGTTGCTAACTATATTTGTCAAATTCCTACCACTTTTTATGTCGGCATTTGGCCTCAACTTTTAACATGCATCAATGTCATTATAATGTGAAACTTCAGGAATCTGGATGGAAATTTTACATTCTATAAGTTGTATATATTAATCCTACACTGGGGCATAAATCCAGCTCTACTTTTAAGCATAAACTTTCAGTAAAAACAGATAAGGGAGTTAAAATGGTTGCAATCAAGACATAGAGTTTAACTAGCAATCGTGCGGCACTTAGCACGGTCCGTTGCACTAAGTCTGCCTTCCAAACCGATAAAAGTACTTCAAAGAGAATAGAACGGAACTTAGAGATCGAGAAGATTCAATAGCAAAATAAGAACACAAGAGTTTGGGAAGAATGTTTTGTATTACTTGAAATGCTTAATTGCTTGAATTTCTTGGATGATTACAAATGAATTTACATAAGGTATATATAGGCCTCCACCTCCTCAATGGATGACCGAGATCAATTCCCACCTACCAAATGAATGGCTAGGATTGACTCCCACCTACCAAATGAATGGCTAGGATTGATTCTCACCTACCAAATGAATGGTTAAGATCAACTCCCACCTACCAAAATGGATGGCTAGGATTGATTCCCGCCTAACAAATGGAGGGCTAGGATTAATTCCTACCTACCGAAATGGACGGCCACGATCCATTTAATCTAACGGTTTACAATGGCCTTCTAGAATATTACATATGTGCGGAAAAATGTAAATGTACGGGAAATCCCGTATGAACCTTCGCGGGACGTGACATTCTCCCCCACTCAAGTTCGCGACGCCCTCGTCGCGCCTTCAAGCTTGAACCTTTCTATGTTATCTTTGAACTGCCACAAAGTGTCTTCAGGTTCCCAGCTTGCCTCTATGTCCGGGGCATTCTTCCATTTTACCAAGTATTCCCGATAACTTAGTACACCTCTACGCCGAATTAAGCGGTCTGCCAGAATGGAATCCACTCCTCTATCAAAGGAGGTTACTACTGCAGTGGGTGCCCTTTTTGACTCTCCTCGACTTGCATCTTCTTCGTCTCCATGATAAGGTTTCAACATACTTACATGAAAGGCTGGATAGATTTTAAGCTTTGGAGGGAGTTGTAGCTTGTAAGACACCTTACCAACCTGCTTAATGACAGGAAATGGCCCTTCGTATTTCCGTACCAACCCCTTGTGAACTTTCCGCAAGGACTTGAACTGTTGTGGTAATAATTTGACAAGGACCAAATCTCCTTCCCGAAATTCAACCATTCTTCTTTTCTTGTCAGCCCACTTTTTCATCTTTTTGGATGCCTTGTTCAAATAGGCCCGGGCTAATGCCATGCCTTAGCAAATTTGAAAGCTGCAGGACTCCTTCCTTCATAGCTTGTAGCCAAAGCATGAGGAGTCATAGGTTGTTATCCCGTAATGATCTCGAAGGGACTCTTGCCAGTGGATTCACTTTGCTGCAAGTTATAAGAGAATTGGGCTACATCCAGCAACTTAGCCCAATCATGTTGGTTGGCACTAACAAAGTGCCTCAGATACAGCTCCAGTAGTGCATTGGCACGTTCCGTCTGCCCATCGCTTTGCGAATGAAAACTGGTGGAGAAGTTTAAGTCTAATCCCAGCAGCTTGAACAATTCTGTCCAGAACTTCCCAGTAAATCGTGGGTCTCGATCACTCACGATATTTGATGGAATTCCCCAATGCTTCACAACATGTTTGAGGAACAACCGTGCAGTCTCGTCAGCAGTGCAATCCGTCGAGGCAGGTATGAATGTTGCATACTTACTGAAGCGATCAATGACCACTATTATACTGCCAAAGCCTTCTGATTTTGGCAAGCAAGTGATGAAATCCATCGAGACACTCTCCCATGGTCTCTCCGAAATAGGCAACGGTTCTAGCAAGCCACCGGGTGCATGTTGCTCTATTTTGTCTTGTTGGCAAACAAGACAAGTTCTTACATAGGCTTCAACATCATCCCGCAGTTGAGGCCAATAGTAAATAGACTTGATCAAGGCAAGAATGCGTTTCATGCCTGGGTGTCCAGCCCATAGGGAATCATGACATTCCTTGATCATCTCCTTTCTCAAGTTCTCCCACTTAGGAACATATATGCGATTTTTCTTGCCATAGAGTAGTCCGTCACTCTGCCAAAATCGCCTTGTCTTTCCTTCCTTGATGAGGACAAGGAGGTTTTGAGCCAGGGCATCATGCTCCAACCCTTCTTTGATCTTTTCCAGCAAGGGGCTGCTTGGTCTACTCAAAGCTGCCAACTCCGCTTTTCGACTTAGTGCATCAGCCACCACATTGGCCTTACCGGGCTTGTATTCAAGTTTGTAGTCAAATTCTGCCAAAAAGTCTTGCCATCGAGCTTGTTTGGGACTCAACTTCTTCTGAGTTTGGAAGTAGCTAGTTGCTACATTGTCTGTCATGATCACAAAGTGAGAACCCAACAAGTAGTGTCGCCACACCCTTAGACAATGGATGATAGTTGTCGTCTCCTTTTCCTGCACCGTGTAGCGACGTTCAGTTTCGTTGAGCTTGCGGCTCTCATATGCTATCGGGTGTCCATCTTGCATCAATACTCCACCAATGGCAAAGTCTGAGGCATCTGTATGCAACTCGTACATCTTACATGGGTCTGGCAAGTACAGCACTGGTTCTTCGGTAATGGCCCTTTTCAAGTCATCAAACGAGGCTTGGCACTTGTTTGTCCACTCCCAAGTAATGTTCTTCTTGAGTAGGTCGGTTAGTAGAGCTGCTCTTGCTGAATATGACTTGATGAATCTCCGGTAGTAGTTCACAAGTCCAAGGAAAGACCGTAACTCGGGGACTTTAGTAAGAGGTTCCCATTCTTGGATGGCTTTCACCTTGTCTTCATCCATCATCAGCTTCCCATCTTTTATCCCATGACCCAAGAACATCACCTCATCTTGGGCAAAGGAACATTTCTCCCTTTTAACATATAGTTCATTTTCTCTGAGGACCTCGAACACCTTCTTCAAATGCTCAAGATGTTCTTCCATAATCCGGCTATATATTACAATATCATCAAGATATACTACCACGAACCGATCGAGGTAGGGATGGAAGAGTTTATTCATAAGAGTGCAAAAGGTAGCGGGTGCATTGGTGAGACCAAATGGCATAACAAGGAACTCATAAGCACCATACCTTGTTACACATGTAGTTTTCGGCTCATCCCCTTTTGCTATGCGCACCTGGTAGTATCCCGACCGCAAGTCCAACTTGGAGAAGTATCTAGCATTCCCCAATTGATCAAACAAATCAGCAATGAGTGGGATAGGATACTTATTCTTTACCGTGATTTTGTTTAGAGCACGGTAGTCAATGCACATTCTCAGTGAACCATCCTTCTTTTTCTGGAAAAGCACCGGGGCACCAAATGGAGCTTTGGATGGTCTAATGAAACCAGCATCCAACAGCTCGTTGAGTTGCTTCCGCAATTCTGCCAACTCCGAGTTTGCCATCCGGTAAGGACTCATTGCTGGTGGTCTTGTGCCAGGCTCCAGCTCAATTTCATGGTCCACCTCCCTCCTTGGGGGTAACTGTTTTGGCAATGCCTCCGGCATCACATCCTGGAACTCGTCCAAGACAACTTGCACCTCCGTCGGCAAGCTTAGTTGTGGTGATGCTTCATCATCATCATACTCCTTTAGAATGGCCAAGTAACTCTCTTCTTCCCTCTTCAATCCCTTCTTGAATTGAAGTGCTGAGAGAGCTTGGGTAGTAGGCTTGGTGGTTCTCTCCGTCGGTACTAGACAAGCCTTTGGTCCATCCATAATGCACATAGAGTTTGAACATGGAACAAGAAAAGCTCTAACCTGATCAAAGAACTCCATGCCGAATACCACCGAGAAATCATCCATGGGTGCCACAGATAAATCCACTTGGCCAGTCCATGCACCGAGACTGACCTTCACTCCACGAGCAATTCCTTGGAGAGGTTGTGCCGCTGAGTTAACTGCTTTGAGGGAGCCACCTCCGTTGGCAACCTTGAGACCGAGTCTCTTAGCTTCCTCTAATGAAACAAAGTTGTGGGATGCACCTGTGTCGACCAGGGCTTTGGCGACTTTCCCATTGATGGATGCATCCACAAACATGAGTCCCTTGGGGGACGTCGGGGCACTTTGCAATGCACTAAGCAACCGCAAAGATCCCATCTTCGCACCTTCATCTGCCTCACTTCTGTCTTGGTCATGAGTGGAGGCAACTAAAGCATTCAATGTCTTTCTTTTGGGACATTCTCGTGCCCAATGCGGCCCGTCGCATATGAAGCACGTCACACGGGGCTTTGAGGCACCACGTTCTTCCCTTTCCTTCCCCTTGTCTTGTGGCTTGAATGAGGAGCTTTCTCTGTGATTTTTGTAGCTTTGACTCTTGGCATGGCCTCCCCCATTTCTTGCTCCAACAAACTTTCTATCAGTTGGCCTCTGGCCTTCTTTGTTTGAGGAGTAATCAATAAGACTTTCAGCAACGGCAATGGCCGAAGATAAGTCTTGGACACCACGTCGTTTGAGCTCAAGGTTAGCCCATGATTGGAGACCATCCATGAACAAGAATAATGCATCTTTGTCCGATGTGTCAGGAACTTCTAGCAGCAAGGTTGTGAACTCCTTCACATATTTCCTTATGCTACCCATCTGTTTTAGTCGTCGAAGTCGGCCTCTCGCCTCTTCCTCAGCATTTACGGGGAAGAATTGGCTTTTGAACTCCCTTTTGAAGTCCTCAAATGTATCAATTGTGCACACCCCACGTTGCACATCTACATGCCTTCGTCTCCACCACAGCATAGCAATGTCGGTCAAGTACATGGCAGTAGTTCGGATTTTGCTGGCATGGTCCGTTACGCCAGTAGCCTCAAAGTATTGATCCAGTCCCCATAGGAAGTTCTCAACTTCCCTAGCAACACATTGGAAATTTCTCTTTGGAAGAGATCACGTACCTTGGCAAGTTCGGATTTCAGCCCATCAATCTCTTGCCTTAATCCACCGTCTAGCTCGTTGAGTGACATCTTGACCGCTGCATGGATCTCCGCATCCTCGGCCTCCAAGCCGCTGCAACGTTCCTCCAAGTTGTCCACTCGGTCGAACAACTCTCCCAAGTTGTCCTGAGCACTCACAACACGTGCTTCCAAACTAGAAAGCATGTCTTTCGACTTGGCTCGAGATTCTTTAGATGGTTTTCGAACTTCCTCACGACCACGTTCCATTGATGGAACTTCTACGTTAGGTGTAGCTGGGGCAGTAGCCTTCATTATGCCAAAAGTAGTAAAGCTTCGAACCTTGGCTCTGATACCAATTGTCACGACCCTAGAGTTCAACTAGCAATCGTGCGGCACTTAGCACGGTCCGTTGCACTAAGCCTGCCTTCCAAACCGATAAAAGTACTTCAAAGAGAATAGAACGGAACTTAGAGATCGAGAAGATTCAATAGCAAAACAAGAATACAAGAGTTTGGGAAGAATGCTTTGTATTACTTGAAATGCTTAATTGCTTGAATTTCTTGGATGATTACAAATGAATTTACATAAGGTATATATAGGCCTCCACCTCCTCAATGGATGGCCGAGATCAATTCCCACCTACCAGATGGATGGTTAGGATTAACTCCCACCTACCAAATGAATGGCTAGGATTGATTCCCACCTACCAAATGAATGGTTAAGATCAACTCCCACCTACCAAAATGGATGGCTAGGATTGATTCCCACCTAACAAATGGAGGGCTAGGATTAATTCCTACCTACCAAAATGGACGGTCACGATCCATTTAATCTAACGGTTTACAATGGCCTTCTAGAATATTACATATGTGCGGAAAAATGTAAATGTACGGGAAATCCCGTATGAACCTTCGCGGGGCGTGACAATATGATAAAATTCAGCTGATGTTGCCAAGAGTACAAACAGAAAGAAAGAGATGCTTCAACAACCTTCCAATCACTTTAGTTTTGAAAAAAGCTTCTGTGCAGCCTACATTGAGAAATACCAAATTCAGCTCATCAACGGATAGCTTCAAACCGTGACAAGATTACTTACACATTTATCAACGCAAGACCAATAATCGAAGTATTGTCCTGTGCAGTGCTTGTGCCCACTCTCGTCACCTCTAATCCTCTTAACACACGCCTGTAATATGAAGTATAACAAATTTAGTTACGGAAAATTGTTTCTTTTATTGGGAGCTGATACATTATGTTTCGACTGTGCACCAACTTTTGACCAGCAAAACCAACATATTGTTGATGAACTAGCAACAGCAGAGATGAGGGAAAAATAATTATAGAGGCACACAAATCTCATTAACAGAGAAAACAACATCTGTTGTCTTGCACCTCTTTGGACATGCCATCAGTTATTTGATATAGAATTTGGCGACACTGTTGTGCTTACCATGATAATTTTATCATTAATTAAATCTTAAGACCCAAACAACACTGTTGTGGTTGCAAGCCCAAACCTGTATAATTGCTCTTAGCAATGGCGCACAGATGACATTACTCTAGTACAATCTCTTCCACATTAAGTCTTAAGACAAAAGAAAGATATCTTTATCCTTCAACATTTTGAATGAAATGACAAATTTGATGATTCCAAAATCCACCCTTGCACTCATAAGTTGCACAAGGATCCCTACCTATATTTAGTAATCTTCATCTTCGTTGCTAACTATATTTGTCAAATTCCTACCACTTTTTATGTCGGCATTTGGCCTCAACTTTTAACATGCATCAATGTCATTATAATGTGAAACTTCAGGAATCTGGATGGAAATTTTACATTCTATAAGTTGTATATATTAATCCTACACTGGGGCATAAATCCAGCTCTACTTTTAAGCATAAACTTTCAGTAAAAACAGATAAGGGAGTTAAAATGGTTGCAATCAAGACATAGAGCTAATGAGTTACCACAAACTAACATGGAGATTATATGATACCCCACAGTTCTGGTACTTTGAGGAAGTGAAACATTTGCATTAAGATAATTCTAGGATGTATAGAGTTGATAGTTAGGTCATTTGTCCAATTGGCAAGAAGGCGCTGATCCAGGCACATTATGTATAAGCTATTGATACAAGGCAAGAAAAGAAGGCATAGACAATAAAACATGAAGTTGTGCATTGTAGGGACGCAATTTGACACAAAAATACATCACCTCAAATTCAAGTAGAGGCCTCACACATTTAGGCTTGCAAGATTCCTCCAGATATCTCTTTTGATCAACAAGTTCCTCATCCACCCTAATATTTTATTGAAAAGAAAAGAACAATGCAAACATAGATAAGAAAAAGAGCAGTTTGAGATGCAAACAAAGCCGATAATCTTCATTATTGCCCTTTGCTGTAAGTTTTGCACGTGTGTTTGTGTGTCCAAGCAGAAGTGAAAATTTAGAATGGAAGTTTTTCATATGGATTTGACAGTTAAACAGAAATACGGAATGTTGTGCAACAACAAAAGAATTCCTTCATAAAATTACATGCTACCTATATGCCAAAAACTTCAGGCGACAATGAACAAAAAAGATCACAGCTACTCAGAGGATAAATTAACGGAAAAAAAAAAAAGTATAACCCTGAATCATCATATCCTTGAATATTATGATATGCACATATTGCAAAAAATTCATTATATGCATGTAGTGCAAGTCTTATTTTCCCTTGTGAGTAACTAAGAAAGGATGATATTATCTGAAACATTAAAATGATATAAAGATGCTCTAAGATGGATCTACCCACATCCAGCGACAACAAGAAAGCAGGAATGAGAACAATAATCATTTATGTGCACAGATTTTTTATTTTTAGAAAATGCATAAATGTTAAGGCTTGGTTAAGCTTTTAATTCAGTGTTTCCCTTTTTAAATTTCGGACATTCATCAATAGCTGTGGTAGTAGCTTATTTAACACAGTGCTATAAGGAAGAGTTTATACTAGTTACAGAAATGGAATCAATACATCCATCCACATAGACTCAAAACCATAAAAATTTAGACTTCAATTTACTAATGCATAACTCCATTTAAACATCAAAACCCAATCATACTCCACTTTCTCAATTACATAATGTAACTTCAAATAATATAACCATGTCAAAAGCTAAAAGCAAACTGCCATTCTGACAACCCATATAAAAATAAAAATACCTACCAACTACCTAGTCAAAACAATTTGTATTGGTTAATATCAGCACATAACACAAACTTATTAGCTAGAATGAAGCAAAACGAAAGGCTAGGCACAATGACATAGAAGAACCCTTGACAGATGGAAGATAAAATATCCACGAAATGTTCATGGAAAGCTTAAACATGTATAATCGCATTGAACTGAAAAATGGCACAATAATTCGCGTGATGTCAAACAAGAAACACTCCAGCATAATGAAAGTGAAATTTTAAGCCTAGATGATTATAAACCTCCCACACACACACATAGGTGTGTAATGGTTAACTCGGTCAGTTAGGAACCGAAATCTCATCATAAACATTAACCAGTCACAGAACTGATTATGGTCAGTTAACCGACCAAATTGACTGAAAAAATTCAGTCAGTTTAGTTAATTTTATCAAATTAACTTATTCTTATTAACAAATAATACCTAAAAATTCAAATATCCAGAAATTAACATTCTAACACAATTCAATACATTCATATTAAAGCTCAAATACCTAAAAGTTAATATATTTCAACACCATGTCACAATTCACAAAAGTCTAAAATTACTTAAGCATGAAATTAATTGCAATTATAGCAATTAGCAACCTTGCCTTGACAAATTATAAAATTAACCATGAGGAATATTATTAAATCAAAGCAGAGTTGATTTATCACTAAACACTATAATCCTCCACTTTCTGGTAATAAAATTATTAAAAAAACAAAGATAAAGAATGGATAAAATGAATCAAATTTATAATGGTAATTGGGAAACAGCAGTCATGTATGCATTTCTTGGCTTTCATGAACTAACAAAACCCAATTCAATTATAAATGAAAGCATCAAATTTGATCACCAAGTATTTGTTAAAATGTTCAAGTAAATTCGATTATTTGTAAGGGTTGAAAAAGAGATTTTGCTTCCACTATAAAGATTCTTGTATCTAATAATTTGTCTGTTCTAAATTTTACTGTTGCACATAATATGCATGTTTAATATTCCTGGAAAAAACAAAAAACAGAACTTAGTTGGAAAATGGCACTTGCTTTTTCAGATTCCCTGTAGAACTATGTGCACATTATTGAGAATTAGTTTGGTTAGGAGACAGTTCAATATCATCAGGATAATATTAATTAGCAGTAAATAATAATGCTGATAGATAACTGCAGTAAATAATATCTGATAACTGATAAAGAATCTGATGTTTTAACTTGTCAAATAAAAAAACTATGCAGCAATCTGCTTCAGAAATACAGAAATGCAGGCTCATATGTACTTCCAGGATCCGAGCAATAAGGAAACATAGGGAGAGAGTCAGCATATTCAGTGAAGAACACTTTAGATTGCAATCCAATCAACAAAAACAAAAGAAATGTAAAACCATAATCCTAACTGACAGCCTAACAAATACAAATTCAAATTTGGAGTTGACAAAGACGAGCAAAACTGTGTAACTTTGAATCAAAGATCACAGCAAAAAGATCAGAGAGAGGATATGCGAACTCCAAGGCAACCTGCCTAATAGAGACAACCCATAACTAAGCAATAAAATACTACATTAAATCTACTTCACTGCAAACAATAAACCAAAAACCCATGACAAATTAACCAGTACAAAATATCCCAGGTAGGCAGGAACAGTCGACAGTTCTATGCTATTTTTGCATTTACAACAACATAAAAATTACCCTAAATTAAAGAACAAACATACCTTTTCAGAGATGTTGAGCTGCTTGCTGGTCTGGTGGTGTCCTGAGGCTTCCGGGGACAGCACAGTAAGGGAAGCAACAGATGAGCGACGGCAGGAAGGGAAAAGGAGAGAAGGGGACAGGAGGGCAGGGCAGCTTCGTCGACCAACTTGGAATTGAGATTTAGGAATTTAGGTTTTGTTTGAAGGGGTGAAACGGCAGTGTGTAAAATTCTGTTAAATTGGCATTTTTTTTGTTTTTGCTAAATTAATCGAACCGAAAGTGAAATTCAATCAATTTTTAACTTTTTATTAAACTGCCAATAATTATGATAAAATTTTGATAAGGTAATCCGTAAAACAGGTTCAGTTAGTTTCCGGTTAAATCTGTTTCAACCGAAGCATTGCACACTCTGAATAAATAATAAATTTATTTCTCATGGAAAAAAAATATTTAGATAAAAGTTAATTAATTACATAAGATTAAAATAAATTAAAACAAACTTTCATGTTAATTAAAAAACAACCTTAATCAATTAGAATTATAAATGCAATATCCTTGCAATATGTAATATATTATATTACATTAAATCTCATATGCATTAACTTTGTTAAACTTATTTTATGGTAATTATTTTTATCACTGCGAATGAAATTATTTTAAGGTATTGCTACATAATGTCAAGCTTAATTCTTTGTTTGAATCCATGGAAATGAGTGGAAAAGAGTGAAAATAAGTCTCTATTTGATTCAATTTTTACATTGTAAAAATAAGTGTCTATCCAAAAACTAAAATGAGAAAGCAATTCAAAATTATCACATTAATAACATATACATTTATCAATAGTAATTTTATAAAATGTAATTAAATTTGCTAAACCACCAAACAAATACTAAGCAAATAACTTCAAACCCAAAAAGAATTCAACTTTTCAAGCTTTTTTCATTTTAACACTTCTTTTTTATTTTCCTTTTTATCTTTTTTCTTTCCAATTTATTCATTGTACGTGTCAAATTTTATGTTAATTATTAGCGAACGTTAACTTGTGTTCCTTTTATCGAATTTTATAAGTGGAGATAAATAGAAAAAAAATTAATTAATTCATGTTCCTTCTAAACCCCTTTTAATTTAGTTATAAGTATGAAGATATGTAAATCCTTCATAAAAAATTAAATAAATAAATAAATTTACTATATGTAAGATTTTTAAACTCACATAATAAAAAAATTAGTAGGGACAAAATAGTAAGAATCTATTAAATTTTCTCATTACTCTAAATATAAATAATTTCCTTTATCTCTAAATATACATCCAGATAAGAGAAAAACATTAATTTTTAATATCCTTTCCCTGCTCATTTCCTTCAGTAACATTAATCAAAGCCTCAAAGGGTTTTGTTGCTGGTAAAGTCGCCACCACCTTGTCCATGAAATCCTGAGCAATGATTCTCACCTGAGCACCCATTTCGCCTTTATTATTGTTACACAGGCCCAAAAACTTAAGCCCACTGCAAAACTAGCCCAAGACCATTGATCATTTTTCCCTTTATTATAATAGAAAAAAACATTGACAATAATAATAATAATAATAATAATAATAATATTAATAATAAATAGATATAAATACAATATAAACAATAAAAAAATTGAAAAAATAAATATTTCATTATTTTTCAAAAACGACATCGTAAAATTAATCTTTTTAACAAAATTCTATAGCTGAATTAATTAACAGCCGCATAAAAAAATTAGAAAAGAAAAAAAAAAGAAGATCGTGAAAAAGGAAGGAACCATCAGAAACCAAAAGTAATCCCCAGAAGCGATAGCTATACGGTCCGCATCATGGTTCAGGTCCTCAATTCAAGACCCGCATCACTTGGTTCCTTTTCTTTTTTTTTCAATATCCAAAACCGAAAACTCGATAAACAATTAGAAATTAAAAGAGAAGAACAATAAGAAGAGGGCTCAGAATGTGTATGGGTGTGAGAGATTTATCAGCACAAACAATATCAGAGTGGTGCATGACTTTCTCTTATCTCCTCATCACTGCCCCAAATCCCTAATTTCTTTATTCAAAAACAAAACGCTAACTCTTAACTAGTGAAATATTGAGAGAAAGATGCAAAAATATGAGGCCGCTGCAAAACACAAAAACATAACTGATTGAAATTCTGGATTGAAACAATTTCGATGCCCGCGGCCAGTGTTTTTATACTAATTAGTAATTACAACCTAAGAAACCCTAGACTGCTCCCTTGAAATTTTCATTTTGACTTTTTTACCCTCGCATTGTTTTTGATATTCCACCCTTGTCCCGCTTTTTCATTTGTGTTTCTCCTAACCGAGGCGAGGCCTCTTTGGTTTGGGTTGTAAAGCCCAACGAAAACGCCCACAAAAAGGGCTGTCTTTCAGTCGTCTGATATTCCATTATTGTCCAGCTTTTTCATGTTTTATTGCTTTTTCTAACTTTTTCAATTTAAAAAAAATTATTTAATTAACTACTAAAAAATGATGCTAAGTATTTATATATAAGCACGAATAAAATTTTGATTTAATTAATTTTCTTAATTCTCATTAATTTAGGTGGATCTTGCGATAATTAACCATTGACAAATTTACTAGCCTACTTCGCAAATAACTGGAGGAAGTTTTACTAGTGCCTCACAAAATATCCCCTCAGAGTCCTCGTGGAGGTCCTAGGGTTTCAACTTAAAATCGGATTAGCTCAGGTTGCCACATCTCGTAGAATTTTCAAAAAAAAAATAATTTCTAATGAATTTTTTTGCATACTAAATTTGAAATGTATAAATGAATTTTTTAAAAATTTTACCAAATTAGTTTATTCCAAATAAACTTTAAGCATAACATATAGACATAAACGAGTCAAATGGTTAAATTTCATACTTAGAGATCGATAATTCCAATGTGCAATTGCGCCCCCTTTTTATTTCATTTTTTTTTTCCTTTCCAACTTCCAAGTAAAATGAAGCCAAACTCCACGGTACTTTTCAGGTTACAATGAGGAGTTTCAAGTATCTAGTTAAATGTAACAAAAACTAAACTCGCTGAACACTGTTTGAACTCCAACCAAATGTTGATGAGCTTCCACCAGTGATGGTATCAGTAGTACCTTCTCTGTACATTTTCTCAATTAGAAAATATCAAGGTTTAGTGTCTCTAGCTCTTCACCCTTGAAACATAGCATCATGGGATGACTTGGTAAGCACACAATTGTGGATAGTAACAGTCTCACCAAGAATGTTGCTCAAGGGCCATGTGAAATTCAACATGCCATTTGAATTGCTACTCTCACATTCATATAATACATAGGTTTGGACATTATCTGCCGGTTCTTACCTTTGAAGATTGATTTGTGGGTCTCTTGCTATTAGACAAACCGCTGTCGCTGACACTCCCCTCAAGAAGGTTGTCCCGAGCATCAGAAAATTCCCCCGTCCATGAATTCAAGGGGACAAGATAATTGTCATCCTTACAGCTCCTCATTCGCTCCTCTTGGCGTTTCACATTTTCAGAAATCTGATGGAAGGTTCTATTTATTTTTGCAATTCCTCTTTCAACTGGTTCCACAACATGTGAAACTGTATATTTCATATCATCAACAATCTGAAAATATGTTAAGTAAGAATAAGCATCTGTCAAAGCACCTAAAATATGTAATAGCTTAATTTCAATTTCAAAACGTCAGCACTACAGGAAAGGAGATTGATTAAATAAAAGGAACAAGTGTCTCACAATTTCACCACTACCAAGAACCACATCACGAACGCTCTGGGGGAAATTCAATCGTTTTTCTCTCTCATCATGCCGAGCTAGGCGTATCTTACTGAATCTTTCACAATCTTGGACCTCTTCTGGATCTGGAGGTGTTCCTAAAGATGCATAGTCCATCATCACTGCTACATTGCGAACACATCTCTCTCCACGCTTATATGGTACAGCCGGAAAGACGTACAAATGCACTACAGCTGCAATACCCATCTGCTTCACCAAATTTGATAATCAGATGCGACTTCCAAAAAATCAGATGTAAGAATTTATCTTAATATAGATTTATCAGAAATGATACTTCTTAAAGGAAAGGATTATATTGAGAAGACTTGATGTGGCATCGCATAATTGTTACTACACATATATTTACCAAGGCATTTACAAGGAAGAACAACTCATTGCATGGTTTCTCTGGAGTATCCGATTAAAGAAATAAAACTAATCAAATGGACAGCTATAAATGGACACACTGTCAACATTTCAGTGATTTGATTACTCATATTGCTGAAGTGCCCATTAACTTTGCCTCAGTGCCGTATTAAGTTTGTCATATTTCTCATGGCAAGCTTGTCTCAGTGCCATATTAAGTTTCAGGATAACAACCTATCAACCTTAGCATGCTGTTTAAATTAGCTATCTAGTCCAAAGTGGTATACTAAAGCTGAATATTAATATCAGCTTTAACGTTCGTTTCACAAACAAGTATGTTAAGCATCCCCCTGTCCCCACATTTAGGCATGGCAAACCATTCCGAAAACTTCCCCACCATTTGTTTTGAATTGAACTTATGGAAATATAAAAAGTGAGATTTGGACATTACCATTTATGTCTAATCATTATAAAAAGTAATCAATGTTAAACAATGTTTTGCATTAAAGAGTGAAAATAATATATATATATATAAGCAGAGACAGTTACCATAATACATGAAATAGTCTCTCTTTACCACAATTTTAGCTATAATAAATGCATTAATCAGTCACAAACCTCTATACAGATGAAGTAGTCTTGTATACGTGTTTTCAGCTCCTGAGCTAAAGACCCTCTAAACGCTCCCATGGAGAAAAGAAATGCAACAGCAACACCTTGCCACCAAGTCAGGAAAACAATTGACTTGAATGTCAGAAACTTGGCCAATGGTTTCATTGGAGCCAGCTTGTCCTTAATGACAGAATAGAACTGCACAAGACAATAGAGGGCCCAGCTTTGACTGAAATTAAGAACAACTGCCAGGTATGGATAGCTGCAAGCAATTCTTATTCGGGTCACAAGTGAATCAAAATGATGAATGCTACTAGATTCCTTTCTAATGATAAAGATTACATATTGGGAGAAAAAAATCGGAAAATAAGAGACAATTAAGCAGATATATTATTTTAGTTACCCGCAAAAGCAGCAATGCATTTGCAGTCAGAAAAAAATCAAAAGGAAAAGTGTTGCAATTTACAAGCTTCAAAATGCAGACAATGCTAATGAATCAGATTATCTTACCCGTATGTCCACTCAAATTTTCCCTCTCCATAAACCCCAAAAGCTTCAAGAATCATTGCTAAGAGTGCACAGATCATTTTCAATATCATCTGCACAGTTAATATTTCATAAGCACTTAAGGCTGTTAATTTCTTAACAATGAGAAAGATTTTATTCAACAAAGAACCACATACATATTGCACAATGCCAACTTTCACAGCATGATAGAAGTCAGGACCAAGCTGCCAATCCCTCAGAAAGCAATTCAATGGAAAGGGATGCTCTATAACTCCATATGCATATGACTCCTCCAAAAGAGGCATACTAGAAGTGATTTCGATCTGATTTTCCATGAATTTAATTGTACTTTCCTCCCCACCTTAAATCATCAAAAAAATTAACAAAAGAAATAAAGGCATTAAAAAATTTTATAGCAAATGAAGACTACCAAGCCTAGATAAATAAATTAGAAACAGCAATACCTAAGCAGGCTATCAAATATCTCTCAAAGCAATACAATGCAAAAGCTTCATAACAGTCCCTAATCGCCTCGCAGTTGAAAGCAGCACTGGAATCCAACAAAGATAAGAACTGCCCAAGAGAAATTAAATACAAAAATTCCAAAAAGTCCACAGGAAGCATAAAATAGCTTGTAATATGTAAAATTCAAGCAATCATTGAAACAGATCAGTCATGCGACCCTTCTAAAAGCTTATCAAAGAAACCACTCAAATGATTAAAAGCAAGGCACCATTCAACATACAATCTCCCCCAGTTACATATACAATCCTCCTCAAAGTATGTTATAAGATATGCATTAATGATTCTCAAATAGGTAGCTCATTTGAACACACAACCTAGAACACATGCAAACACACACCAAAATGCCCCTTGAAACACAAGTGCAATACACCCAAAAGATTGAGTGGCCATAGTTCTGAAATTAAGTCTAACACCATTTTTGTAACATCCCAAGCAATCTACTAGACCAACAACCTGAATGCAGAAAACCTATATATATATGGCCAATACCAAGGCCTCAAGTTGTTAATAATAGACTAATCAAGTGGCCACAAGCAAGGCCATCCTTTTGACATTGGATTGGATTAAAAAAGCACGCCTTCAAAAACTACAAACTAAATTTCTGAGCCAACATATCTTAAAATATTACTAAATTTTTCAATGTTCTGGGCCAACCTTCAGTAACTTCCCAAACTAATCCATACTCCAAATCTAAGATCTAAAAGTGAATTAATTATATTTGTTAGTACCTAAGAATATGTAATAGACAAACAAGTAAAGCAATGTTCAGCAAGTTCCAATTTTTTTTGAGACATAATATTGAAGCTTGTTTATGCTAAAATAGCATAATATTCATTTGAAGGAGAATTTTTAAGTGGTGATATCATATCCTAATATCAGGTAAGAAAATACATTGAACTTTGCACTTTGTGGCATACAGAAATTAGTGACTATCCAAAATAACAATCCATGTCCATCATTAAACTTCTTTCAAAATAATAAAACATAAAGCTTCTAAGGGTCCGGAAATATCTCTCAACAACGTGTGCAGTAATTGAGTTCCCATCTAACCTTCAGAATCCAACATGCACAGTTAAAAAAAATGTAAGCAAGAAGATGCCAATGCAAGTCCATTGAAATTTTGTAGGATTTGCTGGCTAAGAAGATAATATTTTCCAGAGCTTGTCCCACTATCTTATATTCTGAGAATAAAGAAGAGGCATGCAATTTCAAAGTATTGCAGTTCCACTAAGTCCTTGATTGATCCTAAAGCATCATTATGCAATATTACACAGCCACATTCCCTCTCATTCTTTTCTAGGCAATTCCCATGCACCATAATAGTTTCCCATAAATATGATTTAGTAAAGGCCAATAGCTCAAAACGAAAATATCCATATACAAGTTGAACAAATAGAATCATCACACAACTATTCCAGTATGGAATTAGAATCAAACACTAATCCAATGCTATAGCTTCCAGGTGTGCTCAATACGTGTCAATGATAGCATATATTAAGAAAAAAAAAATCAGAAAGCAAGAGCTCTAAAACATTTATATTACTTGACATTAAGAAAATATTCACAATTAAATGCACCTAACTTTTCACCAAAAGGGAAAACAAATAATAATTGCATATTGCAATCCTACAATTAAAGTTGTTGTATTTGTATCGGAAAAAGAACTATCCCCAGCTAAAAAGCTGGGTCCTTAAAAGCTTTTTAAACATGACCAAAAGAAAAAGGAGAGAAGAGAAAGGGAGATTACACATTACTTAATCATACCGATTCAAGAGAATAGACAGGAACCATCAGAATTAGTCCGATAAGAAACTTTTGCTCCTGAAATTAAAAACAAAACTCACTTAGACTTAGCTGAAATATCAACTGAAATCAAACAAGCCGAGCCAAATTAACCAAATATAAAGTGTGGCACCCAAATATAACTTGAAAGAGAAATCTAAACTTAAGCAGAAACAAGGAAAAATAAGAACAAACCTCAGGCTGATTGTAAGCAGCTAAATGCTCAAAGATAAGGTACATAGATAGCACAAGAGAAACAAGCACGAATATGCTAGCACTGAAGATTGGCCAGCTGACGTTTAGGACGGAATCTGCACCCAGATTCAATGCCCAAAGTTTCCTTGAACTGCTTGTGGACTCAACCAAGGTGAAAAGGAAAAATAAAGAACAAAAAAATCCCCTCCATCCCATGGAGCAGATCATATAACAAATGTTATTTCTAAAGTCAATATATAGTTGGCTTGATATAAGGCAAAATGTTACTTCATTTAAATATTAATGTAACCGAAGCATAATGTACGCTCCATGTTCTCTTTCAATCTGTTTTCAACGGAGCACAATTGATCTTAACCTTAGTTTTGGCTGCTGGAATCCCAGCGACCAGTCAACATGTATTGCCTTGCTGAAAGAATGATTGCAGATTGCCTACTTTGTATAAGGCAATAAGGAAGATCTCAAGCAGAGGATTGAGATACCTATAAGGAAAATACAAATAACTAGAATCAATAAGAAAATATCCGAAGGACTACCAGTACATTAGTGAAAATAATTATCTATCATGCTCATTTTTCAAGCAATTGGAAAGCTGAGAGCTATGCTAATTTAAAAAAATTAGCATAGAATTTCATTCTAATATAAAACGAGACACAAGAACTACATTGTATTTTTTAAAAAACCTCATGAGAAATATTAAACCGACAAGTATACCAATCTATTTCTATAATTGCTTCATAACATAAAGATTAAAATATCAAATTGACCCTCAAAACGCGATACCACTACCCTAAACAAGTGTTTGAGAATCATTTTTCAAGAATAAATTCACTACACCATTTGCATTTCACTCCAAAGAAGCTCACAGAATCCAGGTAAGGATTTACAAAGTGAAACGAGTGAGGAATCATCCCCTACCTATCTTCTTATAATTCTAAAGATGGTCAAATTCAGACTCAACTTCAATTTTAATCAATAACGAACTCGATTTCAAAATCAATTAACACACAATCAGCAGAACATACTAAGTATCACAACAAAATCGAAAAGCAAAAACCCACAAAACCCTAGGATGGACTATTATTAGATACCAACTTCATTCTACATTGTCAAAAAGACGAGTGCGAAAGCAAGAAATAATCACTGAGCCACCCTGCGTGTAAAAGGATATTAAATGAAATCTAAACTTACGATCAAATAGTTCACTCCAATAGGTCAAAATATCCAGAGAAAATCAGAAGCTTTTGGAGAAATTATCCCGAGAAAGAAAAAACTGTTTTTGGGAATCTTGGCAAATGAAAGAAAGAAAGGGAGAAAGGCGAACTGAAGTTTGCTTAGGCGGTTGGCAAAACTATACCAGACGATATCTTTTTTAATTATTTTTGGTTAAACCAGAGGAGATTATTTTGTTACTTCGCAGAAATGGAAAGGCTAATCTGACGGCGAAATGCCGATATCGGGATCGCAGCGCGAGACTTCAGCCATCGATTCAAAATTTGGTAATGGGGTCCACACCCCTGAAGCTGTAAGGGTCAGCAAGTCGGAATAGGTTGTTTGTCTTATTAGCATTGGGATTTGGCGACAGTGTTGATTGATGTGTGTGGGGGTGATGAGGGAGTTAGGTGACAGGTTGTGAATTTAGGATAAAAGATGATTCATTTTTAATTGATTTGTTTATTGGCGTCCACTATGTATCACCGTAAATAATAACTTATCACTGTAAATAATAACTTATTTACCTAAAATAAATTCTGAATAGAAAACGAGCCTACCTGCCTGCCGAACCAAAAGCTGCTCATGCTTTTCCAAATTTAACAAAATAAATTTCATCTTTAGTTTCATAATCATTAAACACTTCTTGCTTCTTGTTATGTTAATTTACTTTATGCTTTATTTAAAATTAAGAATTTATTTAAAAATTGATTACAGAAATTTTTTTTCAATTTAATAAATTACAACTAGAAATCATTTTTTTAAAAACTAACAGTTTATCCTTTTCTTTTAATAAGAATATTATTTAAAATAATAATTAAGAACATTGTAATTTAAATGTACCAGTTGTTTTATAGTTATAATCGTTGGTAACGAATATAAACTCTAAAATCTTATAAAAAGTCATTATATTATATATAAATTCATAAAAAATTTATATAAAAACATTTCAAATATAGAAAAATTATGCGATATATTGCACTTTAATATTTAAAATTCATACAATATCAAATGAATTAGTATTATCTCAAATGATAGCAAGATAAACTGTTAGTTTTTTAAAAATTTATTTCTGACAATAATTTATTAAAACTTTAGAGATATTTTTTGTAATTTGTTCCTTATTTAAATTAAAAAATGCTGCAAGTGTAATGCGATTTATTTTAATAAAAAGAAACTAAAGAAATTAATTGTCTTAAATAAAATAGAAGAAAATATTAAGGCCATTAAGAATAAAATTCAATCGAATTATGTACTGAAAATAATCAAATTAAATTTATTATTTGGTTCGTAATATAAGTCTTGCCCATAATATGCTCAACCGCTGATGATAGAAATATAAAAAGAAAGGAAAGGAAAACGATTGTCATTAGTGTCGAAACCATGTAGATCAACACATGACATTATGTTTGTAGCTCATCAGATGCTAACTGATAGTTAGTGACCAACTATTTTTTTCTCTGCACCAAAAAAAAATTATAAGTAATAATTGCTGAAGTTAGGATCAACAGATTAATTGTTCGAAAATTGTTAAAATTAAAAAAAAAATCACAAAATAATATTTTTTTTGGACATAATTTATATCTTCTAATGTGATCAAATCTGCTTAATGGAGAGGCGGATTTCATTGCACTAAATCCGCTCACAAGATTAGCAGATTTTGTGCAAAATGAGAATTATTTCATCTTAAAATTATGAATTAATATTTACACATAATTTGTCCGTCAGATTTTATGCAAATTTCAATTCATTCCAAACCAAAATTTAACATACAATTTATTAAAATTTTATTAATTACAAAAAAGAGATATTATTTATATTTCATATTAATTTGACATACGATAATTTTACACTTCAAATTAAGTTAAACTATATGATTTTTAAATTGAAAAATTGAGAAGATATATTATTTATGTTTTTTCTATTAGGTGCATGTTTATTTTATAATTAATTATTTAAAAAATATATAAAGTGTGTGTTTATTTAATGATTTGTTGTTATTATTGAATTCTAAATAATTTGAGCAAAAGATAATTTGTGTCTTTTTAACTCATAATTTTTTTCTTTAACATTATGTTAATTTAAATATTTTAGTACATTAATTGGAGTATTCGTTAATATATATGTACGTATGATCAACAAGAATTAAATTTGTTTATATTTAGATGGTCAGAACGTCTTTAAGCAAGGGTGGTTCGAAACATGTCTAATAAGAACCAATTGAAAATGAGGTGAAAAAATATGCGAATAACGGATGGATCCAAATTAATATTTGATTTATTAAGCACTTATTGCATTTGAACAAATTACTGCAATAAATTTTTAATTTTCTGATGTGAAGTAAATAGAGCAAAAGAAAGTATATGTTTTGAATACGACTGTCACTAAAATATTTTCACAATTGATGAAATTTTGAAGTGTAAAATTAACTTATGTTCAAATTAATTTGAAATATAAATAATATATATTCCTCAAAATTGATGAAATTTTAACAAACCTCATTTGAAATTTCGAATTGAGAAAAATTGACAATTTACAAAGAATTCACTCATCCAATGGAAGAATTATATATAAATGTCAATTCTCAATTTCGAGATGGGAAGAATTATCATTTGTAGCAGTGATAACGGGGCTGGTTCGGGGGTGGATTTTATTATATTTGTTCTTGTTTCAGGAAATTTTCATCTTGATCCTGCCCCGTTTCGCGATGAGAAAAAATTATTGGTCTTCATCCTTTTGCCATATGGGGACGGAAATCCCTAATCCCGATCCGATTTCTGATTTTACTAAAAAATTTACTTTATTTTAATATTAAAAATATTTTTATTATTTTAGTTAATTACATAATTTTTTTAGCTAAAAAATATTTTTTATTTTTAAATAAGTATTATATTTTTATTATATTATTTTCATAAATTAATTAAGTTAAAAATATAAATAATTAATATATATTTATTAATTATTAATATTGGGGTTGATTCGGGGCAAAAAACAGGACAAGATATATATATATATATATATATATATATATATAATACTAATCCGTTGGAGAACCTCGAGTTCGAACAAGGCATATAAATTGTAAAAAACTACCCCGTTTTAGACCAATTTGGATTGAAGTTCAACGGTTGCAAGTCTAATTATCATCCTAATTATTTGCACATAATCCGTCCAACTAGAGACAATTTTAGAGCAATCAAATGTGTCTCTTGGTTGGACGGATCTGATCACATTCCATAATATAAAATATTATTTTATGAATTTTTTTTAGTTTTAACATTTTTCTAATAATTATCCCCATTTACTTGGTAGTTCCATTCAAATGAGTGTTTATAATTATGTACCAATAAAAGTTCACATTATTCATTGATAGTTACAAACATCTGGTATGTATTTTAACTTCTATTTCTTCTTCCTTCTCTCTCTTTTGGCCTTTGATTTGGTCGCAGGAGCTGAATTCTCCATTTCAATTTGTTTATCCTCCTCCTTTGCTCGATATGGCCTTCTTGCTTTTTTCTCCTTCTAAAAACCATATGATATGTACAAGGCAGTTCTAATTTATATTATACTAAACAGATAGTAAGTATTAAATACAACAACATTACATCCATTTTATTTATATTTTTTTGTGTTGGAACATGATAAGGACACTCATTTTTCCTATGCCTTTAGTATTAATTCTATAAATTTTATTATATTTATTGTTAGTTAATTTAGCTTAAAAAAATTATATTTCTTTCAATTTCTATATTATTCTGGTATAGAAATTTATATTTCTTTTAATTATTATGTTTTTCTGATATTGGTTGTTTTGATTTTGTGTTTTTTTTTTTATATATTGTGATCTTTTGCTTTGTTGATGTAACTAACAATAAATATAATAATAAAATTTATGTGTTGTAGATGAGTGATAACTTTGCATGACACCTGAATTAATATTAAAGACAAAAAAAAGAGCATACCTATATATAATGCATGTTCCACACAAACTTCATACTACTATTATTTTAGTAGAATATATATAAATGAAAACAAACCTATATAAATCAGTTTTTAGAAGAAAAAGAATCGAGGAGGGCATATCAAGAAAAGGAGGAGAAAGAAAAATTTGTTAAAAATCCTGAGGGTCTTTCATATGTGGGATAAAAACAAAAGAAAAAAAAAAAAAGAAAGTGAGTTTTTTCAACAAATTTTGTACTGAATTCGATGCAAAAGTTATTGAAAATTTTTAGTTGTTATTATCGCCTTATAAGGCACAACCTATGCCTATAAAAGGCATAATCGTTTGTCTTCATAATACACCACAGGAGTAACAAGTGAGAGTCTCCAAATTTGAGAGAAAAGAAAAAATAGAGAGAAAAAAATATATTTTTTATTCTCCTAATTTGTATGAGAAAATATATTTGTGTTTTCCTTAATTATTATAGAGAATTTATAATATTTTATTTTTTTCCATCGTAGAATTCTTCTATCATTGTTTATGATTTTTATCCTAAGTTATTTGGAGATTTTCCACATAAATTTTGTATGTTACATTTTATCTTTAATTTTTCTCAAATTATTAGTTGCGACTATATTTTATTTTTCTTATCAAGTGGTATCAGAGTCTTATTTGGGTGTTAATACCCACTTATTGTGTGCTATGTGGTTGTTACTAATAAGTGAATCATCCATATCAGAAAATAAGTTAGACTATTATTTGAAAGTTGTTATAGAATCAATTATGGCCAGATGAAATCTATTTTAAGAAAAGATAATTGTTTGGCGACTATTAGTGAAAGACTAATGAAATACAAAGATGATGTTAAGTGGAACGAGATTGATGGAAATGTTTTTGCAAATCTCCATCTTGCATTAGCAGATGAAGTATTTTCAAGTATAGAAGAAAAGAAAACCGCAAAGGAGATTTGGAATCATCTCACAAAACTGTATGAGGTCAAGTCACTGCACAATAAAAATTTTCTTTAAAGGAAATCGTAAACTATACGGATGTCAGGATATACTTCAGTGACAACAAATTAATGTGTCGAATACTTTATTTTCTCAACTCACATCACTGATTTATAAAATAAAATCAATTAAATGTGTTGAACTTCTGCTTCAAAGTCTACCTGATTCGTATGATCAACTTATCATCAATTTAATAAACAATATCATCATAAATCATATGAACTTTGATAATATTGTAGTTGCTATTGTTAATAATAAAATTGGCGCAAGAATAAGGAGGACAAGTTAGCAAGTTCGTAACAAATGGAAGCTTTAACGGTGATGAGAGGGAGATCAACGGAACATGACTCAAGTGAGAGGGAAAATCAAGGTAGATCAAAATCAAGAAGTAAAAAGAACTTAAAAATGCTATCATTATGGCAAAAGGAGTCACTTGAAGAAGGATTGTTGGAGTTTAAACAAAAAAAACTCAAATTCTCAAAGAAATGTTACAAACATATTTAATGTGGTTGATGTTTTGTATTGTGAAGACAAAAAACATTTGCTGATATATGATTTATTGACTTAGAAACTACATTTTACATGACATCTCGAAGAGAATGGTTCCACCAATATGAACCTGTCTCTGATGGATCTGTATACAGTTGTAATGATCATGTCTTGAAGATTGTCAGTATTATAACCATCAAATTGAAGTTTCATGATGACACAGTATACACCATTTAACAAGTGCAACATGTGGAAAACCTAAAAAAGAAATTATTATTGTTAGGTCAACTAGATGACCTGAGCTGTAAAATTAAAGCAAAAAAAAAGGAATCTTGAAAATGGCTTAAAGTGTGCTTGTATTAATGAAGGGAGAAAATGTGACTGTCAACTTATACATATTGAAGAGAGAGACTTTGCTAGAAAGATAAGTATTAATTGTTTCAAGTAGTTCAACTGAAATATCTGCAATGGTGTAACATCATAAACTTGGGCATATGTACGAGCAAGTAATGAAAATTCTTGTAGAGCAAAATATACTTCTAAGTCTCACTAAGGTGTCCATACTTTTTTTGTAAGCACTATTTTATAAGTAAGCAACACAGATTGAAGTTTAACACATCGAATTCTATAAGTAAAAAAATTATAAAATTATTTCACTCTGATGTATGACAAATACTAGTTACGTCTCTAGAAGGAACAAAGTATTTTGTATCATTCATAGATGATTATTCTAGAAGATATTGAGTGTATCCTATCAAAAAGGAGGTATATATATTTTTAGTCTTTAAAGTATTCAAAGCACAGGTAGAACTTGATTTTGGAAATAAGATCAAGTGTCTGAAGACAGATAATAGATGAGAATATAGCAGTCATGAGTTTGCCGAATTCTACAATTAATAAGACATCAAAAGACAGTTCACTGTAGCATACACTCTCCAATAAAATGGAGTGACAAAATGAATGAACAAAACCTTATTAGAAAAAACAAAAGCAATATTGGGAGCTACGAGTTTGGAAAATTTTTTTTAGACAGAAGTAGTAAATATCATATGTTATGTGATAAATCGGGTCCGTTAATAACAATTGCATTGAAGACACTGATGGAGATATGAACTAGTAGGAAAGCTGATTATTCAAACCTCTATATATTTGGAAGTCATGTGTATGTGATGTATAATGCCCAATAAACTACAAAGCTGAATCCAAAATTCAGAAAATATATATTCTTAAATTGATGGAGTAAAGAAGTATTCCTTATGGAATCCCTGTCATGTCCGTTAATTTAGACCACAGTCGACACATATATTTCGTGATCAGACCCGCCGGATTGACCGAAAATCTTGCACGTGCACAACTGGAACAATACTGATATGAACAAAGTCTAAATTGGGATTGAAAATAAATGATAGAATTTATTTAAATATGTAACACTGAAATTTTTACAAAAATAGATGAAAATGATGTTCGACTGTAAAATATTCAATTTTTTCTCTTTCCTCTCTCAAAATCGTGTTCCCATTCTTCTCTTATATCTCTCTTTCTTCCTTCTCTCATCTTCTATCTTATTCTCCAACTGAAAATCCCTTCCTTCTCCTCTCCATTTTCTTATCAATTTCTCACAATCAAATACCAACTCAACATAGATATCTACAAGTCTTGAAGAAAGAAAAAATTTATGGAAAGATCAAAAGAGGTCGAGACCTATTAGTGAAGAAAAAGGAAACTTTTGGCTTAGTCAAAGTTTGAAAATAGTTGTTTAAGTCTTGCATATTGGGTTTGAGGTGAAGAGAAAACCAAAGGAAGCAAAGGAGGCCACGGGTTGAAGGAGTTCTAGGTGAAAAAAATTTATTTTTCTTCTTTGTTGATTCTTTTCCTTTGTAACCGAGAGCATCAAGCTCTCTATTTATCATTTTCTTGTATTTTCTTTTGGATTCTACCATTTTCATGTCCTATGGTAAAATTTGTGGGTTGTTCTTTTGTTTACATGTTGACCGTGAGCTATAGGTGGAGAACTTTTGATTTGTCATCTTAACACTCCATTGTAAACTAAGAAAATTCATGTTTAAGAAAAATTTTGCATGTTATGGGAGGAAGTCATATGATGTCCGAAGGAAAATTTGTGGATATGAATTTGGATTTGTGAAAGTTTTAGCTTAGTTTGGCCGAGAGCCATAAATAGTGATGGATTTAATTAATTTGTAGTTAATTAAGGCAAGATTGATGAATGAACTTAAGTTAAAAAAATTAATTAAGTGATTAATGATGGAAAAGAGGTTAACTTGAATCAAATGGAATGTTAACCGAAAATGAAAATGAATGATTAAAGTTAATGAAGTTAATTAGTGTTAATTAAGTTCATAAAGTTAAAGGACAAATCAAAGAAACTTATAATTAGTTAAAACATGCAAACTTAAATTAATAACAAGTTGGGCCGAAAATGGGAGGTAGATGGACCTTGAATTAGTGTTAAAATCTTATTAGATAATTAAGTTAATCATTTGGTTAAGTGAAAATATAATTAAATTAAGATAATGAATAAATTGAGTAAGTTACATAATTAGTGAAATAAAAGCAATTGTAATGATAGTTGGATTAAATAGATTCAATGGAATAAAATTTAGAAACTAAATGATTAAATTAAATAATAAGTTAGTATATTTCAGAAAATATAAAATTTAAACCCGTAAATTAACGTGAGCGATGCTAGGTTAAATTTTAGAAATGAATAGATTTTCTCTATTTGAAGAAGTATTATACTTCTAAATATTTGACAATTAAATATAATTTTATCAGACGCACCTTTAACACAAAACGCCAGTGTCAGAAAAATAAAAAGAATTTGCAAATGCTGCAAGACGATAAATTAGGTTTGTGCAATTATCTATAATAATGACCATTAATAAATGAATTTAATTTTTATGTAATATATGAAATGAAAATAAATAAGTTTGTATATATATATATATATATATATATTTATTTTATGAAAGTCAATATATTCTGGCTCACGTATTAGCCTAAACTTAGCTCAAGGATTTGTTGGCATGCCAATAGGGTATGAACTTCATGACCTGTGGTTATCTTAGTCATGAGAGGTATTGACTGATTCTGTGATTATCTTGGATCAGATTTGAGGTTATGATTTAACCATGATCCTGTGGTTATTTTGGAGCAAACATGTTATACATATACTTACCGATCTTGTAGTTATCTTGGACCAAACATGTTACACATATACTTACTGATCCTGTGGTTATCTTGGATTAGCTGTGGGGTTATAATTTGACCCCAGTCCTGTGAATTTTTTAGACTCTGACTTTTTCATCGATTAACGGTACCTCTTGTTTTCCTAGAATTGGGTCTATGAAGAATTAATATATGAGATTGATAAAAAAATTTTATTTAGTAAAATGATATTGCATTATGTTTTAATTATATGCTTATAATATAACACATGAATGAATTTATAATCCAAAAATTTTCACTATTACATTAATTTATCGAAAATATGTATGCCAGATTATTTATATAAACATAAATGTTATTAAAGATATTGCTTTATGCAAAAAAAATTCAAAAATTTTCAGTTATATATATAGTTTAAAATGATAATTATTATAAGTTATTGTACCATTGAGTTAAAACTTAGCGCAAGAGTTTATTTTTCCTCTCGTACAGGTATCAGGACAAGGGTCAAGAGCGGCAAATTATATGAGGGTGCCGCCAGTCTAGTGAATCCCACATATGGAATAGAGCAGCAGTGACAGCCACTCAAATAGGGTTGATTTCTTTTTGTAACTGCTTATATATACATATAAAAAGTCTGTAAATATTTATGACCATTTATGGTCATATGGATTATATATATAAATGAATATATAAATTAAAGTTTGCTCTATACATATATGAGATGTGAATATATTATATTATACAAAGGATTGTGAGTAGAGAGGAGTATATAAATATACTCATATGTTAATTTATATAAACTGATATGTTCATTTTTACAAGATTTTATGCATATGTATATATGTATCATGAATGATACATATATATTGAGTCATATGTACAGATATATTTGATAAAAATTATATGTGAACATATATATATGTATCATGGATGATACATATATATTGATATATGCACAAATATATACAAGTTTGTCTATACAGGTAATTGGTGACATAATCTTGCCTAATTTTAAAGTAGGAGGGTAAGGGAGTGTTATAATCCCACTGCCCACAATGTTGTAATTAACAGGAATGTTATCATTTTAGAAGATAATTAACAAAAAGAAGAAAAAAAATGATAACACTGTAAAAGAAATTTCAAAGACTACGGTAGTGCATGTGGAAAATGAAGTTGAGTAAAAAAATTCTTCTGAAATAGAACCAGAGCATGAGGAGCAAAAACCAGTTATGTCCAAGGCACCATAACATCAACGGCCAGATCGCTCCAAAAAATAATCAGTTGGCACTTCGAGTTTATTATGAAAAGCAGTGTTGCATAATATCTTTTTACATATGATGGAGAGTCATTAACTCTCCAATAAATAATGAACAATTTATATACATCTCAATGGATGATAGTAATGCAGGAGAAAATGGAAGCTCTTCATAAGAATATAACTTAAGAACTTGTTTTATTACTACAAGAAAAAAAACATATTAGAAACAAATGAGTGTGTAATGGTGAAGATCAAGTGGAGCGGTATCATGCAAGATTGGTAATGAAATGATATACTAAGAAAAAAGACATTGATTTCAATAAGATATTTTTTATAGTGGTACAACTAACAACAATTAGAGTAGTTCTGACAATATGTGCTATATTTGATTTACATCTGGAGTAGTTAGATGTCAAAACTGATTTTTTTCATAGAGATATTGAAAAAGAAATTTATATGATCCAATCAGAAGATTTTGAAAAAAGAAAAAGAAAAGAGAACTTGGTTTATAGGTTAAACAAATCTTTGTACGGTCTTAAACAGGCGTCGGAGTGTTGGTAAAAAAGATTTGATTCCTTCATCATGAGCTTTGGATACAACAGATTTAATTCAAATTCTTGTGTTTATTTAAAAAGGTTTGGTGGAAATGATTTTATTATTCTACTGTTGTATGTAAATGATATGTTAATAGCAAGCCCCAATAATGATTGTATTATAGAATTGAAGGCATAGTTCATAAGGGAGTTTGAAATGAAGAACATATGACTAGCAAATAAGATTTTAGAGATACAAATTTATCTAGACAAATAATAAGAGGATTTGGCTTTCTCAAAAGAATTATTTGAAGAAGATCTTGCGATACTTTAATATTCAAGATTGTAAGCCAAATTCTACCCCACTTCCTGTTAATTTCAAGTTATTCTCCAATATGAGTTCTAGCACCGAAACAGAGAGGATGAAGATGTCTCGAGTACTATATGCATTAGTAGTGGAAAGTTTAATATTCATAATAATTTGTACAAGGTCAAATATTGCACAAGCAGTAGGAGTGGTTAGTTGATACATGACGAATCTTGGTAAAGAGTATTGGAATGCATTGAAAATAGTCATGAGATATATTAAGGGGATCACATATATTGTATTGTGCTATCAGAGATCAATTTTATTATCAGATGATATGTTGATTCATATTATGTAGGTGATCTTAATAAAAGTAAACATACCATTGGATACGTGTTCGTACTTGCTAGCGGAGCTATAAACTGAGTTTTAAAACTGCAGTCAGTTGTGATCATATTAACAACAGAAGTAAAATATGTAGCAGCTACACAAGTTAGTAAAGAAGTAATTTGATTGAAAATAACATTGGAGAAACTCGAACATAAATAAGATAATTTTTTTTTTATAGTCAAAATGTTTTGCATTTTACAAAAAAATCCATAATTTCATTAAAGGACAAAAATTTTCAAGTCCAGTACCACTTTGTTTATAAGAAAGTGGAGGAAAGAACTGTGAATATACATAAATTTCATACAGAAGATAACCTAGCAGATTTCTTGACTATAACAGTAAATGCTGATAAGTTTATTTGATGTTGATCCTCTGGTGGCATAGTAGAACCATAAGTAACATTAAATGACAAGAAAGAAAAAATGGTGTGAAAAATGATTGACGTAATCAAATATTAAAGTGAGAGATTTGTTAAAAGTCCTATAGATCCTTCATATGTGGGATCTACACCAATTAAAAAAAAGAAAAAAAAAGAAAAATGAGATTTTTTAATAAATTTTACAGCAAAAATTGTTGAAATTCTTTAGCTGCTATTGTTGACTTGTAAGGTACAACATGTGTCTATAAAAGACATAATCGTTTGCTTTCATAGTACACAGCAATAGTAGCAAGTGAGTGTTTTTAAATTTTAGAGAAAAAAATAGAAAGAGAAAAATATTTATTATTTGTTATTCTCTTAATTTTTATAATAGAGTGTATTTGTTTTCTTTTTAATTATTAGAAAAAATGTGTAATCTCCTATTTATTTCATAGTGAAATTATTTTATCATGGTTCGTGATTTTTATTTCGATTTGTTCGGAGATTTTTCAAGTAAAATTTGAATGTTCCATTTTATCTTTAATTTTTTTTAAAATTATTAGATTCGACTCTGTTTTATCTGGTCTTTTATTTTTCTCATCACAAATCAAATTAGAGAATGTAGCCAAATCGGGAAGAATAAGAAAAGAAGTAGGTAGTTAAAATACAGAAGTTTGTAGATGAATCTCTTAGAATTAGATTTTGGAGGAAAAGTTCTCTATTTCTCTAACATTCAGTCTCATATTGCTGTTGCTTGATTTTATGACCATCACCTTCATCCAATAGGGACTTTATTAGGCCAAGCTAATGTAAATTTGAAACCATCATGCGAACAAAATCCCTAACTAATGAACTGTATAGTCATGGAAAGAAACAAAAGGCAAAATATGACTAACAGAAGGAAAGAAACATGTAAAAATATCTAAACAGAAGAAACTAAAAAATTCCCTTAACGTAAAAAGAAAAAAAATATTATTCCAAGGTATTTCCAACAATTAAAAAGTAAATAGAAAAATAATATATAAAAAAGGCAAATCCCACCTATGAGAAACAGATATAGACAGATAAGTAGTGTAAAATCAACTAATTAATTAACTAGGAAAAAAATCACATTATAGCTAAATATGTAAATTCTGAAAAAATCATGAAGATAAAAAATTAAAGCACAATAATCAAAACTTCAACCAATTAATATAGAAAATCAAACTTCAAGCACCATTTAAAAAATAAGAAAGAGAAAAATTGAAGGAAAAAAAATACCTATAGAATAATCATACTTAATGCTAAATTAAACCATTAACTTAAGCAAAAAATTAAGGATCAATTAAGGCATGCACAAATATTAAAAGAATTGGTGATAATTCGAATCATTCTATAGATCTAAGCATATAAAATCAATCTAAAAGTTTCTCAATGAACAAATGAAACAGAAGAAACATGTTACAAATAATACAAGAAGAAGAAAAACCCATGAAAAGGCTAAAAGAGATATGTTTTGACAGACCTAACAAAAAAATAAAAGAAAAATATAAACTGACCATAATTCGAAACAAAATCAATAAAATTTTCAACAATCTAACTCCTCTTACCCTTCTACGGATCTAAACTTTAATCTAGATTATTAATTCTTTACTTAATTGCAGTGTCATACTAAAATTGGACAATCATTTTAAGACAGAAAGTGTATAAGTAAGAATTCAAATATAAGATTATCAAATTTTGCTATTTTTGCATATGTTCTTTCTTTATCCCGCAAATGAATTTGAAAAGAATTATTTTTTTGGAAATAGAGAATCTTTAGATTTTATTCATAGTTTTTATTATTTTAACGAATACTAGGAATTAAATAAGACAAGAAAGATTAATTCGAAATCATAGTTCAAGGAACTCGATCATTATCTCCCTATTTCAGTCTAGAAATCAAAATAGTCTTTACCTATCTAAAAAAACTTTATACTCAAACCAATTTTTATTTTTATTTTTATCTATAAGAATTATATTTATAATAAAAAAGAGAATTCTTAAAAAAATTATATATGTATTAATTAGGAAACCAGAATGATTTGATATAAAAGAAAATAAAAATATATAGAGACTTGATGTGCACAATAAAAGCCACATAAAATTAATTAAGGTGGAAATAATATTGTTTTCCTAATTACTAATTAACTTCAAACTCTTCTTATCTTTTTAATTATTACAAGGAGTTTAATTGGAGACTCAAATTTGAAATTCCGCAGTTCTCATTATCAAATTAGCACTGCTAACCTGGGAGTTATCCTATCCTATCCTGTGTTTGAAAAACAAAGGAAAATGAAACAGCAAATATTCAATGCAAAAACACACCATTTACTTCTTCACCAACTTAATTAGTTCACAGACACCGATTCTACAATTTTCTGAGATGAAGGTGATAGATAGCCTAAATTGCAAGCACTAGCACAGATAAATAAGATACCTAATGACAGAGATTTAACCATTCGTGTGAGGGCCCAGAAGTGGAATTAATGGAAAATAATAATTAATATACATACATACATATATATATATATATATATATATATATATATATTATGATCATCATTAAGTATCCATGCTATATATAAAATAAAATTTAAATTAAATATCTCTCTCTATTTCTAATTAATGGGTCGATAGATTATATCATATATCCATAGATGGAAATGATGCTAAAATGACAACATCTACCTTTCTTTTCTCTCTGACATCACCAATGGTTGTTGCTTTAACAAAAATAGAACAACATAAACCTCTTGTGATTCTCCACACTCTTTCTGCCACACAGGCTTAATTGTTGACTTTTCCTGAGATCTTACTTTTCCTTTAATCTCAAAAATCACTTCCAGTTAATTTCCTGAGAAACAGACAGAAAATTGAAAAAAAAGGATATGGGGAGCATAGGAGAGGAAGGACTCAACCAAATGGTCAGAGACTACTATGAAGCTTCAGAATCAACATCATCTAATGATCTTATTCATCCTCATCCACCTTCACTCTCTCTCCATCAAGGTCCTCAATCCATATTGCAGGTTCTTGATTTCTTTTCCTTCAAGGTCGACTAATTCTTGTCGTAAATTTCTTTGTATATGTGTATACAAATATAAACAAGCATGAATTATTGAGGTTTTATTAGGATATTCTTTTGGAGGCAACTGATTTTGAGACTCGAGTTCTTGCAAAAATCTTCATGTATATCCGAAATATGGGAGAACCCAACAATCTCAAGAAATGGGTGGTGAAGAGATTGCAAATGGATGGCTACAAAGCTTCTCTATGCAAATTAACTTCTTGGGTTTCCACTTTTGGTCGTGCTAAAGGTATATATAAATATATATACATATATACATATATAGAAAGTTCTCATCTTCTATGATTGCTTTGATGTATTTGATGCTGATCATTTTTGGGTCCTCAGTATTTCAATTTGTAGGTGATTATGAATACATAGAGGTGATGAACAGATCAACAAGGTTGATAGTGGAATTGGATTTTAGGTCACAATTTGAGTTGGCAAGGCCTACACAAAGCTACAAAGAGCTGATCAACAATCTTCCTGCAATATTTGTTGGCACTGAAGATAGGCTAAACAAGATCATCTCTCTTTTATGCTCAGCTGCTAAAAAGTCACTAAAAGAAAAGGGCCTTCATATTCCTCCATGGAGAAAAGCTAAGTTCATGCAGTCTAAATGGTTATCCAAGAATTGCAAGAAAATAAGTGTTTCCCCTAATACAATAGAAATGGTTGCGGAGGAAAATGCTGAAAACAAAGGTAATGCCACTAGTTCTTCTTCTACTACTCCTTGCTATCCTTCTATATTTTAGCAGAAGGACTTGCATTACTTATAGTATTAGAGGTGAGAAGAGAGATGAAGATAGGGGTTTCTACTTTTGTTTTTTTTGGCCAAGTTGTAAGCCAATTTTGTTGATGGGTACAACGTATGATCTCTTTTGTAAGTATATTTGGAGTTTCTTCTTCTTTCTTTCTTTTATGATCTCAATTTTCACAACTAAAATTTGAGTCAGTTTTTGTTGAGGCAGGCTCCAAGTTTTGAGTCTTATGTGATGCAGTGGTTTATTAATAAACCTTCAATTCATAATTATTAGATCAGGTACTTTTAATTTTAGTCATTAGATTTAGTAACTTAAAACTTGCCAAACTGCTAAATTAATTTTAACACTTTATATATCAGATTATCCTTATATATTTCTATTTTTTTTTATCACAATCTCTCTCATTTTACATTATCTCTAAAGAGAAAAATTATATACTTAACATTTTTTAATTAATTTTTTTTATCTAACTCTTTCTCTCCCTCTCCATCTCTCTAATCTCTCAAATTTTAAAGCAAATTAACAACAAAAACTCAATCTCACACTCACTCTCTCTCTCTAATTTCTCAAAATTCAATACTTGTAAAAAACTAAACTTGATTTACTCATACCAACTACAACCCTCTTCCGCCACTACCCATCAGCCGGTGTATGTTGGACTCAACAAGCTCTATCCCTTTTGTCCCTAAACCTCCTAATTAATTAAATTCAAATTGAAAAAATTAATTAGTAATAGCTATAATTTCGGTTTTTCATTTTGAAATCCTAAGCCAAGATTGCAATCAAATTGACATAAACTATGTTGTCCTAATGGATCTGGAAAAAAAAAAAAGTACGGTAAGAAAGAGTGATTTTGTAAAAAAAAAAAAAAAACTGATGTTTAATTCTAAGTCGATTCATAATTTTGCGTATTATTTTAAATCATGTTATTTAGATCCTGAATTTGAACTGGATTTGGGATTGGATCAATTTTTTCAGACGAATTTGGATTGATAAAAAATTAACTCATCCAAAGATTATTTGTTATCAGAAACCATGGTGCAATCAAAATATGCTAACTCCAAAGATAATATGACCAAAGATAAAAACATAATATTTGTGAAAATAATGCACAAATCCAGGAAATTATAGGCCAATTATAAAAAAGTACAAAGGGCTATACACAAATTCTTGTCTTCCAAGACAAATCATTCTTCTAGATAAGAGGTGCCACCTCTAGTTTCTAATTGGTAAATCAAGCTATTAACATGTATTTTTCTTTTAAATTGCACAATTGCAATGTTGACAACCTTCTTCTGCATATCATCTTTCATGTCAGCATTTTTTATGATAATTTTCTTAGCGGTGGGAGCTGTGGCCGGAGAGACTTTCCAATTATCGGTAATTGACTTTCCTATCAGACCGCTGTTCATGTCTATCTGTGCTTCGTCAGTATTCATCGTATTTAATTTTGCATTTTTATTTTGAGATTAAGCTATTTGCCCATTTGATTCCGGATTTAGAGTAAGAGTGAACAGATTTTTTCTGTTAAGGGAAAGAGAACTAATTAATTAATACATTTTTTTTTGACTTTGTGACCTAGGTAGCATGTTAATAAATTACTTACTACTGTAGATAAAATTTTAGGTTTATTTATACACCTAGTGTATAGTAGCAAAAGCCCTAAATTTTTGATCTTATAATGTATCTATCAATTCCATTATCGAAAATCCTTTATCTAATTTCGTGTATTTTGGGTTCTTTTTCTCTTCCATTTCTTTCAATTTTCTTTACTTTTTTGAGACTGGAAGTTACTGATAGAGATTAGAGAAGTAAGGGAAACTTTCCTTCTTTTTCTTTCTTAAGCCCTTTATTATCCAAAAGGGTAATAAGAGAAAAATTGTTGTTTATTTAATTAAGAATACGATTGAAATCTTAACCAAGGAAGATAATATTTTATATTACTTAAAAATTGATGAATGAATAAAATGATTAGATTATCAATGATGAAAGCATATATAGGACAAAATTGTGAGGGAAGTAGAAGGAAGCTACGCCAAGTAACTGTTGTGTTTAGTAAGTTAATCAAAGGATAAAAAGACCAATAGGGTAATTACATAGAGAATTGATGATTGAAAGCATTAATGAAAGGAAGGAATATATGAGTCGGAAGTCGAAACCAATTAGTATGAAATATACACGAAGACTTGGTGTTACGTCTCAGGAACAATAAAACCATATATGTATCTATTTAGGCATTATATATAATAAGTATAATATGCACTCTGCACATATAGGGATGTAAAAATCAAACTACCGAGTTATTTGAGTCTTAAATTGAAAAAAAAAATTATTTGAAATCATTTGCTACTGTTAATGAACTTAATTCGAACTTATATCCGAATTCGAAAACTTTATCGAGCTCTAATTTAATATTTTTTAATTTATTAACTCGTGAACATATTTGTTTAAAGAACCGTAAATATATTCATTTAAAAACTTACAAATATATTCGTTTAAAACTATTTATATTATATTTTATTATCGAATTCAAACTTCAGCTCGAGCTCAAATTAAAATTCGAGTTTGAACTTTTATTATTATTAGTTAACAAGTCAAATTCGAACTTTTGTCATTAATAATTAACAAGTCAAACTCAAATTAAGCTTGTCAAATATAATAAACATATTTTTTACAAAAGAAATTCAAACTGCTAGTGAGTTTAATAATTTTAAAATGAATTAAATTTGAACTCAAATATAAAAGCTCTACTCGAACTCAAACCAAATTCGAACTTGTAATAAATTTAAACGATCCAAATTTGAGCTCACTAATATTCATTTCGTCTCGTTTATAACACTAGTCACATGTATTTATTTAAATAGTTTATATTTTTATAAAAGATTAATTGGAATTTAAATCTATAATATTATAATTTTGGTTAAGATAACTTAATTGGTATGAATCTTATTTTTTTTAAAAAAAAAGATTACATAAAAATTTCAATTTGTTAATAAGCTACTTTTTAAACACTCTTTCAACTTAAGTAATTATAATCTTATAATTTAAGATAGTTTTAACGTCCGTGTCCTACCATTGTGTCAATAAAAATATTTAAATGAGCTAATTTAAGTGTGTTAATTATTTTGCAAAGTATAAAAAATGTTTAAATAATTTTTTTTATCAAGTAGAAAAGTTTTACAGAAGAATTAAGCCCTATATATTAATTTTGAGAGAATCTTGATGGGTATGCGTATATGTTGCTTGCATGTTTTTGGTCAACTATATATGAATACTAAAAAGAAAATGAAATGTCATTTGATTAAAAGAGAAAACATGAAGTTCCCACAAGTCCATGTTTCATGTTTGTCCTCATCCATTTAAGACTTCACTTTAGCAAATGAGAGAGTTCAAAGAGACTGCAAAGATTCTAATGGGTATTAGTCAATAGTAAATTGTTTAATTGTTTGGATGACAAGTAATTAATTTAAAGAATATTTTATTGAATTTCCTTCTATAAATAGAATTTGAATTTTTGACATTTATGCTTCATGATTTTATGCGGTTAACTAACACTCAGACAGGTACATGAACAGTAATAAATACTTCTAAAAATATGTTACTGCGCACGGCAAGTGAAATATTTTTAAAAAGAAAAAGAAAAAAGAAAACCCAAATTCTCTTTTTAATTTTTCTCTACGTAAATAATGTTAATAATTAACTAGACAGTTTTTTTTTGGTTTTGAAAAAATACAGAAAATAATGAAATTTAATTTAATTTTGAGGCTTAACGCATAATACATAAATTAAGATTCTTCAATCTTGAGGATAGGACTTCAAAAAAGATATTAATTGTAGAGTTTGGGGCTGTAATTATTGTCCTTAATCAATTAGTGAGAGAAGTTAGATAAAAGATAATTACGTGTGTATATATATATATATATATATAAAGTATTTTTAGAAAAAAATTATTTATAATTTTTGAATTTTAAAAATTATTTTTAAAAAACAGAAAAATAGATATTTTTATAAAAATTGAGAATACCAATTTATAAAAAATAAAAAAAATCAAAACAGTAAAATATGCCTTTTGCTATTTGACTATAATATTAAAAAATATCTCAAGCAACTAAGAGCCAAATATACATAAAGGTTGTTTGACATTCCATTTGGTAAATAAATCATTTTTATATAATCATGTTTGAAAAAATTAATTTATAAAAAATTAAAAAAATTAATCAATTAAATAAAAAAAATTTTAAATATGTTTTTTGAACATCTAATAAAAATTCCAAATATTCGGAAAGATATTGATTTCCATTGGGGTTCTAATATTTTCTCCCAGTATTTTTTATACTTAAAAATTGAAATCAACTTAATATTTTTCCTCTAAAAAATTACATGATTTTGATTCGCTTATTGAAATTAATAAATAATTTTTAATTAAAATTATAATTTCATCTATCTAATGTTTTCACGGCATTACAAACAGTAACATAAGATTTATGTTTGCTATTAGCATATCATAATGTCAAATAAAAACACACTAAAAAACAATATCATGCATATGTATTGATTGATTTTCCTTTTCGTATAGAAATATTGAAATCTCTATTATTTTGGTGGGTATTGATCGATGTAATCTTATACATTAAATAAAAAACTAAAATTTGAATATATATATATATATATATATATATGAAATTGTCCGAAGGAAAATATTCTGATAATAAAGGGTTTATAGTCCTGATGGATAGTCTCAATGTCAACACCTCACCCCTATTCAGAAAATCTCAATATCTCCCTCCTCCGCTTGGTATATCCGTACCCATTGGGAAAAAAAATCATAAAATTAATAAATTTATGTAATTAATTTTTTTATAGAATAATTAAGTCTTTAAAATTAATAATTTATTTAATTGACTCCCTTTTGTTACTAATTTTAAACTAATTTGGTGTTTCAATAAAAAATTTACTTATTATATATTATGTATTACATATATAAAAATTAACTGAAAATTTGTCAATTTTTATAAATTAAATAAAAAATATTTCATAAATAAAAATTAAAATAATTTAAAAATAATAATTAAGACAATCAATAAAAAATTTAATAATTAAAATAGTAAATCAAGTAAAATTTTAATTAAGAGATATGACAGTATAAATTTATAATATATAAAAATGAAAATATCTTTTACTAAACATTTTATTAAGAAATTAAAATATTTGATGTTAAATTATTGATGTTATTAAATTAAAGTGGAGGGAAATCCTGGTAAAATCCCGAAGTAAACTGACAAAATACAAAATTGTCAGGTAAGAAGAGAGGGGAGATTTGACAAAGATGAATGATTACTAAACAAACAGATATCATAGGCTCCACTTACAGATTATTACAACTGACACACCAAACCTTATATAAACTCTCTAAACAAAGTCTGCTGCGGCTGATACTCAGTCTTTACCTTCAATATATATATATATATATATATATATATATATATTTTTTTTTAAAGAATGCTAAGATTTAATTTTTTTTTTCGACTCTATTTTTCATTAGATGGGTTAGAAGAGAAAAAAATATAAAAATAAAGAAAATCTCAGTGGCTTTAGATTTTTTTTTTTTTAATTTTTTTGGAAAGGTACCTTCTCCAATATCTAAAACATTTACACTAACAACCCCATATCCAAAGATGATTCACTGTGCCATCCTCATCCTCAGGTTTAAAACCAAAATCCCTTCTTCAAGAGAGTGAAAAAAAATTAAAAAAGAAAAATCAAAGAAATCTATTAAGTGACATTAATGAGGTGCTGTGTGTTTGGTAGAGAGGGGAATGATGGTTTTTGGGCATCGGGAATTTGGTACCAAATCTGAGGAGGCAGTTTTTTTTTATATCTGGAGGATGAGAAAATATGGAGAGAAAAAAATAAGAAGATATTTTTATTTTATTCTATTTAAAAATGAAGAAAAAGAAATGTGAAGAGGAAAAATAACTTTTAATTACCATCTTCCATAAAAATAAAATATGGAGAGAAAAAAATATGAAAAAAAAATATGAAAAGAAAAATAAAAAAATATTTTCACTTTACCCTATTTAGAAAGGAAAAAAAATAAAAAAGAGTAGCAAATAATATAACTTTTTTTTATTCTCACAATAAAATTATCTAAACAGATATTTTTTTATCTCTTATTATTTTACTTATATTATTTTAATTCAAAAAATAATAAAAAAAATTTATTTTTCTTTCAGATTTTTTCTTGTTAGAAAAAAAATTGTCAAATACAATGAGATGTAAGGAAAATAAAAAAAAATTATTATTCTTATTTTACCTCTACTACTCCTACGGTAATGTCCCAAACAAAGCTTTAGTTCATGTAATAGAGACAACTGGTTAGAGATATCATAATTGGAAGTTACAGGTGCACCGCCAACCTACCTACCTACCTACATGCCAGGATTTGCTTTACCCAAATGTAGCCAGGTCCTTTCATCATCAATATGCCCCTAAAATTAGCTAAGCCTTTTCTTCACTTTCTTTCCAGTGTTTCACAATTCGAAACCATCTGCTTAAATCTCCATTATCCCAATTCAAAATCTGAATCATTAACAGCTTGGATCCCCAATATAATTTTCTCTACATATACATATGACGACTTCCTAATCATTACACGAATAGGAAAAGTCCAGGGTGCTTAGGTGGCACGCTGAAATTTCTACAGAATGTCACCTTCAAGCAAAAATAGAAAATAAAAAAGAAAATCAAGAATTCAGACTTCAAATAGTCACTCTTCGATGGATTGTTTCTAAATCTCAACCGTTCAATCCAACCGTTTACTTTTACATCTAACCATTTATTTATCAACCAACAATTCAAATTCTCGGCCTGTACGTTGAACACATCTTAGAATTGGCCAACTTTGAAACCGAGTGATTAGTTATTTATTTATTTTTTTTCTTTTTACACAAACTTAGAAGATGGAGGTATACATCAATGAAGTATACAGAAATGTAGAGCTCTTTTCTTCTGTATGAAATTACAACTCCTTTTTCCTTTCTTTCATTATCTACTATCAAACATACAAATTTCTGCTGACCCATTGTGAACATCTGGCGTTGTTATCCAACATTGATGTAAAGTTGGGCGTCCAGTTTCCCGTGGGTCTGAACGGGAGGTTTTAGGCCTTCTAAAACTTCTATCAATTTTTAATGTCAAGGCAAGTGGTAAATTGTTGGTACCTGCTGGCAGTAAAAATGGGCTGATATATCTCATCAGATCTATTCCAGCAATCTTGTTCCCCATGTAAAAGCTGCAACCAAATTTCTCTATGGCATTCGAATAGGCTGTGCGTATATTGGGGCCATGAACTTCAAATCCCACTTGGGCTGGAACGAGCTACCCTCTGAGCCTCTTCAAGATCCTTCAAAAACCTGCGTTTCCCACCAAAAACGATCAATATATACATACAGATAATCAAAAGAAATTTCTCATTTAAGCATGAATATCTAGGTCCCTATCATTTTATTTCACAAGGAACAGATATTAGGAATGCAGAAGCCAAAAGAATAATCATAAGCACACACCAGCTCAAAGTAAGCATGACTTGACTTAAATGTAATTCCTTCATCGTACAGCTGATGCAAATCAGCAAAGGCTAAATTAAGGAAGCATATGATTATTCTACAATGGTTGTGCCATGCATAGAACCTAGGTAGCTCTACAACCTTTCTTATATGTAAATATCCATTAGAAGATCACAACCCTGAGAAAAATCATACCTCTTTGAATTAAGAATTACAGAACCACCGAGTATGAAACGAATTCCAGAATTACTAGCATTTTGTAAAGCAACAGAACGTGATTCTTCATATGTTGTCCCACCAACAATGAAAATAACTACATCCTGTGGCCTGCACAAATACGTATAGCAAAGTGTCATACAAAAGTGAAATAACAATAATTATTTTGCTTTGTTTCTTCCACCAGAATCAAAATATTAATCCCACAAAAAAACAGAATTAGCATTAACAGTCTACTAATGAACCCAAAACAGCTAGAGCCACGCAAGATGGAGGGAAAAAAAAAGAGAAAAAAGATTAAAATGCAGATGCAGACATCTTAATGCGATACAATGCCATCTCATATGGCCAAGCCTGAAAAAATAATATTATAAGCAAGCACCAAGTAAGAATTAAAAATTGCCCTCAGCCAGCATCTGGTGTTTACATCATACGAAGAGTCATGGCATAGTGCCTTGGCACACGAGACACCATAAATTTTAACATCTTTGTGCTGAACATCTATTTTTTCCCTACCTTTTTCTTTTTTTTGAAAAGGAAAATATGATTCATTAAGCACCAACTACAGAACAATCAGTAATAACGAACTGTTCAGCCGTGGAAGGAACTTCCTCCACTAAAAATCGATCCCCAGAAATAGTTAAAACCCATTTTGCAATGGCATGGGCAACCTTATTACCCTCCCTACGAATAAAGCAAAAAGACACAGAAATAGAACACCTACTCAGAGCAACAATATCATCAATGATTACTCTAAGTTACAACTCAATTCAGGGGACTCGATGAAGTTGACAATAGAAAGGGCATCTGTTTCCACTTCTAAACAATCAAAGCCACACTCTAGCGCTACTGATAGGGAAACCCAGGCCCACTCTAGACGTCTCTGCCTCAAAAGCTGCATCACAATTTAGTTTATAATATCCAGTAGCCGGTGGAGACCATTTTGCTGTTAGTATTTCCTTATGGGATTTTAAGGACGTGTTTGCATTTAAAAAATTCAGTGCATCGATCCATAGCAGAGTTCACAACAGAGAGAGGATCCTTAGACATCTTGCCATGCACTAGCCTGTTTCTGTCATTTCAGATTTCCCATAAAATATGACAAAAACTCACCAAATGATCCTGGTTCAAGAACTTATAAAAGGCTGTAAACCACGCCTCAGTAGATTGATAAATTACTTCATCACTCTTAAAATTCAGAGGGATATACAGCCAGATGATTCTGACCCAATTTTTCCCTACCTTTTGCTCTCAGATTCTACACCATATTTGATAAACAGGAACAAAAGTATTATGTATATGTGGACAATGATTTGATGGTGTCAACTCTTCTTCCTTATTCTTCCCCTGGAAAGGTGTTCTAAGATGTAGAAAAATACTTTCCTGATTTTTGAAAAGTGACGTTCCTACTAACAAATTAAGGTTCTTCTCCAAAATCCATTATCCATGGGTCAATTTGAGTTTCATAATTAAAAATTGCAATACCTAAATTGATAATACTGAAAGAAGCAACAATGTTTGAATTTGACTCAAGCCGGAGACAATATTTCTAATGGTTTGCACCTCTCAATTGGAGAAACCCTCAGTATTGGTTGTTTCTCCAGAGACAGATGTTTCTATAATCTTGGACAAATTTGCCATGTTGCCTCCAGCAACTCTCCCTAATATGCCTGGGTTACCACAATAATCACATTTTAGGTGACCTTTGTTTGATGAACCTTGGTAACTTCCTATCGACCATTCACAGAGAGTGTAGACAACCAGCACTAATTCGTCCAATGATCCCATGTGTGCCATTGAACTTCTTCAACTTTCCACCTCTGCTGAACATAAGAATAAGTCCAGCGCAAGGTGGGTAAAGGATTCTTACCAAGAATCCACAACCAAATCTAGTCATATTCCATATTCGGACCAACAAGAAATCATAAATACAATCTTGCACTTAGCCACATCTCCTGACTATGCAGCCCAAAAACCTTGGCAGTAGTCTAATTCCGGCAATAAGCTATTCGATTCAACAAAGTATTGCAATATGCTCACTCTCCTTGTTTAGTCTCACATTTTATTTCATAGCTCAGATTTACGCATCATTGCTTACCTAGAAACAGTTTTTTGATGCTACGATCCAAATTTCTTCAGCAGTACTAAGCAATAAATATCCTTGAGCAATTTTTGATTGCATGATGTTGATGAGTCAGGACACGACGAGAAAATTTTCAGACTCCAATTGACTGTTGGATCAGTAGTAGGTTTGGTATATCTCCAGTAACATACCCCTTCAAACCTCAAGCTTGAATGAACAATAAACATGACCTCAACTATTCAACGTAATTGATCTTGTCTAGTTTCACTCGATTTCTACAGAGTGAAGGATTTTTGCCAAGCAACCCAACTTTAACTCCACTAGTAGCAGTCTTGCAGCTTCTCCCTTCCGTCATGTCTAATTAATCCAAATAGAACAAAAATAATTCTTCTCTGCTGGCTGAAAAAGAATCCTGCAATTCTATTCCTCTGAGAGACAATAAGCATCAATCAGCTTTGAGAACTAATTTCTCATAGGTCACTAGCAATCTAGAGCAAAAGCTCTGATGCCATGTTGCAAGTGAGGGTTGAGAAAAAAAAAAAATGATAAATTTCTGTCATAATATTTGTTACTTCTCTGCCTATATATGTACATAGAAGAGTTTTAAGATAAGAAAAATACCTATGAGGAATAAAGTAGGCAATGCTAAAGAACAAACTATAATACAGAGTACTCCTAATATAGTAACTGTGATATGGATTACGCCTAACATAATAGATGTCAACACCATGTTAAGTGCATCATTTTGAATCACCTAACTGATCATCATTTAATATTTGGCTCAATAATATAAACACTATTGCTAAATGGATCTGCACTTGGAGCCTTATTTTGTGGAACCCCAACACAAACTTGAGCTGTCAACAGAAGTTGGCACCTCCGCAGAACATTTCTAAAAGCATAACAGAACGATGATTATGAGTTTTCAATACTTTATAGTATCTACCTTCCCTGTTGATAGTGATTCCCAACAAAAGGGTAATCCACATCTCTTATCCGCCCTTTGATTATGCTTTCCATGGTTTGGAACAGAAGAGGCTGATGCTGGGTGTACACATTTTCAACCCCCTATTATACATGTGGAGAAAAATTTCTGTAAACAACCAAATATATATTCTAAAGAAGAAGATTGGATCTGAATGTTAGTCATTTTGTAGAAAACACACCTTCAAACCACGAGCCATGTTACGAGCAATATTCAGAAGATCTCGATTCCCATAAAGATCCCCAGTTCTCTTATCCACACCAGCTTGCTTCAGGAGGAATTGGACAAGCTGCCATTTAATGTCGATATATTAAAAGTAGCAAATTTTTTTAGTCACAACAAAAGACCGTATATATCTGAACATAATTAAAGCTTGATGAAGACAATATGTACAGATGTCCAAGAACAATTATAACAAGACAAACTGATTCAACTATTTTAGATTGTATTCCCCTTATCCTCAAGTGAGTTGGCATATTAAAGAAGAGGTATTACAGTAGTAAATTCAACCAAGACCCTGATTTAATATAAAATTCAAATTATCATTGTAAATTACATATATAAAGATTGATGGACACTTGCATATGCATGATTACCCAAGAATAGTACATTGCAAGGAGAATATAGACATGAGTCAAAGTATGCAGGGAAATAATCATAGATTGACAATTACCCCAGGCTTGTACTTGGGAGATCGAGAAGCCAGTTTGTTGAAAAGCTGCATCAGCTGAACAGGATTCTCCTTCTCATAACGCAAAGCATATAGCATCACTAGCCGCAATCGGTCAATATCAGATATGTTTTCGTTGTTTAGAAGATTTGTCACGGCCTGCAAACAAATATATGAGAAAAGGAGGTCATGATTCTTCACTTGCATCATACATTTGTAATTGTAATTCAGATTGCCGATGAGATTTTCTTAACTGAGATCTTAACGAAATTAGCTAGATACAAAGAGTCAAATTCAAATCCTTTAGAAAATGGTAACAATAATTTGATATTTGATGGTCTAAAAGGTGCATGACAAACAATGCCATCTGAGACAAAGATCCATTGAGCAAATTGATAACTGAAATGTAACAGGAATGATAATTAGACAACAAGAAGCATAGTAATCAGTTCTCTGACGTAAAATCAATCAAGCACAACAGTTTTATTGCTAAAGTTCAGTTTTATTTATACGAGTAGATTAGGTTTCTGTCTTTATCTATGAAAAAAAAATGTAGAATTTTCTGCATTAATATTATATTCCATACTTTCTCAGGAACCTGTCATCAATCTCTTTCATCAAAAAAGGAAAGCCATATACTGCTTCTTTCTGTCCAATTCCTCACCAATACATCAAACGTTGATGAATTTTCAAAAAGATTATTTTAGCAGCTAGATATTGGTTTCTTTTAAATTATGTCAGCAACTCCAAATCCCCCAAGGACCAACTTCATAGAATTTGGCTCTCTTATGTAAACATGATGTGCCAGTCATAAAACAATGTCTTTCACTTAAAACCAGATATTAAAAAACAATGACAAAACCTAAAATACATGATTCACATTACACTACCTCAAAAGCTGCACCTTGCCCCCCATTGCAAGCCAACTCCTGTTCTGTTTCTGAAACTACCATGAGCTTTCTCTCATCAACTATCCTGCTCATTTCAGTTACCAATGTCACATGCTTTGAAACATTGCCATGCATTTTCCGGTACTCAGGATAGTTGTCAACAAATTTAGCCATGTCCTCTGTAGAAATTCAAAGCATGTACTGGTTTAATGATAAACCAAGCTACAAGTAGCGGTAAAAATTATCAAATTGTCAAATATAGAGAGAATTCCCAATGTTGCTGTGTACTAACCTATTGTTTGGATGTTTTGATTACTTTTTGCAACTTGCTGAAAATCATCCACCATTCGCTTGATATTCATACCAATATCCCCAAAATTCTCATACATGTTAGCTTTGAAGAAGGCATCTTGCTCGGATGACAACACAACCTCCTGCAAGTCCCAAGAGCATGAAATTATACTTTCTGCAAATAATATAATTAAGAATTTTGTCGTGGGGGTGGAGGGAAAGAATAAAAATCAACCTGTTGATCTTTTGAAAATTTTCCAATACTTCTCAAATCTACTTTATTGTCCTGAATTCCTATTAACTCATGAACCATAGCCTGCAATTAAAAGAAAGTTGCCATGAAGCTAGGATATCAGTGTGCAACCAAACTTATTAAAGAAGCATATCTCATTTATGAACAGCACAGAAAGCACATAACATGGTCTGTCAGTCACAGCAACATGTACCTGGTATGTCCATTGATTCAGCAATGGAGTCACAGGGTCATCCCTCCGATCAAGAATCAGCAACAAAGGAGAAACTTCTGTGCGTCTGAAATCAAAGAGGCCACTTTCTTGCTGGTACATCAATTTCTGTCATACCACAAAGAAGAAAATTAATTATTTTTCTGTCATATCGAAATTCACAGCACATGGTGCTTCTCACTGCATGGAAAATGTATTGGAATGATAAAAACATACACAGAGACACATAAACATATATGGGTATGAATTTGGATATGCTTGCAATGCTGCTAAAGAAGGTTTAAGAAAAATCAGATGCAATATATGTACTGATACTGTCTGTTATAAGCACATACATCCTGTATGTATAATGCAAAATCCTTAACATAATTCTATGAAATGAATCTCAAAAAAATAGTAACTGCGAACCCTCAATATCAATAGAAAAAGATTTCCATTGTGATTCAATAAATGCTAATATGCAGCTTATGTAGGAATAATTTTGAACTTGAGTTTTACTCACTGCTGTTTCCTGTGCTATCCTCTTTGCAATGTCAGAGGTTCTCTGATATCGAATAACCGGTCTTCGTTTAAATGCCAAAAACACAGTAGCAATACCATCAACAACTCTATCGCATAAATGCTGCAAACCTGAAGGATCTACAACTGCTGGAAGCATATAAACATGATTTGAAGGAATATTCAAGGTAAAATGATATGGATCACTAGCTATGAAGTCTGCATAAAATTCCTGCAAAGTGAATACAACAATTGCAAGTAAGATCAATAGAATTCAAAGATTTAAAGTATATGGACAAGGTCAAGTTGTCAATAATAACTATAATAATAATATCACATTCCAAAAATTTTGCAAGGCAAAAGACCTTTTCACATTCTAAACATCAAAGGAACATATAATGTTGTTGTAGGCTCTGTCAGGAGAAGAAATCTAAAAAAGTGTGGATTTCTTAGAAAACGTACTCATTGCAGATCCATCAAATCCAAGCTCAACTGTTCTCATTCAGGGAAGGTAGTCAGCTTTCCTCATGCATCTTAAGCTCCGTAGTCAAATACAAAGTAAGATGGTTAGCAGGCAAGACAAACACTATGCTAGGACAATTGAGGTGTACTACAGCAATGAGGAGCCTAAACCCAAAGTGCACCCAAGCTGCCACTTCTCTCAGTAGCCTTCTGGGGGCTAGAAATTCTGATATGTTGATTTCCATTGTTCATTTCCTATAATTGGAGCTTTTTCTTATTTTCCCCAATCAAAAAAGAGCCCATCACTCAATTCAAGGGTCTCTTCCTCTTTAATTAGTTAAAGGTTCCATTTTAAAAAGTTTGTGAGCAACTACTGTCTTCATATACCTCTAACAAAGAATTGTCTTCTCACAATGCTCCATATTACACACTATACCATCAACTTGACAAAAGACACCATGCTTTAAACAGAAAGAAGTGTATACAGAATCTTGTCTTTTCATAAATTTGATGTCATTGTGAACATTTCACATCAAAAGTAGAGCAATCTCTATAACTCCACTATTCCTATATATTTCTTAAGATATACATGTCTCTCCATAACTGGCCATATTAGCACAAAGGTAGCTCAGGAGCAAAATGCTTGTGCTTGGCAGTAAAAAATTGCAGTTTGACCATAACACGAGACACTGGCTCTCTTCTTGACAAGGCAGATCCTAAGCATAAGTGAGCAGGGTCCATTTACATGAATGCAGTGAATGTTGATTATTGTTTGATAAAAATAAAATTTATAAATTTTAATTAGTTTTAACAATTGTATGATGATTTAAAGTTTGGTCCCCCTCTATATTTAATCATGTGTCAACCCAATTGGCAGTTACTATACTTTTCCTACATGATAGTCAGTCCAAATGCTATGAAGTTACAATTTTCATTTGAGAGTGCATAATGCCCTAGAGTATCATTTAGAAACATATCTTCTCACACATCAAAGACACTATGTAACAAATAAATAATAAAATGTCCGTGTAAAACATGGAAGCCAAAATAGAATTTCAACTGAACAAAAGGTTTGACAAATAACAAGTTACCTGAACTTGTTGAACAACTTCTTGTTCATCTGAATCAGCTAAAATATGAATCTGGGTATCCTTCAACATGTTGGACAAAACTGTATCCATAGCATGAAAAAAAAGGCATTTAAATCAATACTGACAAGTTATATAAAACTTAGGATGTTAAGAGATTAAATCAAAGTATCTGAGAACTTACATAGGTGATACTCCCCAAATCTAGGTGTAGCTAGCTGCCGACGCAAATGCTGGATATTCTCTGAGGTAGGGCGAAGGAAGTAAACTGCTTTCAGATGCGACATAGACTCTCTTGAGCTGTAAATGGAATCTACCAATTCCACCAAAAACACTTCCTTTTGAAGAAGCTCTGATTGTGAATAGACAACACTTAAAATACTAACCTGAAGCTCGTAAACCAACAGAAGAAAACTCAATCATTGGTATTTTCAACATGATATTGGTTCACCACGTTAAAAGCAAGACAAATAAAAACCAAGTCGATCAATTGCTACATGTTCAAGACAGCCAACAGACATTAAATAACATTTTCAAACAATGTCAGTTACAATCTTCACCATTTGTGCCTCTTTTGGACACCAGACTGACTCTACAAAGCCTAAGAACTGGTGAACTGTCATTTCTAAACCATCAATCACATACCTATATGCATAGATACATATGTCAAACTCTGTTTGGAGCAACAATTGGATCATAATTCGACGAACGATCAACATTATAGCATTACTATTTTTTTTGGTGAATTCAGCAAATTAATTATAGCAAAAAAAATGGAAAATCTAATGAGAAAACCATTGAAGAAAGAGATTACCGTTTGAGAATCGAGGATGAGAACCTTCATGCCGGAAATGTCCTGCAGCATCCGGTTAATGTAATCCCGTGCAGCCGATACCAGCACCATCGTCTGTTCCCGGTGAATTTTGACCGTTTAGATCTACGACTGTGATTTCACCTACGATGATTACAATTCAGAAAAACTTTGGAGCACAAGAAGACTATCAGATCTGCGGATGTGCAAAATCAAAACCGAGGCGGAGGAAGGAAGAAAAGCGTAAGGACTAATACGCACCGTTTCTTACAGCGCCGCAACAACTTGCTGATTCTCGGTTCTAGTCCCACAGGCACCGGCTTCCGAAATCCGATTTCCTTGGCGTAATTTCGTCTATTTCATTAAAAAGTTAAAATTTTGCATCAATTATTAATTTTAACCAATTTTCTCAATTTTATTTAAAATATAAGAAGTAGTGATATTCAAAAATTTTAAAAAGTAATAGAATAACTATTTAATTGATTCCTAAAATTTTAAATATATATGAAATTTAAGATACATATTTATTTACATTTTCATAAAATTGACTAAAATTGAATATCGAAAAAATATTCATATTTTGGTGAATAATTTGTTATCACTTTTCTTGTCAAATAAAATTAATGTTATTTAGTATTTACTTTTTCTGATAAGTATTTAGTATTTAGTATTTACTAATAAATAAAAAATTGAGTATTGTAATATTTTTTTCTAAATTGAAAGAAATTATATCTCAAAAATATGTCAAATATTTTGTGTTTATATTTAAATAATACAAAATATAAAACACTTATTATTCTAATGTGTTTTTTAAAATTTTTTAATGTTATGGCATGATTTACACTGTTATTAATAAATATTTGTTAATTTATTTGATACTTTATTAGAGTATAAATTAAAGAGAAACACGATATGATTAATAGTTTTTAATTATATTTTTTTGAAAGAAATTTCATCATTTTCCATATCCAATATATTACGTGGAAATTTCAAGCCAAAATGACCAATATATATGAAAACAAATTGAAAAAATATGTAGGTTAGTAAATGAGAACAAATTAAGTAAACTAAAAATGACTTGATGTTTAGTGTTATTTAGTTTAGATGTTAGCAGTCAATTATCAACGGGCTAGCAGTTACAGTTAGCCATACTAAATAATAGCAGTAGTCAATTGTGAGCAAGCAGTCAATCATGCATAATTTATTTTAAAATATTTGGTAATTCAACCTTACAGAATTAATTGTAATTTATAAAATTATTATTTATAATTTTATTATATTATTAATATAATTCATATACTAATTTTTTATTTGTTCATAAAACATATAAAATGAAATATAAGAAAAATAATTAAACACAAAATATAATAGAAAAAATAATTTTTTAGTCAATAAAAATTATTATAAATTGATCTAGGTATAAATAAAAAAATCATTTTTCGTATTAAAAAAATATAAAAACTAGCTTTTTAAATGAAAATTTGAAATTATGCTCCTATTTGGTTAAGTTTTTATACCAAACTTTTGAAGGTTTATTAAATTAAAAATTGAATTGAATATTTGATAAGAATAATTTTGAGCAGTATAATAATTCCAAAAGTTAAATCGAGTGTAAGTTAGAAGTTAAAAATTTCAATCACTAGCTTTGTAAATTTGTATTAAAAATTCACTTTTTATGAAATATTTTTTATTTTTTATATCAAAAACTAACTGTTAAATTTTTAATATGTAAAATATTTTTTATTTGTACTTAGATCAATTTATTGATTAAAAAACTATATTTTTTTTATTATATTTTTGTATTTAAATAATTATTTTTTAACAATTTATCATATTAATAATTATTTTATAAATTATAATTAATTTTTAACTGTTAAGTTACTAAACATTTTAAAATTAATTATGAATGGTTGATTGTCACCATTATTTACTGACGGTTGACTGTTACCATTAGCTACTGATAATTAACTATTAATATTAACCACTAATAGTTGATCGTAACGGCTAAACCAAATAAATTCCATTAACTTTTTATAAAAAATCATCTTATAGTACAATTTTTGAAGGTTAATTGTTAAAAATTACTTTTGTTTAACTAACACTCATATTAAAGTTTTTTATTGTTAGACTATTAAAAGCTGAATTAACCAAATTCTAAATTCAATTTTTTATTTGTTACGCTGCTAAATGTCAAGTGTAAGAACAAAACCAAACATACACTTAAGTTATTAATATAATGCAAAAAAACCATATAAATGGCAATTTTTTCACTTATTTTTATAGCTTTATATTTTGAAAACTGGATAATTTAATTTGTAAAAATGATTTCAGTAAAAAACATGTATTATATGTCCAATTAGGTTATAACAATTTAATGGGTTAATTAAATTATTTTATATTACTCCTATTATCATAATTGAAAATTGAAAAAAATAACAAGAAACTTTTAAATGTGTATTAAAAATGAATTTAAATATGAAAAATAATTATTATTTACAATGAAAATATATATTACTATCAACTCCGTGTTAAAGCACAGGAAATTAATTCGCATACGAAGCATATTTAAGGGATTAATGACATAGGCTGTTGAATCATTAGTTAGATATTGAATGTGACCATTAACAAATCCATAATAACAATAATAATAATAATAATCCATCAAGCTTTCCTATCACAGTGTCACGGAACATCTGCCTCTTAACTGCTCCATTTTATAATGGCCTAATACATCTCCAATCTCATATATATATATATACATTTTGTCATTTTTGGTACCATCTGTAAATATATTTTTTTTAATGTACAATCAACTCCACAATTTTTCGTCCTAAAGTTTAATTATATTCATTAATGTGAAATAAAATGTTATTCGATGAACATTCATTCTTTGCAATATCAATGTCATATTAAATTAATGAGACTAATTGAATTCTAAAATAAAAAAAAATTAATGGACTGATTGTAATAAAAAATAGTTATAAAATACAATTTGTATTAAAAATGACTGTAAGAAGCAAAATGATATAGTTAATTGACAAATACAAAGCACTATATATGTATTAAAGAATCTATAATATAACACAAGAATATGGGGAGAAATATTTTATTTTCATTTATAAAAAAAGTCCCTCTTTTATTAACCATTTTAGTTAGATTCATATACATTATATGAATTTTATAAATCAGATCTAAATTAATTGAATTTTATTTTTTGAACAAAAACAGTTGTTTTTTTTTTAAAGAAAATCATACTCAAATCTCATTAATCAAAAAAGTTGGAATAAAACTAGAAGAGTCCCAATGAACAAGACTAGCATACATCTCAGAGGAGACTCTAGCTAGAGAGTGAGCTACTAAATTTACCTGCATTCTCCCCCATTTGACAGCTAATTTACCATGTTGTCTAATTAAGAGTTTACAGTCATTAATAATAGCGCCAAACTCTGAAAAATCAATTTCACAAGATGATATAGCTTGAACAATGGAGGGAGCATCCAATTCCACAATGCTTAGTGAAGGAAAATTACTGCATAGGCATTGAAGAGTGCACCACAAAGTTTTTGCCTCTGCAATTGCAACATCTCTAACATCCAACACCCTACCCGAAACAGCAGCATGAAATACGACCCCACTGTCTCGCACCACACCTGTAAATCACCCATATGTTGGATCAGTAAATAAGGCCTCATCAACATTGCACTTCTACATGCCCTTTGTTGGACGCTGCCAAGTTTCCGAACCTACACACTGATCACGTTGCAACTATATACCAGTCCCACAATAACGATATAACTCAGTTTCACTTCATTCCTTCAAATGAGATTCCAAATATGTGAAAATATCAGAAGTAGATTGATAAAGTTCATTCCATACCAAAATGATTTCTGGATTTCCACACCAACTAAGCACACAAAATTCCTCCAATTTAGAGTTTTTCAACGATTCAATTGTTAAAAAAATTGTGGTTAATGAGTCATTTTGAAAGTGATATTTAGATAGGTTTTATAATTTGGTTTTAGAAGTATGACTCAGATATATATTTTTTGACATGAAAACTATGAATTATGATATTCATATACTAAAAATTGTGAATGAATAAATAAGAAATTAAAACTCAAAGTAAACTCATTGTTAAAAAAATGAAAATGAAAAATGGGTTATTTTATATAAGAAAAATGAGAAGTTGGAGAAATAATTTATATAGAAAAATTTATCATTTCATTGTTAAGTTAGTAGTTTGGAAGACTCTCTCTTGCGTGCACAAGAACAAGTATGCAAATTCACGAACCAAACTAAGGTCAATTGGTGGGTGTGCGACCTGCGCACATAAATATTGAGCCGAAATACTATGGTCCAGACCTAACTTGCTGTGTTTTGAATTATAAAAATGAATAAACTGAAGTTACAAATTTAATTTTAATTAAATTACATCCTTAATAGAGGATTAAATCACAATTTATTTTCTCTCGCATCTCTCTAGTACATATAGATTAATCTATTAATGTTGAATAGACTTTCTGGTCGTGATAAATTTTCTTTTTTATATATTTTTATGATAGAAAAACACTATATCAGTTCGTTGTGAACGAAATTTGAGGAGTTCATACTTTACTATTTTATCTGTTATATCATGAGAGACAAACGTTGATAAACCTAAACACTAATAGTAGAGATCAAATTTATTTTAAAAATATTGTGCGAGTTACATGCCTCATATTTCACATTACCTCGTTGATCTTTCCATTCTATTTCTTTTATACTGGATTAAATAGATAAAAAGAATATTCTTAACGCAGGACACATCCAATCCTCAATTTCCCCACACAGCTGCTGTTTTGGACAAAAACATAAAACATGAATTCAGTCATCAACCACCCCATAAGTACACTCAGGAGAGATAGGAACACCATGATGTACTAACCTTTTCCTACATGGATCAATATTGTGTAAAGCTTTCCAAATAAAATTTCTCACCTTGGGTGCAACATTTATAAATCACACCCACTTCCAGACTTTCAGATTATTAGTAGTGCTCACCATACACATCACCTCTAAAGCTTTATACTAGACACTCTTAATAGTATAAATCTCCTTCTTATTACAGTGTCACTAATACATATCCTTCTGGGCATAAATACATAGAGGAATACTCAAAATAATACTAGTTTCCTAGTTATCGAAAATGTCACAAACCAAAGATCTATTCAAATGTCTACAATAATTCATAATTAGATCACTTGCTTTCATCACTCCACCACTTGTCGGTCTATCGCTTTGTACCCAAAAATTACATCGATAAAGAGGAGAACTTCGATTAGTTAAAATTCTCCACCATTATTTTACCAATAGTGCTAAATTGAAAAAATGGAGATCCCTAAAACTCGTACCATCCTAAAATTTCCAATAAAAAGTATATCCTAAGACCTCTAATATAAAGAACGACTACCATCCTCTTTAGACCCCTTCAAAAAGAATTTATCATCCTTTAAAGTTTCTCACAAAGTGATATAAGGACGGAAAATTCACCTATATTGTATGTGGGAATGATTTGAACTACTGATTTAATCAAGATCTCCATATCCACTTTAGAAAACATCTTCTCGTTTCAGTTATGCAATCTTTTCCACAGCCTATCTTTCAGAAAATCAAACACTTGTTTCTTATTTAGCAGTGACAACAGTGCAGGTTCAGAGTTCATCATTCTCGTCTCCAATCCTAAAAATCTGATCCGACCCTATTATTCGAAATAAAAAAAATTATACATCTCCGCCCCTGCACCATTCGGGAACGAGAATTCCCAATTTTATTAAAAAAATTAATTTAATTTAAAATAAAAATATTTTTTATTTGTATTATTTTAAATAATTACATAATTTTTTAAATTAAAAAATATTTTTTATTTTTAAATAAGTGCTATATTTTTATTTTATTTTTTTTAAAAATAAATTATATTAAAAATAAAAATAAAATTACACATATAATATTTTGGAACGTGATATATAACCCCATTTGGGACAAATTTAGGGTAGGATACCATGGGAACGTTTCTAATTATCATCTATATTCTCATTACGTCCAATCAAAGAAAGAAGCCCCAAATATCTACCATGTTCCAGGGGAGTCAAAACACCCATAATGGAAGACAGATAGTGCCTACTGTCATTATTCACATTCAAACTAAAAAAGATGCCTGACTTTGGAAATTAATAAATTGATCATATGCTATCTCATAAGAATCTAAGATCGTCTTAATACGAGCACACTTTTGTTCATTGGCTCTAAAAAAGAAAAAAAAAGAATCATTAACAAAAAATAAAATGTGATATTCTAGGGCCATATCTACTAGCTTTACACCCATAAATAAGACTTTGGAATTCAACATCTGTAAATAATACCAATAAAACTTCTACACACAAAATAAAAAGATACAGAGAGAGAATCTCCTTGTCTCAAACTCTGCTTGGAATGACAAGGGCCACTTTCTTCATTAAACTAAGACCATGCATCTGATTGAAGTAAGACACAACATGATATTTTTCACCCATTTCTCACAAAAACCCAGTTTAACATGATAGCCTTTAAAAAAGACCAAGCCACTCTATTATAAGTTTTGCTAATGTCAATTTTCAAAGCCACATCTCCTTATATGCCTGAGGTCCTTCTTTTCATAGCATGAATTAACTCAAAACTACATATACATTATCAATAATTAATCTGCCTGACACAAAACCAGATTGAGACCCTAAAATAGTCTTAAACGAGACTTTTTTAAAGCCTATTGGCAAGAACCCTAACAATGAATCATAATCTTATAAAGGAAATTACATAAAGAGATGGATCTAAGGTCTTTCATAGATGATGGATTTTCAATATTTGGATTGAAACAGTATTAGTATTAGTTAAGCTTTCAAGAAAAACACCTTCAGTGGGCCAAAAGATACGACTCTCGCAATCATCATTACCAATAACATCCCAAAATTTTTAGAAAAGCACCAAATTCGTACCATCTGGACACGTGCTTTGTCATGGTATATTTGAAACACAACATATTTAAATTTCTCAGCAAAAAATGGTGAAATATGCATTTTATTATCAAAGTTAGATATACATTTAGGAACTTTATGCAAAACAGCAAAGCAATTTGACACACAACCATTAGCAATAAACATATTCTAAAAATAATTTAGAGCTGCACCCATAATATCTTCATTTTTATAGATCCAATTACTTGAGTTATCCGTCAGAGAAGCAATATTCTTATTCTTTCTATGGGAAATAGCGAAAGCATGGAAATACCTGATATCTAGGTCTCCATTTTGCAACCAAAAAGACTTGGTGCGTTGATTCCAATACAAATTAAGTTCACTCGCCAGATTTAATAGTAGATCAATTGAAGCCAAAATCAGTCCTCATGCGACACGTCTTTTTCATAATCTTTTATGAGAATATTATATATATAATAATTAAATAAGATAAAATGGCTGAAGCAAATATACAATTAAAAAGAAAAATAATGGAAATATGATTTGGAGAAAATATGAATGAACTTGCAATATTGAAGTAATCTATATATAATAATCACTCCTTTTGACTATAAGTTGTCATTACTTGAGAAGACTTTGAAAATTTTAAACTGAACCAACAAATTGTTATCATTATTATCCTTTATCAATATTCCTTAAGCACCTTTGTGGATAAACAAAAAGTAAAGAATTATTTTACTCCCAGCTAATTAAACATCTAAAATATATTGATTATGAAGTTATCATCCATAAAACAATAAGCAATTAGGGAAATTATATTTAAAAAAAACAAAATTTTGATTTTTGAGTGCTTTTTTAATTAAGATCTTATAATTTTTTTCTTTAACACTTTGAACCATGATTTTCATAGGTCCTTTTCAATTAAATCTGTGTTAGCTTTTCATTGATTTTGGATGGAAGCAAAACTTAATGTGAACATCCACATTTTAGAGCCATTTTGTTTTATTGGCCCACATTTTTTCAAAAAAAAAACAGAGAGAGAGAAGTAAAAAAGGAAAACAGATTAAAAAAAAAAAAAGATAGAAAGAGGAGAAAAAACTAAAAAATGTGTATTACACCAAGATATCCACGTCACAGTTTCACGAGAATGGAATGAAATTCTAATAAAAGAATTTATTTGAAAAAATATTGTAAAAATCATGAATGAAATTGTTCAAAAAATTCAACCTTCGGATTTTGATTATTTTCTGAATTTTTTAAAAGTTATATGGTATGTTGATAAATAGAATAAAATAAGACAAAAATCTAAACTAAAATATACAATAATTAGAGAGTGTTTGATTCAGTTATTCAGAATAACTTATAGTTTTTTTTAACTCAATGACTAATAGATAAATGTTTGGTAAACTTTTCTAAACATCAATCGGTAGTTATTTGAAATCTCAACAATTGCTGATTAAAAAGCTCAATTGTGGTGCTTTTTCTAAATAACTGAATTTCTTTTAATATAAATGTCAAATTATCTTTACACTAAGTTATCATTATATAAAGAAGTAACAAATTTTGAATTCATTTTTTATTTTTTTGAAATTTTTTTATTCATTTATTATTTTTATTTTGAAAATTTATTCATTTATTATTATTATTATTATTATTATTATTATTTATTAAAATAAACAATTACATCAAATAAGCAATATATTATATTATTTATTTATATATTATAAAATAATATATATCTTGAATTAAATAAATGATATATTTATTGGTAATTTTATATTATAATAAGCAAGAATTTAATTATTTTTATCAAATAACTACTAGTTATTAGCTACTAACCATCTGTTATCAGATATCAGTTATTAACTATCAGCTATCAACTACATTCAACAGTTAAACCAAACGGAATCTTATATAATGAGCAGTGATATAACTGAAAATTCTTAGGTGACTTAATTGGTTGAAATTCTAAGAGTCTCTTAAAGAACTTAGGTTCGAAATCGTCATTCCCTTCCTTTGACATATAATTTTTTTTTATTTTTTTATATTATATTTTATTCAGATTTTTTTCTATCATTTAAGTTATAGGTACCTCATATTTTTTATCATGTGAATCTCAAAATATTGAAAATAAAATATATATCATTCGAAAAATAATATATTCCTTCCATAATATGCTAACCATTCTAACTACGTGTTATTTTATATGAGCAAATAAAAGCAAAAAATTATGAGATATTACAAATTATAGTCATAAATAAACTTTTAAAAAATTAATAGTTTACCTTTTTGTCATTTGAGTCCATTTATTTGACACTATATGAATTTCAAATATTACACTGCAATATAATATATGATTTTTCTATATTTGAGATGTTTGTATGTGATTTTTTTACGATTTAATATACAGTCTAATGACATCTTATAAAAGTTTAAGATTTTTGCTCGTTACCAATGATTGTAACTGCAGAACAACCAGTATGCTAAAGTTTCAGTCTTTTTAACTGTTATTTCAAACAATATTTTTATCAAAAGACAATAGAGTAAACTGTTAATTTTTTTAAAAATTTGTTATGACTGTTAAAATTTCAGGAAAATTCAGTAATGTATTTTATTTTATAGGGTAAAAGATAGTTTAAATTTTTAAAATTTTTCTATGCAAACCTTTTTCATGGGTGCTTGTTGATGCTGCGTCGAGATTGGTGTGTGGAGATTAATAGTATGCACAGACAAAGGAATCAATTTCTTAGCCAATGTTTCTTTGCTGCATGACAGGGGGATGATTATTCTCCAAAGACCGCCGTGAGGGATGCGTACCATTCTATGGCATGAGTCGATAGGAGCTGCTTGGCCCAGAAAAGTTACTTGTAATTATTGAGTATTTTATTGCCTTAGTATCCAAAAATTATGCATATACATATATATGACTTCTTATCTTAGAGAATATGAATGTGAGATAAATAAAATGGCCATATTAAATAATAATTTTACCTAATAAGATTTTAATATTGTGTATTAATGTCAAGTTTAGGCACTGTTTCATTATAAATGAAAATGTTACAATTTATCCTGAATACATATGGTAAATTTTAGTTTAAAAAAAAAAAACAAAGTAAAGGAAAATGAATAAAATGAATGAGAAACAAAATTAAGAAGATGCATAATTAACGTTGACTAAAAGAGAGGAAAGCAATTCGATGAAATTTATGTCTTAACTCTTACAATAAAATTAATCATTTTCCAAATTAGCCTAATGGATTCTTAATTGGCCGACTTACATTTAGTTTCCTCTGTGTCTCTGTGTGTGTGTCTCTCTCTGCGTCTGCGCTAATTGACCGGCCTTTTCTTCCTGTTTCTGAAAATAAAGGAGAGTGTCCGTTTCGAATTTCGATTTCTATTTTGTTATTATTGTTACTTCTTCTATGATGATTATGAATTGAAGTAAAAATTAATCAGATGCCGCCTTCCTCAAGTTGGGACTGAATCTTGAAAAAGATGAGAGCTGCATCTTCCCCCAGTCCCATTGAGCCCAGACACCGACTTTCTTCAATGTCAGTTTTTCTCTCTTGCGACCCATTTTTTTTGTTTATTTTTTTTTTCTTTTTCACTTGTTCTGTGATTTGTTGGGCAGTAGATTGAGCTCAAGTTGTTAGATTTTTTTTTACCTTCTACTAGTTCTAGTTTTACTTAAAATTCAACTCCAATGATTTAGATCTACTAGTTTAGGGTATGATTTTTTGCTCCTGGATTCTGTTGATTCAAATAGTTTGGTGTACTTTCGGTTCAATTCTTCCTTAGGCCATTCCTAATTCATTAGTGGTTACTCATCATTGCCTAATAGAGTAGCAGAAGTGAATTTATTCAAGTAAATAATTACCTCTAAATGAAGTGTCGTTGTCTAGTAATGTAATGAGAAAATTGAAGCGTAAAACTGATCCCCATTTTATTTTTTCTAATAACTTTGAAGGGATTTTTGTATAACATTCTTGCTGGCTCTTTAGTTATTACAATCCACTTTTGTTTCTGCTCCTTTAGTTTGATTTCACTGATTGGTTGGCATGCGTTGTTTAGAGAAGAGGCTAACAGAAGAAAGTCCCTAAGAGATAGAAGTCTTAAAGATGTTGAAAAGGCCCTTCATTTTCCTGTTCAGTGTAGGAATTTGAACTGCAAGATATCTACTCTGAAGCTTGTGTTGTTGATTATTGCATTGGGAACATTGGTGACTCTTTTCCACTCACCTGCAGTTTATATTGCAGATCACCCTTCAACCTCTGGATCTAGGTATGCTCTATTGCTTACAGGTGCTAGTTTTCTGTTAAGATTCGTTGTGATTTTCATTTTGATTTAGAGGTCCTCAATCAAACATTCCATGTTTTCTCGCATTGTGAGCTTTTTATTCTATATGACCATGGGACTAGTGCTGACTTAACATGGATAGTCACGACCTCTCTTTTAAAATTTGTGAGCTCACTCTAAAACAGGAGTGGTGAATTTATTTTATCTTTAAGCAATAAATATACCGATTAAAAAAAATCTTTGAGCTATAATTGTGTACCAATTTTTTTTTTTGTTAAAATAATTTTTTGAGCTATAAGTTGAAGGAAAATTTTGTTTTACGCAGGCCAAGTTTTGTAGACCTGTGGACAAGCAATGATGCATCTGCAGATCCTCGTTATATCTCAACTGCAGATGTTGACTGGGACCAGATTTCAGACATTATTGACAGACTAAATGACAGTAACGGGTATCAGGGTATTGGTCTGTTAAACTTTAATGACAGTGAGATTGAAAATTGGACGCAGCTGTTACCAGATATTGAGCATGTTGTTCTACACCTCAACCACATAGCAAAGAACGTAACTTGGGAATCTCTATACCCCGAATGGATAGATGAAGAAGAAGAATTTGAAGTTCCCACTTGTCCTTCACTGCCCCGACTTAGAGTTTCTGGCAAACCACGTATTGATGTTATTGCTGTCAAGCTTCCGTGCAATAAAGCAGGAGGTTGGTCAAGAGATGTGGCTCGTCTGCACCTGCAGCTTGCAGCAGCTAGTCTTGCTGCTTCTGGTAAAAGTTATCATCCAGTTCGTGTGCTTTTGGTAACTGATTGCTTCCCAGCCCCAAACCTGTTTACTTGCAAGGAGCTTATTTTGCACGAAGGGAAGTTATGGCTATACCAACCCAACCTTAATAATTTGCGAGAAAAGCTTCAGCTCCCAGTAGGATCATGTGAGCTCGCAGTTCCTCTGAAGGCTAAAGGTCAGTTTTAAATGTCTCTAGGTTGTTTGCTTTTGTTGTTTCTGTTGAGATTGTGGTGCACTAGAGCCAGTTGTTGATTTTTATCTCCTGTTTGCATATGCTTCTAAAATCTATTAGCTCTGTGGAATTAACCTTCTAGCCATTTATACCTGCTTATATGTAATTCAGTGGGCATAGGTAATAGTGAATGAAAGTAGACATGTTAGCACAACCTCTTAATAGTTTGGTTCTGTAGAAGTTAGCTACCCAGTTATCATACCAACTACTTAATTAACTTTCCATTAATTGGTGATCCTAATTCCTAAGCATCCGAGTGATTTCAAACATTACAATTTAAACATGGAATGCTAAAGATAACTGACTTAATGCTTTTCTTTTTTTATAACAGAGAACTTTTATTCTGAAAGAGCACACAGGGAAGCATATGCAACAATCCTGCATTCAGCACATGTTTATGTTTGTGGTGCAATTGCTGCCGCTCAGAGTATCCGCATGGCAGGTTCAACGCGAGATCTAGTGATATTAGTTGATGAAACAATTAGTGAGTATCATAGAGGAGGTTTAGAGGCTGCGGGTTGGAAAATCCATACAATCCAAAGAATCAGGAACCCAAAAGCCGAAAGGGATGCTTATAATGAATGGAACTATAGCAAATTTCGTCTCTGGCAGTTGACGGATTATGACAAGATCATTTTCATTGATGCTGACCTGCTTATACTGAGAAATATTGATTTCTTGTTTGAGATGCCAGAAATATCTGTTATAGGGAATAATGCTACGCTGTTCAACTCAGGAGTGATGGTGGTTGAACCATCAAATTGCACGTTCCAGTTGTTAATGGATCATATCAATGAGATTGAGTCATACAATGGTGGAGACCAGGGTTATCTCAATGAAATTTTCACATGGTGGCACCGGATTCCTAGGCACATGAACTTCTTAAAACACTTTTGGGAAGGTGATGAGGAGGAAAAGAAACAAATGAAAATTCGACTCTTTGGTGCTGATCCTCCTATCCTTTACGTTATTCACTATCTGGGCTATAAACCGTGGCTGTGCTTCAGAGATTATGACTGTAACTGGAATGTGGACATTTTACAGGAGTTTGCAAGTGATGTAGCTCACAAAACATGGTGGAAGGTGCATGATGCTATGCCAGAAAACTTGCAAAAGTATTGCTTGCTTAGGTCGAAGCAGAAGGCAGCATTGGAGTGGGATCGGAGACAAGCCGAGAAAGCTAATTATACTGATGGTCATTGGAAAATCAAGATAAAAGACAAACGTCTAGAAACTTGCTTTGAAGATTTTTGCTTCTGGGAAAGCATGTTATGGCACTGGGGTGAAAAGAATTGGACAGATAATGCAACAGCTACCCCATCACCTCCTCTGCCACTTACCAAAAAGTCTCTCTCATCTTTATGATTGATAATTCTGTCATACTTAAATTTTACGTGTAGATGACAGAGAATTATATATTGAGAATTGAGCTATGTTTCAAAAATTTGTATCAATACACAGAGTCAATAGACGTTATTAGAACATGCACCTTTTTCTGGTGAATGCTATTTTCCCTTGTTTATTGACGTAATTTAATTGCCTTGCTAAACCATTTGCCCTTGTTTATGATCATTGTAACTGTTATTCAGAAAAAAGTACCATACTGAAGGATATGATTAAAATTTATTTTGAATGGGAAATTTAATATTTATCATAACTAAATAGATGCCATGGAGAAAAATAAATGAAATTCCAAATTTGCTGCCATAATCTTCATTGATGCAAGAGATTTCTCAGAGATTTAATCGAGGATTTAAGAATGTTAGAAAACCCGAAATTCAAGAACAGAAAATAGAATAAAGGAATGAAGCTCAAAAGTCAAGTCTCTATAACTCTTTAGTTCTGCATTCAAATTTTACAGTTTTTATACAGAGAGGGTATAACTAATAAAAACATGGAAAAAAAACTAAAATAAATACCTTGAAATCATAAGATATTAATCAACCCCAACTTTCTAAGTTGACTAGCAAGTAACTAAAAATAAGAAATTAACTGGAGATAATAAAAACAAAAATGCAAAAAAATTATTAATATTCTAATAAAGAGTCTCTTGTTTACCCTTTTCAACACAAGTGGGAAGCCATGCACTTTTGTCGTTTAAATCTCACGATTCATTGTTTCATATTTTCTCGGCCCCACCCCATCTCTCTAATTTCTTCATTATCTCTGTCACAGAAATGCATGTCCAAAATCTGGATTGCAGAGTTTGATGCTCCAAGTTAGAACCAAAATCGACTGCACTACAAGATTACAATTTCGGAGAACTATCATCCGACGTCGTTTCAAAGCTCTTAACTTGCAACGACATCGTTTTAAAAAAAACTTCTTATTTGTCGACAGCAGCTTTCCGCTTTCCATATAATATCTCCATTTCCTGAGAATTTCTTTCACCTTTTCGCAAAAAAAAAAAAAAAAAAAGAAAGAAAAAGCCCACTTTCTAAAATAGAAAAGATGCATTTGGTTTCACAGTTGAATGTCAGATTCCCTTTAATTTCATTTCCACCGAACATAATCGTCTCCTACAGGGCTTCTCTTTCAAACCCCAACTTCCCGTTCCCATTTTGGATTCACCAGTCTAGTGAAATCCCAATGAAGTCCTACAAACTTGGTGCCCAGAAGAGAAATTCACAGCTTCAGCCAGCTCTCAATCCCACATTAATTGTAGAAGTATCAATGGATGATGAAGATGAAGACGACCAACTTCTCTTTGATGATATTGAAGATGGTATCAAATTGCCCATTTGCTTTCTTTAGCTTAATAATTGTTATCTCCATACCCATTTCTTGTGTTTTTCTTTTATTTAGTTCATTGATAGAAGTTGGTAGCAACAGTATGAAGTTCCCATATACATGCTCTTAAGCTATCCTTTCAGTTTACATTTTTTAGCTATATTTAATTGCTGCATATGGAGTGGAATTGTTCAGCTTCGGGGTTAAACTGCTCTTCTTGAAATTGAAGCAGTGGAGTTATATTTATGTCTTTCCTTATGGTATTGAAGCATTTAAATAATTGTTAAATGAAATTTCATTGTTTAGAGCCATTAATGGACGGAGAGGATGAGAATTTTGAGGATGAGTTTTTGGAAGATGAAGCAGAACTATCTGTAAGTTTTTGCAGAAGCTAATTTTACGACTTCTTGAATTCATAGCCTGATTGATAATCTGCTTTCTGTTTTCTTCTTTTGCTCAAGGTTGGAGATGGAGGTCCGGGAGGTGGAATTTCCCTTGCTGGGACATGGTGGGATAAAGAAGCATTGAAAATAGCTGAAGAAGTTTGCCAGTCCTTTGAAGGCGAGTTAAATTTATATGCCTTCAAAACATTGTCAAATTTCACTGTCCAAGTGCGCATTGAGAGGGTTACAAATAAGTAAGAATCTTTTGTCTCTCTAAATATCTCTCGAGATTGTCAGATCTCTTCTCATTTTTCCTATCTGCTATGACTCAATTATTGAGCATGGTATAAAATTTAAATAAATGGAGGCGAGAGCTATCTCAATCTCTTTTCTTCTGTTTATGGCATCTCCAATAAATTGGAATTAAAATTTACTGTGCGGTTTAGATTGCATAACAACTGAAGAAAAAGATCGTAATTTTAAGTGGAGAACAGATTGATGGCACATTTAAGAGAGAATTCACTTTGAATAGTGCTGATATATGTTTTATATAATCTCTTCAAATTTTGATTAAGTTTTCTGTTGCCTATTCCTGTATATGCCAATAGTGCCTTAAAATGGTCACTATTTCCTTCTTTTGTCCTCTGATATGATGCGGGCAAAGTGGTGCTAAAATAAATAGCCTCCTTTGGGGACTTCAAAATTGTGAATATACCTTCCAAATTACAATTCCTTAATTTTTGAACAAACCTACTGCGGTTCAAATCTTCTGAACTTGATCCTAATAGATGGTTTCCTAAATTATGAATTCGAATGAAATACAGTGAAGTTTTTTTTTTCAGTCCATGCAACTCTTGTGTTAACTAAGCTTGAATACAATATGTTAAAATTCTTTTTTCCAGATATTGTGCTGGCAAAAAATTTCTTAAAGTTTTGTTTTTGTAATCATTCTTGTTGTTGCTGAACACTGCGTATTATACTTACAACTTTGATTTTTTTACTCATGGAAATTTCTACAAATTGAGATATACTTCTGAAACTAATCAAAAGCTTTTTTTTGCTGCTTGAGTTCAAATGTTGGTTTTTAACACTTGTTGCCATTGGGTAACCAAAAAGTTGTGCTGATAGAAAGCAACACTATCCAGGTTCTCCTGTGCCAGATTCTGAAGTTGACTTTGAGAGTTCAGACTAGAAAACTCCTTGATACTGCTCACTCGAGTTCACTTTTATCATTAGGCATACTCATCATCTGTGCATTGAGTTAGAAATTTGTGTTGTAACTCGTTTATAAAGTGTTCTTTTTTTATTTTTTATTTATTGAATAGAATAACCTGCTTTTAGGACTGTAACTCAAAGATGTGCAAAAAAGTGTATATACGGTCAAGTTACCAAGTCTCTTTTTTTGGGTTGTCTCAGATATTTGTTATGTTGATTAAACATTTCTGGTGATCTACCCATTTTCCTTTTCCATAAGTTGCAGAGTAATAAGGAATGCTTCTTGGATTTCTAATTCGGCATTATATGTTGCAGATCTGGCTCCCCCAGTATGGAAGATATTGAAGCTTTTTCCACAACCTATAGAGCACGGTTGGATGAATCTGAGCTTGCTAAATCTATACCAAACAATTTAGCTCTGGAGGTAACCAGTTTTTCTAAGCTATCTTTTCCTTTGCAGTTTTATTTGCATTGGAGACCGTATATGCTGGAGGTATCCCTAGCTAGCCAAATCATGAACAAACTTTAGGGTGCAGATGGACCAAACTAACATCATATATTATTCACTAATACTTTTATTATTTATTTATTTATTTTCCATTTTTTCAACCAAAAAAGGGAGAAGGAGCTGTTTGTTGAACCCATTTCCCCACTTGGAGTAACTTCCTGGCTAATTAATGATTTCAGTAATCCTAAACTTTACAAAATTTTTCAATTTAATCCTATTCTTTTAATTGTGACAAAATGCTATAATGACTTATTCTTTTGATCCATAGGAATGTGTCATCTTGTATAAATTGCCATGTTTTAGTGGATGACATTGCCCTCACATTATAATGTATAAGATAGTGCGGTTTTCATCAAGAGTTATACATTTAACCTAATATCTTCTGGCCAAAAACTTGAAAATTGTTTGCTTGTTTTTGGTTAGAAGATGTTAGCTTAAGTGAGCACACTTGCTAAAAATACAACTGTTTTATGTGTTATAGATTGAGAATAGTTGGATCTACTAATCAATGTGATAAATAAGTTGATGTTACTTGCATACGTCAGCAATAACACATTCATGGAACTTTAGATCTAATTGTTACTAAGAAAATAAATAACAGTATTTTCTTACCGATACAAGAATACGGTTGGATTAAAGAAAATCGCAAAATTAAGAATTTTTGGATCATTTTACTTATGATATTTGGTTGTCCATTTAGAATATATTATTGGACTTTAATTCAGCCCGAGACATCAGACATACTTTGTTAGTTTGATGTAGAAGTATGTTCTGTTATGGCTAACACATTTTTAGATCTGAAACTTGAAAGATGTTTGCATTCTCAAAAATATATAATTTTAACATTCAAAAAGTTTTGAACATTGTCTTTCATGTTAGGTGTCATCTCCTGGTGTTGAAAGGGTTGTTCGAATTCCAGATGAGCTGGATCGGTTCAAGGAACGGGCAATGTATGTGAAATACATCAATGAGATGTTTGCCGACAATTCATCCTCAGAAATTGATGGTGTTTTCAGGCTCATTTCCTTTGATGTAGAAACAAAATGTTGCACTTGGGGTTTGGCAGATGTGAGGATAAATAGGGAAAAAGCAGGGAAGGGAAGACCACTTAGCAAAAAGCAAAGGGAGTGGCGCTTGATCACACCCTTTCATTCTTTGCGTTTAGTTCGACTGTATTCTGAAATTTGAATGTGACTTTTTGTTTATTCTCTATTTTTTCATACAAAGATCATGCATAGCTGTAGGAAACTTTGGCAATTCCCATACGATATGGCTCAGTAATAGCTATATCAACACGCAGTTCTCCATTGGCTGTGTGGTCCATACTGATCTGTATTCTAAATAATAAGGTCTGTGAATTTTATGCCATTGTACATATTTGAGTATAACTTGATATTCGGTATTGAAAAAGTTGAATAAAATATGGAAATAAGTGTGAAGATGTGTTAGTTGGGAGAGATTCTGTGCCAGAACTGGACAAAAGAATCAGAGATTAAGAAACAAAAAAATGAGGAGGCTTCTTGTCCAATAACTGTTTCAGATGGAGGTATGAGTCTATGCCTGCATGTAACATTTTAGCCTGTTTCATTAAGGTACAAATGGGGAATAATTTGTCTTAGATTTATTATGGCAATTCAAAATTTTATTAGTTTGTGGCAATATGACATGACTCCTGGATAAAGGAGTTAACTGGAAATGCGGAAGAAATGCCTTATATGCTCTTTCTATTTCTTTTATTTGTCTTGCCTGACTGCACTTAGTTGGAAGAAGAAGACTTGCAGTTTACTCATTTGTCCTGGAGGGCCACGGGTGCAAACTTTCGACTGCTAAGAGACTGCTTTAATTGATCATCTGGGAGATACAATTCTAGTTTATGATTGAAAAGTGCTGGCATGCTTCCTTCAAATTGAAGATATGACTTTGCAGGTCCATTCATGGCCATTATTCTAGTTGGTGTGAGAGACGGTGATTGAGATATCCATGGTGCCTTTTATTTTCCATTATTCTACAGCTAACCAGTTCCGGTTTATAAACCACCGGTTTGGCCGGCTCAAACCTATTATGTATATAAAAAAAAAATTGACTTAATGCATACAACCCAAAAACTATGAGTTTTAAATAATCATTTGCCACTTAAATGTTACTAATATATATATATAGTGTTATTGAAATCGGTCCGAACCGACCAGAAACTAGTACCATAGCCGGGCTGGTTTAGAGACTTAAACTGGAAGTATATCTGCGGAAAACAGGTCGGATTGACCAGTCGATTAGTTGAAAAATTTTGAAAAACAATATAAAATGTTGCTGTTGAGAATGAGCTCAACGAGTATTTCTCATACTCTTACCACTGTATCACACCCTCTTTTTAGTTATTAAATATTTTTTTAACTTTTGTTATATTAATAATTAATTAGCTATTCATAAAACTAACTCAATATTTAAACTAACCTATTAATTTAGCATTATTTATATAATTTCTATAGATTACAAAGCTCAAATAGCCTACAAACTATAATATAATTACAAAAAATATAATTAATTTGATTATTGCAATATTATTATTCATACTATTCAAAAGTTATATATAATTAATAAAGTATAGTTTATAAATCATAATATGTAACTTTTATATAGTTGATAATTATTCATACTATATATATATAATTTAATTATTTATATTTTCATTATAAATTATGATAATTTTTTTAAATAAATAATTTTTAAAATCATTTTAATTTCATTGAGAAATAAATATACACTATATTGTATTTTTGTATTAAGTATTATCTATTTTGATGTTAAAAATTGAAAAAAAATATTAATTAATTAATTCTATTGTTTAATAATTAATTAATAATTATAAATATAAGTATTATATTATATTTGATAATATTTGAATATGATTGTATATTAATTTGAATTATGAATATTTATTATCAATACATGACTAAGTATTAATTTTAATTATTCACATTATTCAAGAAATATGAATAATTCATTAATTTGAATTTAAATATTTATGTTTTCATTATTAATATACAATATGACAAAATTTTTATATATATTATTTTTAAAATTATTTTATTTCTATAAAAAAATATTTTACTTGAGAAATGAATGCATGTTGAATATTATTTTTTGAAAAATATTATTTATTATGATTTTTAAAAAATTAAAAATGTTCAAATAAATCAACTTTATTATTTTTTAAAATAATATATATATAAACATAGATATTATTATAGTTGAAAATATTTGTGTATTAATTTAAATTTAAATATTTAACATCTTGAACACACTATTATGCTTAAAATATGTATAATATAAGCATTTTCACAGTTTTATTATGCATTAAATATGTTGAATATTATGTTTTACAAAAATTTCACTTTGATCGGTTGAATCTCTAACCTTTGACGCTCTGCCTCTATATATATATATATATATATATATATATAAGACGAAACTTAAACTAATAAATATAAGAAAAAAATAGTTAATGTGAAGTGACATTTGTTATATGAATGATATAAAAGAATGAAAGTTCTCTCTCATTTTATAAAGAATGAGTGTACAACTCTTCATTTGGTGTTACTTATGTGACAAATGCAACTTAATATAAGCTAATTTTTTTTGGACTTGGGTATATGAGTTAAAATTTGTTTATATATATATATTTAAAATATAGTTCGAAAACAGAAGTTGACTGGTTTCGGTTACACAAACGGGCCTCCTGACCGGTTCAAACCTTGAACTGGTGTTGATAAGTTCCGGTCTAGATTTGACCAACCGGTTCCAGTCTAGTTCACGGGCTGAACTAGCCCGTGGCCAGCCATACTCATAGGGAAACTAACGCATATTAAATTATCATTTTAAACATTTATGTTTTTCAATAACTGGACATTTTTCCTCAAAATCTTTCGAGGTGAACATGTTCTTAAGATTCTGAAATTAACCTTATGAATATAAAATGTTCTTTCTCTTTCCCTCTGTCTCTCTCTCTCTCTCTCTCACACACACATGCACCTGTGCGCATGCTTGAATACTCATTTATCAGTGGGCATAACCATGCTTTTGACTGGTGGAAGCATCACGAAGAATTCTACTCTTATATCACAATCAGAATATTCATTAACCATTTTTTTTTCTCATTATGTATTTTATGTTCAAATAAATTATAAAATCATCTAATACAAGAAATTACTATTATGTGATCCAGTTTCACTTAGTACCTTTCTCTAATTCCCAAAAAATTGGTTATTATGTCAATCCTAATTCAGGAGATATATTCTCATCTTGTATTCTCTCCCTCTTCTCTCCTTATTTCTCCTGCACATCCACACAAAAGAAGGGTTGTTTCTTACCATGAACAATTATTCTTTTGTACTTTACTGATGCGCCTGCATCAAAGTTTTCCATTAGTTGAATTTATTTTTAAAGAAAAACAATAGCATCCGGAAAAGGAATGGTGTGGACCTGAAAGTGATTGCTACTTTAATGAGTTAATATTATCCAAAACTATACCTTGTTACTCTTTAACTTCTTTCATTTTTATTTCTGAAGGTGACAAAGCTTAGCTTGTGCTGAATTAAAAGTTAGTTTGCATGGTGATTTTCTGCTTCAGCATACCCACATATCATTTTTGTTATAGTTTTATATTCCCTAATTTCTACAGCACTTCCAGAGCAACTTGAGTTATTTTTATGAATAATGAAATTAAGAACCAAGAAATGAAAGAAATAAGCATGATCAGATAGTGAGATTATGATTTCAGAATTGACATAACTAGCAATTGTGTTTGTTGTCTGCTTGGTTTTCTTTTGCCTTGTAACTTTAGGGTTCCTTTCTCCTCTTTTCCCCCAAAACAGGTGCAGTGGTAGGCTTTGAAATGCTAGGTTGGGGCTGAGAAAGCAAAAGTAATCATGCATCAACTCTGGAAGGTATATGCACATACCATCCAATTGACCAGCAACTTTCTAGGATTCTTATCAGTATTTTAATTTTTTTACTATCTTTTCAAAGTATGAATCATTTTTCTGGTTGATTTTATCCCATTTGTAATGGTAATTCAAGTTAAAACAACACTTCTCATCTAATTTTACGGGACTTCTTGTGTCATTTGGTGTGTTATCCATTGATTGAAATTGTTGGTGGTGGTGGTGCTGGCATTATTGTTGGTTGCAATTGTGGATGATGATGTTATATTGCGGAATTGAATCATCTCTACATTGCAAATTGCTGCCCGTTTTGGGTGTACATACGTTATGTCTTAGGTCACCATTTTCGATTTTCCAATAAAGTTGATATGTTATTGTCCTCCATATTGGTTTCTTGGAATTGTCAATACTTTTTCTTCATTTTTCTAATGCGTGTTTCTGTTCATATAAAATTAGATAGAGATAAGTGAATTGTTATTATTAGGCTTAAACAACATGTAGTAGTTCTTTTTTTTTTTTTCCCACCTCTAATACTCATTTTTAGACCATCTTGCTCTTTGTGTAAAAACCATACTTTTTTCGTCACAAATAATAGTATTGAATTGTTATGAGTCATATATTTAAAATATTGTCAGTATAAATTAACCGATCTCTATAGTGTTATAGGAAAGTTTAGTTGCCTACAAATCATTCTGGACATTCTAAATAATGCTTTAAATATTTTTGTGACTAATTTAATTCAACATTAGGATTTTAACACATCAGAACTTCCCTACTTAAATGAAAAATTTATTCAATATGACTTCCTTAATTGTGAAATTTATTAAATTAGCTCCTTCAATTATGAATTTTGAATATATTTAATTCCTATTTATGAAATATTTAATGTATGATGAAAGATAGTTAAGAGAGGTAATTAAATAAAATTTCAATTGAAGAATTAAATTAGCTCAAAATTAATAGTTAAGATGGTAAATTGAACAAATTTATATATATTTGTAATAGTTTTGAAAAGTGAATTACTCTACATTGTATAGTTAAAAGAAAAAAAGAATGAAACTTAAATAAACTATCAAGATTATACCTTATCAGGCTATCAATTATGACTTTGGGTTCAAATTGCATTAACATTATCCTAATTTCATAGTCTTTTTAACTTTTAACTCTCAATTTAACATTATCTATTATTGACCTCAACTATTAACTCCTAAGTTGAAGTTAGTCCTTTGAGTTTTGAAGGAAGGAGTGAAAGAAGATTTTTAGCTTATAAAACATTGTGTTACTTTGATCTCAATTTTGTAAAACATGAATTGAAAATTGAAATCACATCAAAATTCCTGCAATCAATTTTGTAATTAATGTGATTGACTTAGGAGCCTCAAAGCTTTAGTCGACTATTGACTTGTGGGGATACAGCCCACATGCTGCCATCCTGCGTTTGGTATTTATCACTATCCACACAAAATACTTTACCCACCCTTTTTAACTTATTAAGACAAATATAGCATAAGCCTCAAATTTAATCCAAATCTGATCCATTTGCATCTTATAGTTGTATCAGTAAAAACAATTCATATGCGAGTTGTTCACTCTTAGTCAAATTGGCACTAATCACTTTCCTCATTAAACGTGCGTTTTTCTAAATACATGAATAATTGGCACCAAGTCTTACATTAACATGCAAGTTTGAGCAATATAAGTCCTTATTCGGTGAATTTCATAAATTTTTTCTCAACTTAGTATTAATGAGTAAAAATGTCCCTTAAATTTAATTTGTAACACTAATATTCTTAAACTTAAATCTATGTAACAAAAAATACATTTTTTACTTATTTTTATCTTAATAACTAAATGTCACGTCATTACCTATAAGAATAACACTTGATAAGCATCCATTTACATAAAAATATACACAAATTTTTTTAATCATTTGTATTTAAATGAATTATTTTTTACGCTTGTGAAATTGTACTTAGATGATATTTTTTAAAAAAAATTCATTATACTAATGTAGCGGTAATATGACGTTTATTCATCAAGTATATTTTATATAGGAGGTAATGTAGCATCTAATCATTAAGGGTAATCTTTAAATCTGTAAAATCAAATTAGAAAGACATTTATATTACATGAATTTATAAAGTTGTGAATATTAGTGTTATGAATTAAAATTGATGGATATTACAGTATATTAATATTAAATGGGAGGACAATATGTGAAATTTACTTGCAAATACTCATATTATTGCATACAACTCTAAACTAAAGTCATATGTAATAGTTGAAGACTATTTTCTTTCACACTCCGTTCGTATGTCATATAATTTTTTTTCATACACTTAACAAATGTCAATTTTGGACATAAAAATTATGAGCTTTATATTTAGGAATTGTTTGATTCATTTGTGGCAATTAGTTGTTAGTGGTAACGACAGTGATCAACTGTCTAACAATGGATAGTAGCAAATTGCTGTTAAGGAATAGCGGTAATGGATAGATGCAGTGGTAAATGATTTATAATTAATTTTAAAATATTTAGTAATTGAACGGTTAAAAATTAATTATCATATATATATATATATATATATATATATCATTTTTTTATTTGTTTATAAGATAAAAAAATAATTAATTGAACACAAAAATATAATATAAAATTAATTAATTAATTAAAAATTTACTATAAATTGATTTAAGCATAAATAAAAAAAATTATATATTAATATCTAAAATCTAACTTTTATCATGAAAAACTGAATTTTATTTTATTTTTTATAAGAGTCAGCTTTTAGTCTAAATTTAAAAAGAGGACAATTAAAATTTCTAACCATTGACTTTTAATTTTGATTAACTTAACATATAATTCAATTTTAGTAGTTTAACAAAATAAAAGCCGAAACAACCAAATATCCAATTCAATTTTTAGTTTGTTAGCCTGCTAGTTGGAAGAAAATTTTGAACTAAATGGGCACTTATTCTCTTATCTAGGGATGACAAGGGATAAGATACATATGAAAATTGTCATACCCGAATTTATTTAAAATTATAATGTTAATATATATCTGTTCCATACTCGACTAATACCTGAATCCACTTAATTACCTCTTTATCATTACAAAAATTAAAATAAAATAAAATTTAAATTAACTAAATAATTAAAAATTTAAAAATATACGAACGATCTACTATAAATCACTACAAAATCAAATAAAACAAAAAAAATAAAATTTATTTTAACACATTCAAATTAAAATAATTTATTAAATTGTTTAAAAATAATATTAAAATAATAAAATTAAATATTATTTATTATGATAGAAAAATTATATTCTAAATCTCAAACTCCCATTACATTTTGTAATTTATCAATATATAAAAATATATAAAAAATAATTAATTATATCATTACAATCAATAAATTAATATATATATATATATATAATCGAATTCATTAGGCAGCAGGTATCTAAGGATCTCTATCCATACCATATTCAAATCCGTGATGAGTTTAAATATTATTATTCAAATTCGTCCTAAAACATTAATAGAACTATCCATTAGAGTTTAAATGAGTCCGAATAAATGTGCATATCTATAAAATTTGTATTCGTTGCCACCCCCACTCTTATCCACTGTGCCAAAAAGTCCTCAACTCTAAAAGTTCATTAGAGTTGTAAATTAATCAAGTCGCTTGTGAGTTATTCGAGTCTCAGTCTCGGTTTAGAAAAAAAAACTCATTTAAAATCGTTTATTATTGTTAACGAGTCGAACTTAAAAACCTTTTTGAGATTGAATTTAATATTATTTGATTCATTAATTCATGAATATATTCATTTACGAGCTTGCAAATAAGTTCACAAATATGTTCATTTAAAAGTTTACGAACATATTCATTTAAAAACTCACGAATATGTTCATTTAAAAGCTCGTGAATATATTTGTTTAGAGCTTATTTTATATTATATTTTGTTATCGAGCTCGAACTCGAGCTTTTGTTATTATTAGTTAATGAGTTAAATTCGAGTTTTTGTCATTATCAGTTAACAAGTCAAACTCAAGCTAAATTTATTAAATATAATAAAATAAATTTTTTATAAATCAAATTCGAACCGCTCACAAACTTAATAATTTTCAAACAAGCTAAACTCGAATTTAAATATAAAAACTCGAATTTATAATAAATTTAAACGAGTCGAGATCGAGCTCACAAATAGTCAACTCGTTTACAGCCCTAAAGTTCCCCTTCTCAAAATTTAATTTGAGATTTCACTGAATTTTAGCTCAATTAAAAATAATCTAAAAAAATAATTTAAAATTTGAAATAATTCAGATTGTTAAATTTAATTTATAATTGCACAATTACATGTTTAAAACACCCTCTTTCTTTAACTAAAAAAAACCAGTCTCATTAATTTTCTTTTTACAATCAAATATGAAATTTAGTAGGTTGACCAATATTATTTTTCTACATGAATTAGTGTAAAACTTGAATTTGTATTAACCATCAGATGAAGTAAAATCTACAAGTGTATAAAATTGTGTTCACATGAATTCGAGCTAAATATTTTTTTCTTAGTAGGTTTGATGTTTTTTTTGTTTTGTTTTATGTCGGATGATGAAGAGCATGGGGGACCCAGTCTCATACAATTAGAATCATATGTTGGAAAGCTTAACAAATTTCCTACTTTGATAAACATTACAAATTTATAACGAGTTTGTCATAAAGAAAGGCTGATAATGAGGCTTTTCTTCAAATAATTATAAAAATTCAAATTGTTTTTCCTATCTTAAAAAAAGGCAATTTGCATAAAAAATTATTTGCTTTCATTTTTGTTTTTTTTTTATTTTAAAATAATAATATTTTTTTTAATTTTTAAATATACATATTTTTTATTTATTTCATATCAGTCTAACACTTCAAATCTAATTTTTTTTATTAAATATTATCGACATATATTAATATATATGTGTGAGTATGAGAAATCCAAAACTCATTGTGAATTAAATATTTATAGAAATACCTAAATTTGACTGCAAAACTAGCCAAATCTAAACCCACATAAGTTCCAAATTTTCTCTAAGACATTATTTCTTGCTTCAATTCTCTCTAACTTCATGTTCTTATGATTGGATTTTTCGTTAATTTGTTTATCAAATTCATGGTTATAAATGCAAATTTTCCCTTTAGCCTAAAGATCGGACATTTAAATTAAAAAAAATAGATTTAGAATATTATATTTTTATTAAATCAAATTAAATTTATTTCAGATATGAAATGGAAAGTGTATAAAAAATAATGTAAAGAATATAATATAGATAAAACAAAAGAAGTAGGCGGTCAAAGTTCACTTTTACAATCATTTCAGGATCACGCAACCAACTTTTGCACTCAAATTCAATTTGAGCCCCGCGCGTGCATATAATATATCCATTCAAAAAATTTAGACGTGGGTTCCACCACCAACCCCAAACAAATTAAAAAAAATTATTATTTTTTCAAACAATTTTATAATTTAATTATTAATTACGTTTAAAACATCATGCGATTCCAACTATTCAGTTTTTCCATTTTAATCTCAACTGTTTACTTTAAATTATTGATAAATATTATCTTTAATTTTCATATTTATATTTTTCATAACTTCAATCACACAAGTTTTTAATTTTTTTTCGTATGAATTACATAACAATAAAATAAAAGCACATGTTAATTATAAAATAAGAGATAAGATAACATAAAAAAATATTTAGCATTTTTCTATATTATTATTATTATTTTTAAATTTCAATCATTATTTTTCAACCAATATTTAAATTAAAATCTTAAATATACATTGAGCAGAATGTAGCATAGAAATCCCAAATCATTTCTTTTCTTTTTTTTTTTTTGTCAAAAATTGTAAAATCAAAGAAGAATCGGAGATTCCAACTGAGAAGTGAATCCTTGAAGTGGAGTGTTGATGTCATTACTCATTATTGTACTACAAGTCAAATATCTATTTTTATCATTTTATGGGTTTTTTATTCTTTAAAAAATAATATTTGTTCAATTTTCATCAAATTTTGAAAAACAAATATTATTATAATTAATATTAAATTTTTAAGTTTGTATATTTATTATATATATAGAAAAGCCGAAGTTCGTTCCTATTTAGATGAGAGTCCTTCAAAATCAAATTTCTTTTTCTTTCTTTCTTTCTTTTTAAAAAAAATCAGAATTAATCCTATTTAAGTAGTAGTTACCAATTTTGTTCATTGTTTTTTCTTTTTAAATAATTTTCATCATTGTTTTATTCAACTCATAAATATATATTTTACTTGTTTAAACTTTATTTTATTTGTATAATTTCATTGATGTTTAAATTATTTTAAAATATATCCTTAATTAACATATATTTAAACTATAAATAAAATTAATAATTTAATAATATTAATTAATTAATTTTTTTAATTTTTATGGAATTCAAAATAAGTCCAAATTATCTGGGGGAGTTGGTATCTTATCAATATCTGGAAGAGATACAGATACCTAATGGATTTTTTTTTCAATTTTTTTAAAATTTAGAGATAATTACAAAAATATTTTTAACATTTCACCCAATTTCCGAAGTAGCCTCTAACATTTTTTTTTATAACAATTTAAACCTATAACGATTATGGAACCCTTTAATTTGATCCTTCTGTTAACAATTCTATTAAAAACTAACAGTGTCTAGTTGCTATATATTTTTTCCTCACAAATCTGTTGATATATTATTTATGTTTTTTTAAGTTTTTTGATTTTGAATATAATTTTTTACTTTAATTAAATATTATGTTTGATATTTTTAATTTATTATCATAAATTCATAATGATTAATTATAATAAACTTTAAAATTTATAATAAATTATAACTATTAACTATAATTAAAATTTGAAACATGGGTCTTGTAGGTTTATAATTGTAATTATAATAAATTATAAATTATAAAATTATTTTTTAATAGAAAATTTTAATTACATCCATTAATTATAATTAAATTTTTTTCAATGTACTATTTTATTTATGACTACAAAATTTAATAAATTTATTAGATTATAATAAATTTTCAAATTTTAAATTATGATGATAAAATAAAAATATGTTTAAAAATAAAATTCTGAATAAAATATTTAATTAAATATAAAAATTGAATTAACATTTTTTCGTTGACTAATTTATTGGTTTTTCAACAGAATTACTAACGGGAAGATCAAATTAAAAGATTTTGTGATGTTAGAGGTAAAATTACTAGTCAATTTAAAATTTAGATGAAACGTTAGGGATTGTTTTGTAGTTACTTCTAAAATTTAAATATAGAAAACAGAAACTGGTTAAATTCCCAACGTCTCTAGTGGCAGTCTGCAACTTTCCTTTAACGTCTTTCTCTCCCTTCTTTGCATTTACAGTGTATTTATGCATACAAAGAGCAAAATTCATGTATAAAAAACCCAGATCTTGTATATGGGCAGCCTTTTTACTTTAAGCAAAGCTTCAGATTTCACGTGACTTTTCAAACTCAATTTGTTTATATTAATAATACAGTCTACGTGCATAGAGTACTATCATTATCAAGAATTCTCTCTCTCTTTTTTTTTTTTTTTTCTTTTTTGAATGTGCTTTCTTTTGTTCTTTTATAATATATAAATAAAAAAGGAATTTTTCTTGAATGGATAAAGGAGGGGGAAGTACTAGTGGTTCTTCTTCTTTTGTGGGATTTGGTGAGATGGGTAGGTGGTGGTGGTTCAGTTGGGTATTGCTTGCTGGGTTTGTGAATTATGCAGTTGAAGGTTACCCAGCTGAGGATCTGGTGGTGAATTTGCCTGGCCAGCCCAGAGTTGGGTTCAGGCAATTTGCTGGTTATATTGATGTTGATGTCCACAACGGAAGAAGCTTGTTTTATTATTTTGTTGAGGCTGATAATGATCCTGACAACAAGCCTCTCACTCTTTGGCTCAATGGAGGTTAGTAAATTTTTTATTTTTGTGTGTTTGCTGTCTTTTCTTGGTAATAGGTTTCTTCTATTTTGTTTCTTTTCACTAACTTTTTAGTTTTTACCTCAACCTGTTCTTTTTTTTTTCCCCATCTTGTACTTGTTTGTCTTGTCCTTCCATTTATGCTTTCTGTATTTTGGAGATCTCATTTTTCTTTTTCCATGTCTTTAGAATTCTTGAGTGCCAAAAATTTTGAGTTCTATTTTATTTACCTAATGTTCATTTACATTTCTAGATGCTCTAGTTTTGACCATTGTAAAATAATTCTTGTTTTGCTTTGTAAATTGCAAGAAAAACCTGCAAATTTGGATCATTCTGTGGCTCAATATTCTTTTAATTTCATAGCCTGTGATGTAATTTCTACTAATTTATTCACAAGCCCTCCTTTTGTTCCTGAGTATTACTGGAAAAGTAGTGTTCAAATGATTACAGCTGTATTATCCTTAATCTACAAATTTTTATAACAAAGTTGAATTGTTCAAATTTGCCATGAAACAGCACTATTCAAAGATATAGATAACAACTTTCTTCTGCTTTTGGTTAAAAAGAAAAGAAAAGATTCCTACATATTCAATAACTTATCCTTCTTGCAAAAAGGAAAAAGGGGTTTGTCTTTAATGAATGAAGTATTTAATTAGAATAGTTGGAGGAAAAATCCTTTTGTCAACTGTTGATTTAACAGTGATATTCCATGTTCAGGTCCTGGTTGTTCTTCAATTGGTGGAGGTGCCTTCACAGAGTTGGGTCCATTTTTTCCTACAGGAGATGGCCGAGGCCTTAGAAGAAATAAAATGTCATGGAACAGAGGTTAAGTATATAGCTAGTGTTAGCATAAAAGTTAATTATGACTCAAATTGCAATTCTTTCTGTTTAATTTTTAAAGATCTTTTGCAGCGTCAAACCTCCTGTTTGTTGAGTCACCTGCCGGAGTAGGATGGTCATACTCAAATACAAGCTCTGATTACACTACTGGCGATGCAAAAACTGGTATAAGAAATAGCTTAACATCAACAAACTACTCTTTAATTATTTTCTTTCAACTAATTTAAGTGTGAGATTAATGAATAATGCAGAAATAATGGTTTTTGGCTTATGGTTCATTTTGTATTCATCTACTGTTTCATATTCTTCACAGCTAATGATATGCACCAATTCTTATTGAAGTGGTATGAGAAGTTCCCAGAATTCAAATCCCGAGAACTGTTTCTTACAGGAGAAAGCTATGCAGGTGTAACAAATATTATTTAAAAAATTTCAGTTTTTTGTTTTCCACTAAGTATTGAACCTAATTTTATTTTAAAGTTCATTTAATATTACATGGTATTCAGTGAAGGAGAGGATAATTTTTCTTGTCCTGGAAAAGTTACTAAACAAATGGAACCATTTCTTACCATTATCAACATAATTGCATCTATTAATTTGTTTTCCTTTTTTTTTTAACTAATTAGTTCATCAATTTTAGCAAATTTCCTTAAGTGTGCAAGTATTGTTATTAGGGCATTATATACCGCAGCTGGCTGAGGTTCTACTGGATCATAATGCTAATTCAACTGGTTTCAAGTTCAACATAAAAGGAGTTGCTGTAAGAATACCTGATCTTGTCAATGTCTAGGGGGATAAAAAATTTTCTTTGGTGTGTTGTGCTTGCTAAGTATGCAATTTTGCTAATGTTTACCCTTTCTGTCACCTGTTTTTGATTGGGTGTCATTAGATTGGGAACCCACTCCTTAGACTTGATCGGGATGTCCCAGCAACATACGAATTCTTTTGGTCTCATGGAATGATTTCTGATGAGGTTGGTCTCAAGATCATGAATGATTGTGAATTTGATGACTACACATTCGCAAATCCGCACAATGTATCAAATTCATGTATTGAAGCCATTGCCGAAGCAAATAGCATTGTTGGTGATTACATAAACAATTATGACGTGATTCTAGATGTTTGCTATCCATCTATAGTTCAGCAAGAACTGCTATTGAAGAAAGTGGTATGCTCTCTCCTCTGTTTTACTTGCTTTCGTTATTGGTATCTTATTGGAAGTTCATATCATTAATGGAATCAATCATTGTTCACTTCGAAAACAATGTAGGTTACCAAGTTAAGTATTGGAGTTGATGTGTGTATGACCCTTGAGAGAGCTTTCTATTTCAACCTTCCAGAGGTTCAGAAGGCTCTTCATGCCAATCGAACTAATCTACCACATAGATGGTCAATGTGCAGCAGGTAAGAGAAACTTATATTGTGCCTCCAAACTACTAGTGAAACAAAAAGATTTCTTTAAACTACGAAATCTGACGAATGCTTCTGCATCTTGGTTCATTGGACAGTGTTCTAAATTACAGTGATACTGATGGGAATATGGACATACTTCCCATTCTCAAAAAGATTATTAACAATCATATTCCGGTTTGGGTGTTAAGGTAAAAATTCTATATTCTGCACAATGCATAATCATAATAGCTCCTTAGATGATTATTATGTATGACACCGTTATCAAATTAATCAATGTAGTGGTGATCAAGATTCTGTTGTACCACTTCTGGGATCAAGAACACTAATCCGCGAGCTAGCTCATGATCTGAACTTCAAGGTCACAGTCCCTTATGGAGCTTGGTTTCACAAAGGCCAGGTACTTGATTAAGCACCGGGATAAATTCCCATTATATGTTTTTAACATTCATCTACGTTCATATATAATGAGCTGACGTTGTTTTTTTTCTCATCGGCCGTATAGGTGGGAGGTTGGGCAACAGAGTATGGAAATTTACTGACTTTTACCACAGTGAGGGGTGCTGCTCATATGGTGCCATATGCACAGCCATCAAGAGCTTTGCATCTGTTTAGTTCATTCATTCGCGGCCGAAGATTGCCTAGTAGGACTCGCATTCCTATAGATGATTAAGGATTGTTTCATCATTAGTAATTGTCACAGAATTCTGAAATTTCCTTGCCTTGAAAACAATAAGGAAGTAATTGGGTGACAAGCAATATAATAATTCTAAAGAGAAAAGGCATTTCAATTGTAGTTAGGGAAAGAAAGATGAGATTTGAAGGAATGATTTTATCTTTGATTTCTCTTAAGATATTTGTATCTCACTGAAATGGAAGATTATAATTGGATTCTGATATAGTTAACAAAAACTGTAGTTCCTATCTTTTGCTTCAGCTAGAGTGTGTTTGAATTGTTTATTTGAAGAGATTTTTAGAGTTTGGAATAGTGAATTGTGATGCATAAATTCAAGTGAATCTTTGTGAGCTTTTGAAGATTGTTGTTTGAGATTGATTCAACATCAGTATAATTTTATTTATCAGTTCTTCAAAAATTATAACAAAGCCAATAGAAGTAGCTAATTATAAGAGAAAATGATAATTAAAAGACCAATATATTTTAAATATTTAATTAATTCAACTCATATAATTTTACCAATTTTTTTCTTTTTTTTGGTTGCCATCTATCATTGATGAAATAAAAGTTTTGAATCCGAAATACTTTATGAGAGCAAAATTAGGGCAATAGTCCTAGGCACCAATTTTTTTTAATTTAAATGACTGAAATTGATTATGGAAAGTAAGAACCGTATTTTTTTAAAAATTTAATGAGTTTCAATTTTAAAGGGTTTTGATTCTTTTGATATATATATATATATATATATATATATATATATATATATATATATATATATATATATATATTGAAAGAAAATGGCTTTTATCAAGTAAACAAATGCAGAATATTTAAAATTTTATTTGAGTACTGCTTTATCTTTAAATATTATTATTTTCAAAATTTTTATTTTGATTTATCTAGATATGGTAGTAAGTATTACCCTTCCTGTTTGGAAATATTAATTGAAGAACCATTATAAAGTCATGTTCGAATTATTCAAACTCAATGCGGCGCGGATTTTTCTTCAAAACGGCACACACACACTGCTGCTTCCATCACCACTTTACCTTCTCTACTGTTCCCCACGACTCAACACTCCTAATTCAGTCCCATATATCCCACTCATACACCAATATCTTAAGCTCTTGTCTGCGCAAATGCCAACGCCTGAAAACCCAACGCACGTTTGACAAAACGCCTCAAAGGCTATCTCAGTTTTCTACTACCTGCAGAATTATTCATGCTCATGTTGTGGAAATCGGGTTAGTTTCCACCAAAATGAATAATTGTGCCAAAAATTAGACAAAGAAAAATTCTCAGGTAATTGGTGGAGTCACAAATGGTCTCCCTTAAAAATCAACTTCCTTAGACTCTTAGAGTCTTGGTGATAAAATTTTTCTCAGATAATTTAAAGCACAAAACACAATATATCACAAAGTAAAAGACCTGACAATAGCTATTAAATAGAAATAAAAAGAGCACCAGAATTTAACGAGATTCAGCCAATTATGCCTACGTCCTCAGATACTACTAAAATAATATTTTACTATTTCAAATAAATATTACAAAGTGAAATATTACAAGAGAGAGAGGAAAAATACAACCAATCTTAGAAGTAGAGGGATTGGTGTTTTTGGGATGAATTGTTAAAAGGGGGATAAAGTCCTTTTATAGGCTAATGCTATGGTGGAAAAATGTTCTCTTTACGATGTGGGATTGCCACATTTCAACAAATCTTCACATTGACAATTTCACAATTCCAAACAAATATTCTCTAAACTCTTATATTACAAATTTCAGTAATGTCTCCAAATGCGCTTCGAAGCGCTCAATTTCAAATTTTGAGAACATTTATCAAGTCCAAACAATGTTGGAACTTGACACATGTCACAACTTTTGTTGTCATGTCTGCGGGGTTTTCAGCAGTCAGAATCTTCTGAAGTAATATCCCACCATCTTCAAGAATTTTCCGTACAAAATGATATCGAACATCGATATGTTTCATCCTTGTATGATAAACTTGATTCTTTGCTAAACAAATAGCACTTTGACTGTCACAGTGCACTTTGACATGCTTCTGACCAATTTCTAAGTCATTTAACAACCCCTGAAGCCAAATTGCCTCCTTAACAGTTTCTGAAACTGCCATGTACTCTGCCTCTGTTGTAGACAAAGCAACTGTTGACTGCAAGGTGGACTTCCAACTAACCGGTGCCTTTACAAGTGTGAACACATAACCGGTAGTAGATCGACGTTTATCTAAATCACCTGCATAGTCGGAATCACAATATCCAACTATATACTGACCACTTTTCTCATCCCGCTCAAACATTATACCAACATCTACAGTATTCTGAATATACCGCAGAATCCATTTCATAGCTTGCCAATGTCCTTTGCCAGGATCATGCATGTACCTGCTCACAACTCCAACTGCTTGTGAAATGTCAGGCCTTGTACATACCATTGCATACATCAAGCTACCAACAACATTTGCATATGGAACATTTGACATATATTCTCGTTCTTCATTACTTTTCGGAGATAAAGATGCACTGAGCTTAAAATGAGGAGCAAGTGGAGTATTAACTGGTTTTGTTTTCTCATTTATCCCAAAATGTTTTAGCACTTTTCTCAGATATTGTTTCTAAGTCAAACAAAGTCTCCCCAATTTTCTGTCTCTGCATATCTCCATACCGAGAATCTTCTTAGCTTCCCCTAAATCCTTCATTTCAAATTCTTGATTTAGTTGAGCTTTTAACTTCTGAATCTCTCCTTCATCTTTTGAAGCTATCAACATATCATCAAAATAAAAGAGAAGATAGATAAAGGAACCATCCCGTAGCTTGCATAAATATACACAATGATCATATTTGCTTCTTGTGTATTTCTGCCTTATCATAAACTTGTCAAATTGTTTGTACCACTGTTTTGGAGATTGCTTCAATCCATACAACGATTTGCTCAATTTGCACACCAAATTTTCTTTTCCAGCAACTTTAAATCCTTCTGGCTGAGTCATGTAGATTTCTTCTTCTAAGTCTCCATGTAAAAATGCAGTTTTTACATCCAGCTGAACTAGTTCCAGATCAAATTGTCCTACCAAGGCCAACATTATTCTAATGGAGGAATGTTTTACAACTGGAGAACACTTTATTATAATCAATTTCCTCCTTCTGAGAGTAGCCTTTAGCTACCAATCTTGCTTTGTAGCGGATATCATTCTTATCAGAAAATCCTTCTTTCTTTGCATAAACCCATTTACAGCCAATCGCTTTCTTTCCCTTTGGCAGACTTGCTAGCTTCCATGTTTGATTCTTTTAAAGGGACTGCATCTCTTCTTCCATAGCCTTTCTCCACTTTTCTTCTTCTGAGCTTTGAATAGCTTCACAATAAGTGGAAGGAATCTCATCATCTACTGAAGATGTATAATTAGTCATATCTTCAAGTCGAGCAGGTTTCTTAATATTCCTTTTCGACTTTCGTAGTGCAATTGGCTCAAGTTGCTAAGGAGATTCTTGTGCTGAAACCTCTTCTTCCTCATTTGATTCATTTTCTACCATTATCTCCTCTTCTGCCGTAGGAGTAATTTTATCAGACTTTACAATTGTTGGATCAACAATTCTTCTTCTATCAAACTCCACCTGTTTAGGAGTTTCCTCCACCTGCTGTGGAGAACCATCTGTCTGCTCATTTGTTACCTTTAACACGGTAGACTCATCAAAGGTAACATCTCTACTAAAGATTATTTTCTTCATCTCTGGGCATCATAGTCGATATCCTTTGATACCAGAGGATATCCCCATAAAGATAGCTTTCTTTGCCATTGGATCTAACTTCGATTCCTTAACATGATAGTATGCAGTGGAACCAAACACATGTAAGGAATTATAATCTATAGCAGGTTTTCCATACCACACCTCTAAAGGTGTTTTGCCATTGATAGCAGTTGATGGCAAACGATTAATGAGATGACATGCGTATGTTACAGCCTCAGCCCAAAACTGTCTGCCTAATCCAGCATTAGACAACATACACCGAACTTTTTCCAGTAGAGTTTGGTTCATGCGTTCAGCTACCCCATTCTGTTGTGGTGTATTTCTGACAGTGAAATGTCGAACAATTCCTTCATTTCTGCAAACTTTCATGAAGGGATCACTTGTGTACTCTCCGCCATTGTCTGTTCGAAGACACTTGATCTTTCTGCCCGTCTGAGTTTCTACCATCTTCTTCCAGATGAGAAAAACTCCCAACACTTCATCATTTGTCTTCATTGTATACACTCATACTCTTCTTGAACAATCATCAACAAAGGTAACATAGTAGTGTTTACCTCCCATTGAAGCAGTTTTGGAAGGACCTCATACATCTGAGTGAACATAATCCAGAATACCCTTGGTATCATGGATTGCAGTGCCAAACTTCACTCTCGTCTGCTTCCCTTTGATGCAATGCTCACAGAAGTTTCAAGGATTTTTTGCCTGCATGCCCCAAGCGCATATGCCACAATCTGGTTGTTTCTAGCTCCTGGTCATCACTAGAAACTGCTGTTGTTGTTCCAACAACTGTGTTGCCTTCATAGTAATACAAGTTGTTGCTTCTTTGAACTCCTTTTATCACCACAAGTGCTCCAGATATAACCTTCATTACTTCATTTTTAATTATTATAGTGAAACCCTTTCTTCCAAGGATTCCCATAGAAATGAAATTTTTCTTCAGACTGGGCACATACCTTACATCTGTTAGAGTTCTGATTGATCCATCACGATTCCTCAATTGTATTGAACCAATTCCAGTTGTTTTTCAAGGGCTGTCATTTGCTGTATAGACAACTCCACCTTCAATTTCTTTAAAATCGAAAAACCATTCCCAATTGGGACACATGGTGGCTACAGCCTGAATCCAGGATCCAAGCAGTCGAACTGCTTATTGATGACATCAATGTTAATGAAAAATCTGAATCATCACATTCAGCTACATTTGAATCTGCAACAGCCTTGCCTTTGCCAGATTTGCTTCTCAACTTAGGACAATCTTTCTTCCAGTGCCCATTTTCTCGATAAAAGGCACATTCATCTTTGACCACTCTGGACTTTGATATGTCTTTCTTTCCCCTGTTCTTATTTTTCGAACGGCCTCTTACTATCAAAGCTTCTGCTGCTCCACTGGTGCTATCCTTCTTGTCTTTTCTCCTCAATTCATAGCTGTATAGTGCAGCACATACTTCACTAAGAGACACATCAGCTTTCCCATGGAGTAGAGTAGTTTCTAGAAACTCAAACTCCTCAAGAAGGGATCCCAACAGCATTAGGGCCAAATCTTCATCTTCAAATGTCACATCCAAGTTCATCAGATCTGCTACAAGTTGATTGAAATTGGTGATGTGATCATTCATCGTGGTACCAGGAACATATGTGAATCTGAACAGCCTTTTCTTCATATGAAGCTTATTTTGACTGCTATTTTTCAAGAATTTTTCCTTCAGTGCCTTCCACAATTTACTTGCAGAAGTTTCTTTACAAAAAACATACTTCTGCTCTCTAGACAGACACGATCAAATTGTACCACATGCCAAACGATTGATTGTCTTCCATTCCTTCTCATCTGCACCTTCTGGCTTTTCTCCCTCAATGGCAATGTCTAAGCCTTGCTGAAATAAGGCGTCTAGAACTTCACCTTGCCACATGCCGAAATGACCTGTACCATCAAAAATCTCCACTGCAATTCTCGTATTTGCCACAACAGTTCTCGCCAAAATTGATGAAGTAGAAGCTGTTGTGTCCATTGTGAATTTTTGTTCGTCTCTTGTCATTTCCTCTTTAAGACTATTTAATAGCTTTCAAATGTGGAATACCCAAGAATCCAAGGAAACCTTTCTGATGTGTAAGATCAGCTTACGCCGCAACCACAGAGCATATAACTCAGTAACCTTGGCTCTGATACCAATTGTTGTGGAAATCGGGTTAGTTTCTACCAAAGTGAATAATTGTGCCAAAAATTAAGACAAAGAAAAATTCCCAGGTAGTTGGTGGAGTCACAAATGGTCTCCCTTAAAAACCAACTTCCTTCGACTCTTAGAGTCTTGGTGACATAATTTTTTTCAGATAATTTAAAGCACAATATATCACAAAGTAAAAAACCCGATAATAGCTATTAAATAGAAATAAAAAGAGCACCAGAATTTAACGAGGTTCGGCCAATTATGTCTACGTCCTCGGACACTACTAAAGTAATATTTCACTATTTCAAAGAAATATTACAAAGTAAAATATTACAAGAGAGAGAGGAAAAATACAACCAATCTTAGAAGTAGAGGAATTGATGTTTTTGAGATGAATTGTTAAGAGGGGGATGGAACCCTTTTATAGGCTAATGCTATGGTGGAAAAATGCTCTCTTTCCGATGTGGGATTTCCACATTTCAACAGCTCAGAGCCTTAAACTTGGTTTTTTGTTGTTTAGGCAATGCCATTCTTGACCTTTATGCCAAGTGTGGCTATGTTGATTTTGCAGAGAATGTGTTTGATTGGCTTGAAAATAGAGATATCTTGGCTTGGAACTCTATTTTATCCATGTATTCCAAGTTGGGATTTTTGGATATGGTTGTTAAGTCTTATAGATCGATGTTTGATCGGCTTGAAAATAGAGATATCTTGGCTTGGAACTCTATTTTATCCATGTATTCCAAGTTGGGATTTTTGGATATGGTTGTTAAGTCTTATAGGTCGATGTGGAATCGTGGGATGTGGCCTAATGAGTTCACTTTTGCTATTGTTTTAGCTGCTTGTGCGAGATAGGAGAGTGTTGAACGTGGGAGACAAGTTCATTGCAATGTTGTTAAGATGGGCTTTCAGTGTAGTTCTTTCTGTGAGGGTGCTCTTATCGATATGTATACTAAGTGCAATAGCATAAATGATTGTCTAAGGGTGTTTGATGAAAGAGTTGATTTGGATACAGTTTCTTGGACATCAATGATTGCTGGGTATGTTAAAGCTGGCTTGCCTAAGCAGGCATTGGAAGTGTTTGACGAGATGAAGAGAGTTGGCCTGGAACCAGACCAAATAGCATTTGTGACTGCTATAGATGCATATGTTGGCCAAGGCAGGCTTAATGATGCCTTTGATTTATTCTCCCAGATGCCTAGCCCCAATCTTGTAGCTTGAAATGTGATGATATCAGGGCATGCTCAGAGAGGTTATGAGGAGAAAACTCTTGAATTGTTTTAGAATATGAGAAGAGTTGGTGTTAAATCCACAAGATCCACATTAGGAAGCGTATTGAGTGTAATTGCAACTTTAAGTGCTTTTAACTTTGGCTTGCTAGTTCCTGCAGAGGCAACTAAATTGGGTTTAGACTCTAACGTCTATGTTGGAAGTTCATTAATTAGTATGTATGCTAAGTGTGAGAAGATTGAAGCATCAAAGATAATTTTTGATGCTTTAGATGAGAAAAATGTCATCTTGTGGAATGCAATGCTTGGAGGTTATGTACAAAATGGATGTGCTTATGAAGTCTTGAAATTGTTCTCTGATATGAAGAGCTTTGGTTTTCACCCAGATGAATTTACCTATACTTGTATTTTGAGTGCTTGTGTTTGCTTGGAATATTTGAAAGGTGGTCAGCAATTGCATTCCGCCATCATAGAGAACAATTTTTCCTGGAACTTATTTGTGGGAAATGCATTAGTTGATATGTATGCTAAATCTGGGGCTTTCAGGGTGCAAGGAAACAATTTGAGATCATGAGGCTTAAAGATAACGTTTCTTGGAATGCAATTATTGTTGGATATGTGTAGGAATAAAATGATACTAAGGCATTTCTTATGTTCTGAAATATGAATATGCTTAGGATTTTGCCTGATAGTGTCCTTGGCCAGTATTCTAAGCGCCTATGTAAAATGTTGAAGGTCTTAAACAGGGGAAACAGATATATTGTTTTTCAGTCAAATCTGGTCTAGAAACAAGCTTGTACGCTGGAAGCTCCCTTATTGACATGTAAGCTCCTGAATGGATGCATGTGAAGAGTGTGATCTCCATGAATGCACTTATCGCAGGATATGCTTCAATTAATTTGGAAGAGGCAATAAATCTGTTTAAGATGATGCAATCTAAAGGATTGAAAGCATCTGAAACAACTTTTGCAATCCTATTAGATGCATGTTGCGGACCTCAACAGTTGAATCTAGGAAGGCAAATCCACTGTCATATTCTAGAGAGGGGCCTTCAGTATAAGGATGAATTCTTGGGCGTCTCACTCTTGGGCATGTACCTGAACTCCCGGAGAAAAACAGATGCATGTATTCTCTTCTCAGAGATTTCAAATTCAAAAAGCACTATATGGTGGACTGCTATGATTTCAAGACTTGCACAAAATGATTGCAGTGATGAGGCTTTGCAGTTCTATCAACAGATGCGTGGGTGCAATGCTCTCCCTGACCAAGCCTCATATGTCAGTGTGCTCAAATCATGTGCCTCTGTATCTTTTATAAGAGATAGTAGAGAGATTCATTCACTCATTTTATGCACTGGATTTGATTCAGACGAATTAACATGCAGTGCCCTTGTAGACATGCATGCTAAATGTGGGGATGTGAAGAGCTCCATTCAAAATTTTGGGGAAATGCCTTGTAAAGATGGTGTTATTTCTTGGAACTCAATGATTGTTGGATTGGCTAAAAATGGGTTTGCTAAAGATGCATTGAGAGTCTTTGATAAGATGAAGCAAACACATGTTAGACCTGATAATGTCACATTTCTTGGTGTCCTCACTGCATGTAGTCATGCAGGGAGAGTATCTGAAGGCTGCCAGATCTTCCATATCATGGTTATCTACTACAAGATTCAGCCCAGAGTAGATCATTATGCCTTTTTGGTTGATCTTCTAGGCAGGTGGGGTTTTTTTCAGGAAGCTGAAGAGTTCATGAGCTCACTTAATTTTGAACCTTATGCTATGATTTGGTCTACAGTGCTTGGAGCTGTCAATTACATGGGGATGACATTAGATGTAACATCCTTGACCTTCCCCACATACATTTCATCGAACATAAGCATCTTGCATACAATTCAATTGAACACGTGCATTTCATACGTATTTTCGTAGGAACAAGTTTATGACACGCACTAGCTACGTGTCCTAGCATTTGGCACTTGTATCGAGTAGCACATGTGTACTTATAACCTATATGAGGATTATGAAGTATTAAAAATGAATTGAATAAGTGACCAAATTAATGTAAGCAAAATGATTAGATTAAGATTAGTAAACATTTTGCATTGTTAATTTAGTTAAACTGGGCCAAAAGATTAAGCGGTATTATTGTGTAGATTAGTCGAATTATATATATATGTAAATAATAATAATAATAATATAGATAAAATAAAATGAAAATGAAACAAAAGAGAAATAGAAGAGAAGAGAAGAGAAAAGAGAAGAGAAATGAGAAATGAGATGAGAAAAAGATAAAAAGACAAAAACATAAATCTGCCTTTATCTTCATCTTTCCCATTTCTGCCTCCTCACTTCAGCCCCGACTTCTCCTTCATTTTCCTCCATTTCAGACTTCAAATCTTCCTTGTTTTACCTAGTTTTTGCACCAAATTGATCCCTTGCAAGTTCGTCCTTGGTAAGTAATCAATTCTTATTGCTTTAGGGTTGATTTGAGTTGCTTAGGTTCATTAATAGGCACTGTTTTGCAACCCGATTTTGATGCACATATAAATTGATTCTGGACAAGTATAAAACATAAAAGTTGTTCCTTTATGTCTTATATTTATGAATATGTAAACGGTGTTTCGTGATTTGGTTTATAGAATTAGATATGCTCTTCGTACTGAAACTGGTCAGGGTGTAAACCCTAACCAAGTTAGCTACTGTGTGGTCTGATTTAGAATATGTTAAAGCCCTTATTTGAAGTCTCTCAAAACATAAAAGTTGTAGATATATGTGTTTTGTATCTGTATACAAAATTTCAGGTTCATAGGGCTTGTAAATGGTGAGTTATGGTGAATGGAACCATGACTGTTCCATGGTTTGAACTGCCTACTGAGTGCCCTGGGCAGCTCCAGTACATTGGTTGGATCATTTGAGCTTGTTAGAGCTCGATTATGTAATTTCTCAAAACATGAAAGTTATATGTATATGTCTTAGCTAAATTATGGTACTAATTTGAGCTTAATTTGTTATCTATAGACTAAGTTATGGCCTTTTGAAGTCATACTGGTCCGGAAGCCAATTCTATTCTGGAACAGTAATATGTTTGGTATAATTAGAAGACCTTAGAGACATAATTGGTACAAGTTGTAAATATGAAACATGTTCCATATGAACCCATATAAGTTTCTGTAAAGTTTCATTAAAATACGACTTATAGAGTGTAAGTTATGATGAACCCAAATGAGTACCCTGAAACTGCCTAAAGGCAGAAAACAAGGCAGAAAACAGAACACTCTTATAAATTCCACCAAATATTGTAAAATGATCCAATTGGTATGAAATTTTAATATGTTCTATAATTATATGTTAGTTTTAATTAGGAACAAGAATTAGACTAATTGGTCAATTATAGAAAAAGTTAAAGGCTAAACAGTCCCATAAGGTCACACTGCCTCATAGGAAAAATCTTAACTATTGACATGAACAATGCATATTAATTTGTTTAAGCCACATTAAGTCTCTCTAATCATGAATTAATAGATTATGTTTTCATATTAGGCTCGCAACATATTGGAGAACCACAAGGAGCAGATAGACAATAAGTTAGAGGTCGGAATCAAAGGAGAACGGTGAGTCTAATTATCGATTGAATTCTTTAGTGCAAATGAATGTTGCTTGCTATGTGATTCATGTGATTGTCATGATTGGTCCTTGATAATGTAATGATGGATAATTTGTGACATTGTGGTACATATAAATGGTATACTTGTGGTATATTTGAGGTATATATTTGACAAATGTGATATATATACATGGTACATGTATAGTATATACAAGGTGTATGCTTGACATATGAGGTATATAGGGAATATATGTATGTTGTATATGATAAAGATGCAATGGTTGATGAATGCTTAAATACAAGTGCATATGCATATGGGCTAAAAAGGCGTTGTGACTAGTTAATCGACATTGCAAAGCAAAAGAAGAGGCCTATGGCCCAACAAATGTGCAAAGCAAAAGAAGAGGCCTATGGCCCAACAAATGTGCAAATGAAACAAATGATCAAGCTAGCTAGCAAATGCAAATGCAAATGTTCACATGGAAACCCGGGGCAATGTTCGTTTAATCTGGTCACAACAAAATAAAATGTACAAGCAAAGCATAAGTAAATAACAATTATTGAGTACTTGATTTTATCTATATTTATATGTTATTGACTGATGAATGGAATGGAATACATGGTATATATTGGAATTGTGATTTATGACTATGAGTTGTTTGGTACTTTAGAGCTCATTGGATGATTATTCTCACTGAGCCGCAACTCATCAATTTGCGTCATTTTTTTCAGGTAAAGAAAAGTGATAGCTCATTTTGAGTAGTGTATAGAAGACATGGAGCACAGGTCATTGGCCGAGCCTCATCACTCTCTCTCCTTGCATTCCACACAAGCATAAAAACATGTCATCTGTATTTTGGACTTATATGCTTGAATATGTATAGTCATTTTGGAATGAGTCTAAATATGTATAAATGAAATCAACTCGGAAATACTTATGTGTAAAGTTTATATTTTGATATATGTGATATATCGTATTGTGGTTTTAATGTTGACTTGAAAAGTCATTTAGTAATTTTACAGGATATAAGACTTGTAAAGTCGTTAGTTGATTTTACAGGATATGATATGAAAAAAAAATTTTACTACTATTGTTAACAGGGTATTTTGCCTTTTCAGTATGCAGTATGTGACTATTTGATACAGGGATAGGTTATACTTAAATGCATAAGAGGTGTGATTTGTTACATTAGAGGCCAACGAGCTGCTGCTAAACTCATTGAGCTTGAGCCTCAAAATTCTTCACCCTATGTGCTTCTTTCTAACATGCATTAGGGGTGTCAAAATGGGTTATAACACGTGAATATGACACACGTAAATTTAGTGGGTTAGTGTTGAGTTTATATGGATTCGTGTCATAAACGGGTCGACTTGTTTATGACACAGTTTAAATGAATCGTGTCACGGATTGACACGTGAACCCGTTACAACCCGCTTAAATTTTCGTGTCATGTTGTGTCAATCCGACACGACCCATTTATGACACGCATAATTTATACTAAATATTAAAATTAATACTGTAATTTTATAAAAAATAAATATTTAAATATATCAAATATTTAAATATGATACAAGTTGTGTGATATAAATTACTGTTTGATTATCAACGGCTCATAATTTTATTAAATAATATTTAATTCAATTTATTTTTTAAGATTAATTAGTTAAATCTATTATTTTTTCAAACTCATTTAATCAATTAACCAAAACTCAAACCATAAAATTCTCAAATTAATTAGATTAGTAAGTAACTCGTACATATATATATTAATGGATAATTTTTTTCTTATTTTCAATTTTTAATAGTTATACATTTACTTATTATTTATATATAAGGATATTTATTTAAAAAAATTTATCAAAAAAAATTATAATAGTCTTAATTTAATAATGTATACTGATTTATAAAATGCCTAAAATTATATGTTATGTCATGTAAAATATTGGTGGGTAAACTATCTTTCATTGATCATAATGTAAATGTTATAGTGAGAATAAAATTTAATACAAATTAATACATATATTGAGCAAATTTAAATGCATCAATTAAAAAAAATTGGAATTAAATAAGATTATCAAAATATAAATGGGTCAAACAACAAATTAAAATATTAAACTTGTATATTTGTGTTTATTTGCAAAAATATTTGAATTTTGGTATTGTAATAACTTAATTTGGATTTTGCTTTAGACATATTTTCAATTATTTTAGAAATATTTGTTAATTTTTAGGTTATAATTGATATACAGGTTAAATGAGTTAAGTGGATAAAAATTAAACGTGTTATACGTGTCGTGTTGTGTAATCCATTTAATTTTCGTATCGTGTTCGTATTGACACGATTAATAAATGGGTCGTGTTCGTGTCAACCCTAATCATGTCACCAAAGCAGGTTGACACGATCCATTTATGACACGTGAATCCATTTTGACACCGCTAACATGCATGCTGCATCAGGAAACTGGAATAAGGTAAACATTTTAAGGAGGGCAATGAGGGAGAAAGGAGTGAAAAGTTACCTGGATTTAGCTGGATTGTAGTTGGAAATGAGATTTGTTTCTTTGTTGCTGGAGACAAGTCTCATTCTGGTGCTGGACACATCGAGGAACTCTTGAAAGATTTGACAGCATTGATGAAAGAGGATGGTTATGTGACTCTAATTGATTATTTTATCCATGATGAATAGGGAAGAAACCTTCTTTTGATTCTGCCCTCTGAGGTGGTGATGAAGTTTTATTCTTTAATTACTTTCTTTCAACTAATTTGAAGTGTGTGATTAAAGAATTAACTACAATGATATAATGCAGAATTAATGGTTTTCAGATTATGCTTTTTTCTACTCATCTTCACATCCAAGGATATGCACCTATTAATGAAGTTCCCAGAATTCAAATCCTGAGTGACTGTTTCTTTCCAGAGACAGCTATGCAGGTGTAAAAATTAAATTAAAAGATTTTCAGTTTTTTGTTCTTTACTAAGTATTGATTCTAAAAATTTTACACCATCCTGGAAAAGTGACTAAACATATTAAACCGTTTCTTACCAAAACTATGAATTTATTTTTCTTCTTTCTTAACTGCTTCATGAGTTCATTCATCAATTTTTTAGTAAAATTCCTAATGAACGTGAGTACTCTCATGTAGGACATTATATACTGCAGCTGGCTGAGGTTCTTCTGGTTCATAATGCTCATTCCGTTGGTGTCAAGTTCCATATCAAAGGAAGAGCTGTAAGAACACCTGATACTGTCAATGTCTAGGAGGATAAAATATCTGAGTTGTGTTTTCTTGTTTTTCGTGGGTGTGTTGTGATTTTTAAGTGTGTAATTTTGCTAATGTTTACCCTTTCTGTGTCCCAGATTTTGATTGGTTGTCATTAGACTGGGAACCCACTCCTCAGACTTGGTTGGGATGTCCCAGCAACGAACAAATTCTTTTGGTCTCATGGAATGATTTCTGATGAGGTTGGTCTCAGGATCATGAATGATTGTGAATTTGACGACCATACCTTTGCAAATCCACACAATGTATCAAAATCGTGTAATGAAGTCATTGGCGAAGCAAATGGCATTCTTGGTGACTGCATAAACAATTATGCTGTGATTCTAGATGTTTGCTATTCATCTATAGTTCAACAAGAACTGCTTAATATAGGAAGTGGTATGCTCTCTTCTCCATTTTACTCGCTTGCGTTATTCATATCTTATTGGAAGTTCATATCATTAATGGATCCATCCATTGTTCACTTCGGAAACTATGCAGGTTACGAAGTTAAGTATTGGAGTTGATGTGTTTATGACTGAAACTATTTCAACCTTCCAGGGGTTCAGAAGGCTCTTCATGCCAATCGAACTGATATAAATGGTCAATGTGCACAGGGTAAGAGAGGCTTACATTGTGCCTCGAAACAACTAGTGACGAAAAAGATTTCTTGAAGTTTAGAAATCTAAGTAGTTTGCCTCTTGGTTTACTGGACAGTGTTCTAGATAACAGTGATACTGTGGGAATATGGACATACTTTCCTTTCTCAGAAAGATTATTAACAACCATATTCCGGTTTGTGTGTTAAGGTAAAAGTTATATATTCTGCAGAAATTCTTAATAGCTTGTTACAAACATGGTGTTATTATGTATGACACCTTTATCAAATTTATCGATGCATTGGTGATCAAGTTTCTGTTGTACCACTTCTGGGATCAAGAACTCTAGTGCGTGAACTCGCTCATGATCTGAAGTTCAAGACTTCAGTCCCTTATGGAGCTTGGTTTCACAAAGGCCAGGTACTTAATTAAGTACTAGGATAGATTCATTGTTTATGTTCTTAACATTCATCTACGTTCATATAAAATGAGCTGCCTTTGTTTTTTTTTTTCATTGGCTGCATAGGTGGGAGGTTAGGCCGCAGAACATGGAAATTTACTGACTTTTGCCACAGTAACTCATATGGTACCTTAAGCACAGCCATCAAGAGCACTGCACCTATTTAGTTCATTTGTTCTTGGCCGAAAATTGCCTAGTAGGAGTTCATTTGATACATCTACTTTTTTTCTTTTGAAAAATACATCTAGCTTTATATATGTAGAAGTTAATTGTATGATACTCTGATCCAGGGTTATTTTAAATACGCAGCTCCACAGTCTCAGGAAGGTTTCAAGCTCTCAAGCTCCATATTGTTATTGCTCATCTTGTCAAAACCTCCAATACATCCCTTTACCATTGTGCAAAATTCGAACAGATATTTGATTTAATTGATTATAACTCACTTCCGGTGGGAATAAGGAGCCCGGAAAAATAAAAATCAGTTAGATTCCATGTAATATCTTTGGGTAAATTTCATATCGATAAAATGCCAAAGAGATTTTAAACCGAATATAAAGAAAAGAACTCAAACTTGGAAAGGAGATAGCTTGAGTTGCTAACTTTGACATGGTAGTTTTTGAATCCTACGTAGAAAAGAATAAGGTGGAAAGAAAAGTTTACGAGGTTATGCACCCACTGTTAATGATAACTTAGTTTAACTATTTTAAACCATATGATTTGATCATTTACTGATTGTTACATGATAGATATGTATTGTTACATATTAAAGTTACTCCTTGTGCAATTTTATATGCTAACTACTAGTAATAATTTGAATTAGCCATTTTAATCCATTTAATTTAACCATTTATATATTGTTATAAGAAAGTTTGATACAAGTCATTACATTCCAAGCAATTTAGTCTTCTACTTCTTTCCTTTATAGAAGAATGAGTTTAGTTCGGAAATCAATGTTCATATTAACAGGTTGTTTGTTTTTTATGGTTTATTATTTTTAAACGATTGTTTGCTTCTAATGTTAGGCCCCATGCTTAGTTTTCATAATTACAATTCGGAAAAAGTTCATAAAAGTATAATCTAGTTTGGGGTTTTGACATACAACGAGGAATATAATTTTTTTTTAATAAAACAATATTTTATGATTTTATTTCTTTAAGTAGTATATAACACTTTTTCTTTTAGAAAAAATAGCATAAAATATTATTAATAAATTAAAATCACATTATATAATTTTTTTATAAAAGAATCATGAAATTTCGCATTTAGAGAATATTATTTTGACACAAAAGCCTTCTATAATTTCACATTTTGACACAAAATAAGTCACATGATACCACTTTAACACAAAATAAAAATCTGTCTCTTATTTCAATAGTACATTGTGGTTTCAATTCACTAATGTTATTAGAATTTTTTTAAAACAAAATAAAACCATAAAATATTACTTTAATAAAAAAATATCCCTAATTTAAAATTAAAAAAATAATTTTGTAAAATTTTCTCTTATAATTTTGTCCTAAATACACCTTTCCGTGTGACTTTGGCATATACTATTGATAGCTATAAACCAAATAAATCAAAAGGACAAAATACTTCTGTTATTGTAAAACTCACTCTATTATAATACCAAGAATTATTATAGGCATATCGAAAAATTATAGAATTTATACCAAGAATTATTGTAGAAACATTGAAAAATTATAAAAATTATTGGGTGGGTGAATTTCCAACTTAATTTACTTAAAAAACTCTTAAAATTGTTCTATACTTAATGGCGCCTGTTGTTCATAATACTATATCACTATTGGGTAATGGCAACTGTTGCAAAAAAAACATAAGACTTTTTTTTTCATTTAATAAGAGATTAAAAATAATAATTATCCAAAATTTAATGACAAAAATAAAAGTTAAGTTCAATATTCAGAACACGAAAAATTCAAAGACCTATTTAATATGTATCTTTAATTTTATAATTTTAAAAAAAAATTCTCTGACCCTTTATTTCCTACCCTCCATAGAGCTATAATTAAGGGGTTAATATCTTACCCAAAAAATAAGTTAGAAGGTCAAACATCATGTCCAAACCAACCACCAATTAACAATGAAGATTGATCCTGAAATTAACAAAATTGCCCTCACTTGTCAACTGTAGCTCCATTTCTTCGTCAAAACTCAAACTTATTTCTCCATACAGTTAGTTTTAAGAAAAAAGTTATTTCTCCCTACAATATTTGGTTTCTTGCAGGAGAACCTAATAGAAGAAACTGTAAGTTTTCTCTTCTTCTAGTGGTTGAACGTGCAAAGACTTGACCTTCTTTCAGTTACTTCAGCTTGTGGTTGTTAAAGATTCGATCTTTGCCTGTGTTATTTGCTTTTGATTTGATTGGGTCATTGATGAACTGCTTGTGCCTAAATAGGAGCATCTTTGTTGATTTTACTTTCATATGGATTCCGGGTCAATTTTCAATTTTATGGTTCATCAATGATGAGGAATTGAAGTTTTTTTTTTGTTCTTTGCATTTGTGCATTGTCGGGGAAATGATTGAGATTGATGATGGTTCCAACCAATGTTCACTAGGCAATTTCAGGCCCTTTACCGCAAGGATTTTCAGTTTTAGCAAGGGAATAATAAAAGGTCATTGTAGATTCTGGATCTTTCAATCATTCAATGGAGTTATTACAGTTGGTTCACTCTTGTCCTTCCTTATAGCAGCGGCATGTGCATTTTTGTTTTTGTTTCCTGGATCTCGGCCAGTTATTAATGAAGTTGAGATTCCTAGGTCCAATGATTCAATTAGTGAGTGCAATTTTTTTGAAGGTGGGTGGATCCAAGATGAAAGTTACCCTCTTTATGATGCCTCAAAATGTCCTTTCACAGAGAGAGGATTCAATTGCTTAGCTAATGGAAGAAAAGATAGAGGTTATACAAAGTGGAGGTGGAAGCCTAAAAATTGTGACATCCCAAGGTTTGATGTTCATCAAATTCTGGAAAAGCTGCGTGGGAAACGGATTGTTTTTGTCGGTGATTCATTGAGCAGAACGCAATGGGAGTCTTTGATTTGCATTCTCATGACTGGTGTGGAGGATAAGAAGAGTGTATATGAAGTCAACAAGAATAAGATCACGAAACAGATTAGGTTTTTAGGGGTAATGTTTGGTTCATTCAACTTGAGAGTTGATTTTTACCGATCAGTTTTCCTGGTGCAGCCTGGTCGAATTCCTAAGCGTTCTCCTAAGAGGGTTAAATCAACAATTAAGCTTGACAAGTTGGATGATATTAGTAAAGAGTGGATTAATTCTGACATTCTAATATTTAATTCAGGGCATTGGTGGACACCCAGTAAACTTTTCAACACGTAAGTTATCTACTTCCCTAAGGATGTATTTATTATACTTGCTGATGTTGCTTAGAAACAATTCTGCAGTTAAGTTGAAGAACGCAGAAAACTATTATGCCTTTTGATGAACAAAGTGATGCATAAAGCAATTGCGTATGTTCCTTTATTCTTTATGTGCTTTACTTATCTTCGTGTTAATCTCAGTGTACCACAAGTAATACATGGTGATAAATTCATGCATCGTAATGCTCACCGTGCATTCTCGCACCATTTTATCTTATGCAATTTCTAGCCGAAAAAAGGAGGTGACTTCTTTGTCTAAAATGACGCTTCCCAGTGTACTAATTACTTCAGCTAACTGTTACAGTGCTAACATTTCTAAATTATATGCATGACTGACTGAAGAAGCAGGACATAGCTTGTTAAAGTATGGGATTTTCTTAAATACAGTATGGCATAAAATTTGCAATGCTTTTCCTAACCATCCAGTAGGAACAATATGCTTTGCACTTGGCTGGTCTTAGATATAGCTATATGAGGATATAAACTTCATTTCTTCATTTTACGACCACTTTTGTATATGTAACTTCATGTTAGTCTACCAGTCTCGGACAAAACCTATTGTCTGTCTGCTTAGGCCTTAAACTAGCCAGTAGCCAAGGTCATTAGACCTTGTGCCTAGTGTCAGCAATATTTTAATACCTCTGGACGTTTGAAAGGAGTTGACTTGAACAAGTGTTAGATGACAAACCATTGAAACATTTTGAAATAAAAATGCATCCTTGCTCAATTATTAGCAATTGCTATGTGGACTTAACTGCATCTAAATTATATTATCAGTTTCCAGAAAATTTTGGTGATAACTGTGCATGATGAAGGTTTTATATACCTCTATTCAATTGCATTCTGTTGGGCAGTACTTTTTGTTACCACTTAAATAATGATGAATACATTTTCCACAGTATCATATTTACTGATGCAAAGCTGGTAATTTTGTTCTGTCTTGTGTTTGCTGCAACAAAGTGCACTGGTTCCCATGAAAAATAATGAAAAAAGATGAGTTTCAAGATGAGAAAGTGCCAGATGAGGGATTTGCAACTCTATTCCTATCAGTATAAGTATTCTTCTTAGTTTGTAGTTTGTATCACTGTGGAAGTCAACATGGGATCTCCAAATTATGCACCTAAACCAAACAAATAGCATCATCATTAAACTGTGTATCAATTACGGTTTTGTGTATGCCTGCAGATGTAGCATCTATAGTGTGGTGCATCTGAGACAAGTTATCTAATATGTATTATTTCCTTCTTCCCCTGTCAACCAATATGCATTGATATGATATGATGTGTATCTGAAGTTTTTCGAAATACAATGCTTTATCAACATCGTGTAGTGTCTAAGCTTTTTGCATATTTAAACCTAAAGATTTTTTGTCCTTCTTTTGCAAATTGTGTAGACTCTTGGAAAAAGTGATCTTGACATGTTTTTTCAGACAGGGGCTGTTATTTTCAGATTGGTGGCTCACTGAAGATTGGAATGTCTATCACTGATGGATTCAAAACAGCATTAAACACATGGGCATCCTGGGCGGAGACTAACATCAATGCCAATAAAACAAGTGTATTCTTCCGGACATTTGAATCTTCCCATTGGAGGTATGCTATCTATCATTCTGTTTGTTTTAATTTAGGTTTCATTTCTATAGTTTAATAGGTTTCCTAATATGGGTTTAATTGTCTTAAAAAGTTCTAATTTTACTGTTTTAGCTGACATTTCTTATAATGTTTTCGGTGCTGCACTGGATGATTTACTTGCTACAACAGTAGAGTTGTTTATTCTCCTTAGTCCTTCTCCCCTTAAATCTTCGTGCTGGTGATATATTATATTTTTTTTGGCTTGTTATAAAATTCCTTTTTTTCTCTTAAAAAGCAAAATTGGAAAGTGAATCCCCAGAATGACTCTAAAAAACAGAGAATCTTGATGCATATAATTTTTGTCATTGATAGACTGATATGTTAAGAACTTGAAGAATAAATTAAATGTGGATCAGGTCTAGCTTAGTGCCTAACTTGCGGACAAAATAGGAAAATGAATTATTTTGGGTTTTCAGGTATAAAAATAATCTTTGATGCCCTTAGTTATAATCTCCTCCGAGAAGCATCCCTTCCTGAAGTGAAGCCATGTGGAATTGCATGAAATTTCATTTGTTAATCCTCAACACGGGAAGAATAGATCTCCTAGATAGAAGCTAAGAAAGCTCCCATAGGATGTTTCTCGTTAGATATAAGATAGTCTAGCAGTTTAAATTAGCAAAAGAATTCGAAAAAAGGAGTTGTAATTAAGGGTGATGTTCTATTGAATTCTTCTTGATTTCTTCACATTCAAGGCATAAAAGCTGCTAAACAGATGCTTATAATAACATTGTTTCTTTAGAAATTTTTTGGATGTTTTTCAATCATAGAGCAGATAATTTTTTCTCGAAAAGAGAAAAGGTTGTTTTGGATACACTCAGAACTATCTTACGGCTAAAGGGAAGTCAGGAATTCCTAGAATTTCTTGGAAAAATAAATGCAGTTATTTCGCATGCCATATCATAAATTAACAGTCAAAATTTTCATCTTTCCTTGAAAAACCTCTTGAAGTTTGTGGCTTCTTGATTCATGAGGTTTTTGGGAATAGCATTTGACCATATGTTAACCATGTAATTCCTTTTCTTGTGGTTGATCTAGTTTAGGATAATGATTTGAAATAATATTTGAGAGTAAATTCCAATGAGTTCTGGCCCAAGTGTTTGCCGTCTCTGGTTTCTGTTCCTATTGACTTTAGTTGAAAGAATCAGACTCTGCATCTGTGGCATCATTACCCCTAAAATTTAATAGTTATCTAAGAACACTCGGCAATTCGTTGGTGGAATTTGTTATTCATGACTTGCTTGAATACTGTTACATTATGCTAACTTGCTTGTTATTGTAAAGCCTATGCGAAAGTTGATTGATTTTATCAGTCTTTTTACTTGTAATAGCGGCCAGAAACGTTTAGCCTGTAAAGTAACAAGGAGACCTTCATCAAAACCTGGAGGGAGGGACTGGAGCCCAATTTCACATGCAATAATCGAGGTTGTGAAGAAAATGACACTTCCTATAACAGTTCTACATGTGACACCAATGGGGGCATACCGGAGTGATGGACATGTTGGAATCTGGAATGACAATCCATCCGTGCCTGATTGCAGCCACTGGTGTCTACCTGGAGTACCCGATACATGGAACGAAATCCTCTTGTCGTATCTGATGTCTAAGAATGAAGTAGCAAGTTTGCCTCCTATATCCCGGCCTTAGTCTTAAACCGATTTCAGCTCATAAAAGATATTCAGAAGAGAAGAGTTAGTCAAATATTGATGAATCTGCAATTCATACTATGTTATGCTTAAATGTTCTTGCTGGCCGTAGCTTAAGAATGAACAATTTAAATTTTAGATGTTGTTCTGCTGTATTGTGTCCCTATAGAGAGATCACAGCATATATAGATATTGGATTATGTTCGGCTTATATTGCAAGCTCAGGCTTCCATTGATACTGTATATAATAAGAAGTTCCATTTCTTCATCTTGGCTTATATTCCCCTTAAATGGTTTTGGAAGATTTTAACTCTGAGAACTGAATATATATCTTAAATTGGTAGGATGACTTCAGAAGTGACTTGATATTTTCCTTTGTTCCAAGTAAAAGGAAAAAAAATAGATATATTGATTTTCAATCCAAGTCTGATGTCACTAACTTGCATTCAATGTGAACCGGGAAAGTTTTATTCTTAATTTAGTAAGCATGAAAATGAGTGAATTGAGATATATTATTTTTCTTAATTTTTCAAAAAGAGCTGATAAAGCTGGGTTGAAGCTCTTCCACAAAGACCATCATGAGTATGTTCTCAAAACTAATATAATAATTTTCTGACATGGCCCCTGAATTTATACCTTTACCAGGTTTGGTCCTCAAACTTATAATAATTTTGTAAATAGTATATACATAAACTTAGTACATCTGTAATTGAAAATTCCAATTACATATTTCATATAAAAAAGGGACTGAAATCTTACGTGACAATTTTATTCTTTTAATGCAAGGTGTTCAACTTTCTAATCACTGTCACTTGTTCAATAAGCATTATTTTCTCTCTAATCTTTTTTCTCTTAATCCCTCTTCCTTCACTTCAAGAATTTGTATGTTTTGTAATGAAATTTTATTTAAGCATTCAAAATAGTCTAATTAAAAGTTTGTCACGAAACATTCAAATTCTTACCATGCAAATAGAAAAATCTGGGAAAAGCAATATTTTTAACTTGAGTAACTGATACAGGACCAAAAAATGGAATCCATACATAGGATTTTGATTATTTTTCCTTTGATAAGTTATAGATTGAATTTTTCCATTATAAGTATAGGTATTATATATGTATTACAAAATGGAATTCAAAGGCTAAACGATGCTAAGAGTATATTAAATACAATTACCCTGATCCAAAGTATACTAGATAACACAACAAAGAAATGGCAGAAACAGAAAGACAGGAAAAAATATGCTAGCTAGAGCAGAGAAGTGTTTTCTACTACAAACAACCAATTGCGCACAAATCTTAGAATGAGTCTCAAGAAATTAGAAACTTGTTTTAGATTTTAACAAAATAAAATAATCCAAATCTTTTCTTACAAATAGGCAGCTTCCTACCACTCAGACCATCTTCAACTTTCAAAAATATACACTGCTAATTAAAACTATCTGTAACATTGAAATGGCCTCACCCAATAACTATGGCTTCCCTTATTTTTCTCCTCCACCACCTACTCACCCTTTCCAGCCACCACCGCCGCCATCATCTCCTTATGTTAAGCCACCACCTATGCCTGTACGTCCACCGCCAACACCACCACCTCATGTACGGCCACCTCCATCTCCACCCCCACTGCCACCTGCTCCATCACCAAGCAATAACACTACAGTGATAGTAGTTGTTTTTGTCTCATTTTGTGGGCTTTTATTGCTGGCTTGCCTCGCGGTTGCTCTATTTTGCTGCTTGAAGAAAAAAAAGAAAAGGGTTGATGAGATTATTCATGTAGATGAACCTATGAAGGTGAAAGAGGCCATTGTTGAAGGACCTCATGGACCTTAAGCTGTAATGCTAGAGATTGAAGATGATGTTCATGTTGATGAATTAATCAAGAAAGAGGAGAAGTTTGGTAAAGGTTTGCATGCTTAGTCCGCTGAGATTGAATCTTCTTCTTCTTCTAATCAGCCCCAGCTTGAACACAAGGCCTGATAATTAATTAATTAAAATTAAGTTATTACTTTATTAAATTACAATTATGTGTTCATGTTGTGCCCTTTTATAAGGATCGTAATAAGCTCTAAATCAAACTCTGTGATAAAACTGTTTGCCTACGAGCATCTTTATCCTCTTGCAGCAAATGCCTATGTATACTTGCCATTGCATGGATAAAAGGAATTGCTAGCAAATTACATTTTTTCAATTGAATAAAAAATTTTAATGGGATCCACTTTTATTATTTTATAATAAGTTTGAATAAAATAAATAAATAATATATATTTTATTAATTAACATACTTAATATTAATTAATTTGTAATTAGCAATTAACATAATTAATTAACTAAGTTAATAAAATTAATTTAAATAATATAAATATAATTATTAATATATTTAATATACAATTAATGTTAGAAATTATATGATTCATTTTGAGTTCTATATATAATTGTTGGCAATTATATAATTTTTGCTATTTTCTTTAAAGTAACAGTTATATGTTATTTTCTATATATAATATATAAGTATTAACAATTATATGTATAAAAGTAATTTTACTATGTAAAAATTAGCAAGACATTTCGAAATATCGAATAAATATGATTTTTATTTATACACTTTATTAATTTTAACAATAAAATTCAATATATTTGACAATAAATAAAAAGAATAATATTATACATGCAAATGTGAATAGAATATATTAAAATATTAAATATATCCAACAAATTGAAAAAAAAAAGATTTGAAAGTGAAGTTAAAATTTTGCTGGAACTACACTAAGCAAATGCAGGAATAAAGACGTTCTAATACTATTTCATGTAACAAAATTTAAATTACGTGACTTGTCATCATTTTAGTAGCAGTAATTCATATTAATTTATAAATTATTAGCTCAACTTGCTAACATAGTGTGCGTTTGTCTGCAAATTTTATTGGACACTAGACGTATATTATTGCTTAAATGATAGTTAAGTCATTACTTAATTAATTAAGTTCGTGAAGTGAACTTTAATTAATTAATAATTGATTGGAATTAATTAGAGAAAAAAAGTAATTGATCACAAGACTTTTTCTTTTTTTAATCAATATAGCAGAAATTCATTAATATCTGAGGATATTATATTTTAGTTAAAAAAAGAATAATGTTTTAACTGAAAAAACATACATATTGAGGTTATTTTGTTTTAATTTTTATTAAACAATATCAGAGAAAGATTAGTTCCTGGCGGTTCACCCTTCGATCTGATGTTTCATGTCAACTCCGAATTTCATTTCCTTCCCTTTTTTCATTTAAATAGATCAATTTACTGAAGGGTACAATGAAAGAGAGACAATCATATCCAGAAACAAGCAAAGGAGATTTTCTTGATCGGCTGATAATTGAAATGAAAGCTGAATAGTTGTTGACAGATGATCTTGTCAGTTTTGTCATCTTTGTACTTCTCTTTGCAACTTCTGAGACTATCCTGCCAGTCTAACTTTGGCCATTAAGCTAATTCCTGAGAATCCTCTTGTCATGCAAGAATTAGTGGTATTATTATATTCTTTGAATTTTCTTTTTCTCTATTTTTAATTAATTCATGTTAATTTGTTAATTCCTCGCCATGATTTGATTGATGATCATATCGGAAGGAAAATGTGGAGATTATTCGTAGCAGATAAAATGAAGAAACCGGTCTAACATGGAAGGAATATAAATCCATGACTTTCACTATGCATGTGAGTTTTGATTAATTTCTTTCGTATTTATTTTATTTTTCAATTTTCCCAAAAATTTATATGTTATATATGGGTTTGGCTCCTATTGGAAATATGTTTATATAGATTATCAATGAAGCACTTCGACTGAGTGGTTCAGTAGGAATCTTAAGAAGAACAATTGAAAATATTTTCGTCAATGGTATGATACTAAAAGTTTGTTTATATGCAGGTGGACTACAGTTAAGGTAGGAGAAATTGCAAGAACACCCATGTTAGATTTTGGAAAGGGGCATTTTATTAAGGTGTTCAAGAAGCTAGAAATGGAGTCAATTAATGAAGTCCATTAGTGCAATAACACATATAAAGAAATATATTATCAATTATCGGTGTTATTTTAGAGTAATTGCAAAATTAAATTTCATAAATATTCTATGAGAGATGTATCATACAAGAAATGTCTGTTGAATTTCTATATAAGAATACTCAAGTTATCATATTGACAGAGTATTAAGATGTAAACCAATTGAAAAAAGAAAAAAAGAAAAAAGAGGAACAAGAATGCTGCTAAAGTAGCTTGTTTCTTGTTCTTGTAATATTTTATTAAACTGTATTTAGCCTTCAGTCTTTAGTTATAATGGAGTGGTTTTCTGGGTTTCTTTCTTTTAGCATATTCACAGCTGCCTGCTGACAGAATACATTAAAAAAAAAAAGGAATCCATAATTTGGAGATGAAAGAAGGATAACAACCAAAAGGAATAACAAAGAAAAAATACAACATTAACCAAATTGATATATATATATATAAAAGGAAAAACACCATTGGCATAAGGCCAGAGCCGCATACTGTGGAGCAAAAACTACTAATTCATCTTTTCACAAAGTTTGAAAAGATACAAGAAATGCAAGCAACATTATTAGGCTATCCTTTCTCATAGACTTTCGGCTTGGCTGCCAAACGAATGGATTATGCAGTTTTCCAATCACTCCATCCTAATAATGCACCTCAGCGACTCTCCTCGAAGCATGTAATCGAATGCCTTGTTTATTTCCGAGAAAGATACATAGTGAGTGATGAATTTCTCCACCTCTATCTCCTGCACAACCACAAGTGAGAAAGTTTTAAACAAAGTTTATGTGCATGTCTTTAGAGTAATATAATAAAACAGCAATCTAATGTTCTCAGTAATATCTAGATGCATAAAGCAAATACCTTATTCATGTACTTTTCCACGATAGAAGGAAGATCACTACGAGGTTTGTAATCTCCGAAGAAAGTTCCTTTGAGAGTTCTCCCTTGCAGTAGCTTCATAGGATGAGTTTTGAATGTATCATCCTTGCCCGGGAAACCCACCAATACGGCGACACCCCAACCCTGGTATGCAAAAATAATGAGCTAAGACTAATCATATTTTACTTTCTGAGATTGGATTTGCAATCAGCTATGAGGATTAATACATCATGAACACATTCAAATGCTGAGATCATGGTTTGGACGTTTCCAGTGCATTCTAGACAACGATCAACTCCTCCATCAGTCATATCAGCCAGGACCTGATAAAAAATCGTATTAATCCCAATGGAACAGTTAATTTTCTAATATCAAGATAGATTAATAAACATTGTGATAATGGTGAATACATACTTAGATTTTAAAGAAAGAGAAAAATAATCCTAAATAGAAAATAAAAAACTTAGGACCTGTGTCATCTTTAACCATAATGGAATACTCAACATGATCACTTCACTTGCCAAAATATTCATGGATTGAAAACACAGCATATGAAATGCCAATATAGAAGCCAAGTTATGATCAATCAAGCAGAAAGAGTTACAAGATGCCTCAGAACCCACCTGTTGAATGGGCTTGTCATAATCTTTTGGATTTACAAACTCGGTAACACCAAACTGTTGGAAATAAAATACTCACACAAACAACTTTTATTCAAACTCAAGCAAATATTACAAAAACACTCTCACTCAACAAACAAGAAACTACAACTCACTCTTATAAAATTTTGCTTCTTCACTCATTTAGAAGTTTTTAATTTTTCTTGATGTCTAAAACTAAAATGGGGAGGGGTATTTATACTACTTAAGAACAATTCTACACCACACAAATAAAATAATCCAAAATTATAATAACCATACACCTCATCCTTCTCCATCCTTCTCCATCCTTCTAATAATATTTTAAGTTACCAAATGATTCACATGCATAATTACTACACTCTAGAAAATTCTAGGTAGATGACTTATAATTTTGGACCTTTATTATGGACTTTGACTCCAATTTAGTTGGATTTGGGTTTGGGCTCCAATAATTGATCAAGTTTATGATCCAACACCCCCCCTTAAACTTGATCTTGTGACCCCTAGTAAATTTCTTAATCTTATGAAGTCTTCACTTGTCAGTGGCTTGGTAAAAATATCGGCAACTTGATCTTGTGACTTCACATATTCAACTTGCACATCCTTTCTTGCAACACACTCTCTTATATAGTGGTAGCGAATATCAATGTGTTTGCTTCGATTATGAAATACTGGATTCTTGGATAAGGCAATGGCTGACTTATTGTCGACACAAACCTTGGTCGGCTCTTCTTGTATTAAACCTATTTCCTTCAGTAGATTTCTAAGCCAAATTGCATGACAAACGCATGAGGTAGCAACAACATATTCCGCTTCACAAGTGGACAGTGTGACAATCGTTTGTTTCTTTGACATCCATATGAAAGCAGTATCTCCCATGAAAAATACGAATCCAGTAGTACTCCTTCGATCATCTATGTCTCCACCCCAATCACTATCGCTATATCCAACAAGATTATAATTATTAGAAACTGAATAGAACAAGCCAAAATCAATTGCACCCTTCAGATAGCGAAGAATTCTCTTTGCAGCTTTAAAATGGGTGGTTGTTGGAGATTCCATGTAGCGACTAACCAATCCAACTGCATGAAGAATATCAGGCCTCGTGCAAGTTAGATAGCGTAGACTTCCCACCAAACTTTTGAAGAATGTTGGATCTACACTTTTGTCTTCTTCATGTTTGGACATCTTGATTCCATATTCTGTTGGTGTGCTTATCGGCTTACAGTTCTCCATCTTGAACTTCTTCAGGATCTCTTTTGCATAGCTTTCTTGTGAAATGAAGATTCCATCCTTTTGTTGCTTAACTTCAATACCGAGGTAGTACGCCATGAGCCTCATGTCTGTCATCTCGAATTCTTTCATCATCACTTCCTTGAATTCATTAAACATGCTTGGGTTGTTTCCGGTGAAGATTAAATCATCCACGTAGAGGCACACAATCAAAATATCTCCATCTTTGATCTTGATATATAGAGCGTGCTCGTAGGGACATTTGTTGAAGCCATTCTCTTGGAAGTACTTGTCGATTCGGCTATTCCAAGTCCTTGGTGCTTGTTTTAGCCCGTAAAGAGTCTTCTTCAACTTTAACACTTTGTCTTCGTGGCCTTTGACTTCATAGCCTGATGGTTGTTGAATGTAGACTTCCTCTTCAAGAACTCCATTTAAGAAGGCAGACTTTACATCCATTTGATGTATCTTCCACTTGTTTTGAGCTGCCAAAGAAATGATTAGTCTAATAGTTTCCAATCGAGCAACAGGAGCAAATACCTCATCATAGTCAATTCCAGCCTTTTGACTATATCCTTTAGCAACTAGCCTCGCCTTGTGCCTTTCAATCTCTCTTTTAGCGTTTTGCTTTGTTTTGTACACCCATTTAACACCTATCGCCTTATGTCCCTTGGGAAGTGAGGTGAGTTCCCATGTGTCATTCTTTTCGATGGCCTTGATTTCTTCGTCCATCTCATCTCTCCACTTTTTCTCTTGTACTGCTTCTTGAAAGCTCACTGGTTCACAATCAGCAAACAGACAAAATAATGTAAGGTTATCTTGTCGTTCAGTTACCTCATAAAGATCTCTAAGACTTCGTGTGCGTGACACAACTCTTTCACTTAATGATGACGAAGGTGATGAGCCTCCTTGAGTGATTGGTGAAGTGGGTGGAGTTGTTGTCTCTTGTTGGGCTTCTCCATGTTGTTCTATTTGTGTTAGCTCATCTTCTTCAAATTGAGGAAAGAAATTGAAGTCATCTGTATGAGAGCTAAAATCCCATTCTCCTTCTTTATTGAATACCACATCTCGACTAATCACAATTTTCTTATTGTCTGGATTGTATAGCTTGTAGCCTTTCGAATTAGCATCATAGCCAATGAAGATAAAACTCTCGCTTTTATCATCAAGCTTCGTTCTTCTCTCATCTGGTACATGAACATGAGCTATACTTCCAAAGATTCTCAGGTGGGAAATGCCAGGCTTTCTTCCACTCCATGCCTCTTGTGGTGTTTTTCCCCATACATTTCTTGTTGGAGATCGGTTTAACAAGTAAACTGCACACGCCACTGCTTCTGCCCAAAATTCCTTGGGTAATTTCTTGCTTTTGAGCATGCTTCGTGTCATGTCGAGAATTGTTCTGTTCTTTCTTTCTGCCACACCATTTTGCTGGGGGGATCTAGGAACTGTCATTGGTCGCCGAATTCCATTTGCTTCACAGAACTCTTGAAACTCCCTGGAAGTAAATTCTCCACCTCGGTCGGATCTCATGGCTTTGATTTTTCTACCGCTTTCTCTCTCCACTGCAGCTTTGAACTTCTTGAAAACTTCAAAAACTTCTGACTTCTGTTTCAAGAAATATACCCAAGTTTTTCTTGAAAAATCATCAATGAAGAGAAGAAAATAGCTACTGTTACCGAGAGAGCTTGGCTTGATTGGACCACACACATCGGTATGGATGAGCTCGAGTGGCTTTTTGGCTCTTGACTCTAACTCCTTTGGAAAACTTTTCCTGAATTGCTTCCCGACTAGACACCCTTCACAAAGCTGGTCAGGATGGTTGATGCGAGGTAGTCCCTTTACCATCTCCTTCTTAGATAGCAGCTCCAAACCTCCAAAATTTAGATGCCCAAATCGAAGATGCCAAAGCCATGATACATCTTTGTAGCAAGCTTTCAGGCACTTTGCAACATCGTTTTGTATGTTGATCAAGAACATTCTATTCTTTGACATCGGCACTTTAGTAATGAAGTTATTTTTATCATCTTTTATAGAAAGATTATAATCTTTCATATGAATATCATAACCTTTCTCTAACAATTGCCCTAAACTCAAGATGTTACTTTTCATATTGGGCACATAGTAGACATTGGAAATAAACTGATGTCTCCCATCTTTTAAACGGATAAGGATGTTACCTCTCCCTTTCACTGCTATTGTGGAATCATCTCCAAATGAAACATTTCCGTTTACTGACTCGTCTAGCTCCACGAACATGTCTTTCCTTCCACACATATGATTGCTTGCACCACTGTCAAGATACCAGGAATTTGCTTGGCCACCATCAGTTTCCTTTCGTGCTAAAAGAAGAGTTTCTTTATCATCTGTCTTCTCCTCCACGTAGTTGGCCTTCTCCTCAATTTTGTTGTTGGGAGCTCTACATTCTGAAGCATAATGCCCAAACTTCTGACAATTATAGCATCGAACTTGAGATTTGTCATACCTTGAGTTCGGATTGATTCTCCCACGGCCTCGTGTTGAGCTTTCTCCTTTCTCATAGTTGTTGTTGGAATTGTTGTTGTGGTAATTCCAACCTCGTCCACGACCGCGACTTCCACCTCGTCCATGACCTCTACCTCTACCTCGGCCACGTTGGTTTCTATCATTGCCTTGACTTTCATGCATATCCTTAAGTTGCAGCTTGAGGAGTTGCTCAGTAAATCCTTGCTTCTTCTTATGTTTTTCTTCGTATGCTTGCAATGATCCTTGGAGTTGCTCGATTGTCATTTCTTCCAAGTCTTTAGTTTCTTCAATCGTCACGACGATGTGCTCAAATTTGGGATCCAACGAACGAAGTATCTTCTCTATTATCCTCACATCTTCTAACTTTTCACCATTTCTTTTTAATTGATTAGAAACAGCTACTACTCTTGAGAAATAATCAGAAATAGACTCAGATACTTTCATATGTAAGGATTCAAATTCACCTCTTAATGTTTGGAGACGGACCTTCTTCACTTGCTCGGATCCTTTGTAAGAGGTTTGCAGCTTCTCCCATGCTTCTTTAGCAGAGCTTGCACTTGAAATCTTTTCAAATCCATCATCATCTAAAGCTTGATAGATGAGGTAGAGAGCCTTCTTGTCTCTCTTTCTTGAATCCTTCAAAGTAGCCTTTTGATCTGGTGTAAGAGTAGCAAAAACAGCATCATCCGCAGGCTCGTTGTAGCCTTTCTCTACGATATCCCACACATCTTGTGATCCAAGAAGTGCCTTCATTTTGATACTCCAATTGTCGTAGTTGTTGTTGTTGAGTGTCGGGACTTGGAATGGTGTCATACCATTTGCCATATCTCTCAATATAATAAGAATTTGCAAAATTTGATTGCGCGGATTAATCCGGAACGTCGAAAAACTTTGGAAGGGACAGCTCGGTTAACTCGGCTCAACTTTGTGAGTAAAGTACTAGTCCGACAGCGCGTTTGAACTCCGATCGGGACAATTCTAACGGTGTTGAATTCCTCTTGTCGAGACCTCCGATTTGATATGCAATAGTGTATATTTTCCAACTAGTCTCTGATACCACTTTGTTGGAAATAAAATACTCACACAAACAACTTTTATTCAAACTCAAGCAAATATTACAAAAACACTCTCACTCAACAAACAAGAAACTACAACTCACTCTTATAAAATTTTGCTTCTTCACTCACTTAGAAGCTTTTAATTTTTCTTGATGTCTAAAACTAAAATGGGGAGGGGTATTTATACTACTTAAGAACAATTCTACACCACACAAATAAAATAATCCAAAATTATAATAACCATACACCTCATCCTTCTCCATCCTTCTCCATCATTCTAATAATATTTTAAGTTACCAAATGATTCACATGCATAATTACTACACTCTAGAAAATTCTAGGTAGATGGCTTATAATTTTGGACCTTTATTATGGACTTTGACTCCAATTTGGTTGGATTTGGGTTTGGGCTCCAATAATTGATCAAGTTTATGATCCAACACAAACTGCTTGGCTGCCAGAAGAATAAAAATTTGAACCATCATCGGTTAAGTGCTGCTGGACTCAACTGACTGTTAATTATAAGGATATATTTTAATACAAGTTCACTCTACCTTTTTCAAATCGACTGGGATTCAAATCAACACCAATGATCCTTGAAGCTCCTGCCATCCTAGCCCCTTCAGCAGCCTAAAGATTAGCGTATAGATAATATTAGAATAACTCGTCACAAGCCTTTTATTGCTGCTACTTCAAAAACAAATATGGAAGCAAACTTACAGCAAGGCCAACAGAACCCAATCCAAAAATCGCAACAGATTGCCCTTTTTTCGGTTTTGCAACATTCAAGGTGGCACCAAGACCTTCAGCAACAAAGCCTCCAGTTAGTTAATTGACATATATTATTAAGGGAAATGCAACAGCGTTGTTGTCAACATGTGCACTAAAAGATGGAGTGACAAGATTTTTTCAAACCTGTGGAAATTCCACAACTGAGAACACAAACTTTGTCCAGAGGGGCTTCTGGGTTGATCTTAGCAACACAGCCAACATGGGCTACAGTATATTCACTAAATGTGGAGGTGCCCACAAAGTGGTAGATGGGCTTCCCATTGATGGAGAACCTTGACTGGCCATCATTGAGCATAACACCCCTGTCAGTATTGATCCTAAGGAGGTCACACATATTGCTCTCTTCTGATTTGCAAAGGCGGCAATCCCCACATTCCCCAGTGAACACAGGGAGGACATGGTCACCTGGTTGGAGATCAGTCACTCCAGGTCCAACGCTCTCCACAATTCTTAGTACCACAAAAGTGTGGGAAAAAGCAATAGTAAGTCAGTTTCTAGTCATATGATACAAATTAAAATTTAGAGATTGAAAGAAGAGCATTATTAGAATTTGTAATTTATTGCAAACTTGTAGAGATGTGCTTACCCGCTAGCTTCATGACCCAATATGCGAGGAAATAGCAGTACTTGTTGTCCCTGAAAGGCAACAAAGCAATCTTTACTTCAATGCAATGTGAATAGAGCCCCAGCTCCAACAAACATAATTTACAAATGCGGAGTAATATAAAATCCAACATATAATTTGGCAATTTTACAAAGATTCTTACTTCACCAGCTATATAAGAAGTGCAGCCAACATGCTGTTAATCAAATATTTGTCTAGAAATTTTTTTTTTAATTCAGGAGTTACTGAAAAAATTGCTTTCAGAAGCCAACCAACTATTTATAATATGCCTAAGCACAAAAACACAAAAGGCTATAATGTTACAAATATAAAATCGTTCACCTTATCTTCCCAGAAGCAAATATCAGAGTGGCATAAAGAGGTGAAGAGGATCTTCACACGAACTTCATTAGACTGTGGTGGTGCCACCTCTATTTCTTCAATAGCAAGTGGTTTCCCTGCTTCCCATGCCACCGCAGCTGCAATCCAATTTGTACAATTTAGGCGATTAGTCATAGAAGTATCACAACAAACCAAAATAATTGGGAAGCAAGCTACAGATCATGTAAAATGTTATCTAACGGCCGAAGCATAGCGCAGTGATGAGTGATAACCCAAAAGCTTCAATATTGCAAAGCAAGCAATTCTCTTAAGTTGAAAGAGAATGAAGAATATATCAACTTCAAAGAATCATTCAGATTTCAGAAACCATGCTACCAAATACCAAAATTCGAGCTTTTTACTTAAATCAGCAAAAAAAAAAATTTACCTATAAGTGCCGAACTGAAAAATATTTTCCTGACATATGTTTTTTTTGACAGTTGGCCTGATGGGTGCTTTCGATGATAAATGGTCGCTAGTATAACAGTCGGTGTATAGTGAACAGCATTGTCGTCTATACAAATGTCGACCAAATTTAAAAATTATTTTTTTTTGCTTCTTTTAGATAATAGTGTTACTGACCAATAATGAACACTGATTATTTTTTAATAATTAATTAATTGTAATTTAATATTTTAATTACATTTTTTCAATACCAAATTATATATAGTTATATGTCATTTTCCTATATATTAGCAATTATATAATTATATATATAAAGTAAGATTTAATTATCGTAATCAATTATTATGTTATTTTGTATCATTGTCATAAGTTATATTTTTTTTTGTATAATCATATAGTTGCTAGATTATATAATTATATAAAAAATATAATAAAAATTATATAATTATTAGCAATTATATGATTGTACATAAAAAATAGTATATTATAACTATCAGTAATTATAAAAAATAACATAATAAAAATTAAATAATTACTAATTATATGGTTATTCATTCTTTTATATAATTATTGACAGTTATTTATTATTTTCTATATTTAACCATATAATTAAACATCGAAAATGACATATAACAACTAGAATTTATATGATTTTTGTTATATTTTTTGTATAATTGTTGACATATGTATGTATAAAATTAACTTTACTAATATTACTTAAAAAATCTATTGTAAACCAAATACCGAAAAAAAAAATTTCAATTATTATCTAGTGTCGCAGTCAAATATAAAAAATATTTTTTTTCCTGAAAATTATTTTTACTATAGAATATTTTTCAAAAGACAAATTATTTTTTACAAACAAACAAAACCATAGAGGTTAAGTTTATTATTATATATAATTTTTTATTAAAAAAATTGTGTTAAAAAATTAATTAAAAACTAAGGTAATTATGAAGTTAATTAAAAAATAATTAAAATTAATCTATTATTAAAAAAATTAATTACCATTCATTGTTGTTTAAAAAATACTAAAAAACCGATGTAGCATTGTTTTTAAAAATAAAAATAAAAAAAAAGTTGTCTAACTTTGGTCGGCATTATAAATGTGGACCATTGTTACTTGTTAAAAATTAAAAACAAAAAAACTAATTGATCCAACATACGATAATATTTTGGTCTCCACTTTGGGTGTCGTCCATTTGCAACCTCACCATTCTTTCCATTTACGCGGCAAAAAATAGTATATATAGAAAAATATTTTTCATTCCCGCTTGTACTGGTAAATATTTATTTATTTATACTTATTTAAGTAAAAAGCTCACAAAATCCTGAGTAAGAATGAAATATATGGAAATTAAAAAATTGTTTTTTAAAAAATTTAATAAAATACAAATGATCAAGCAAACCCATAAAATCACTTCAGCTAGAAGCCATTAACTGATGTATTTTTTTAAAAGCAAAATCAAAGAATTCTAAAGAGAAAAGAATCGAACACATTAACCAGACGAATAAGATTGGTCCAAGATCAACATATAACTAAAACCATCAATGCATTAAAATCCCAGATGAACGAGAAAGGAGCAAGAAATTGCTTACCTTTGCAGCGAATGACTTGACCAACTGTATCAAACATGGCTTCTTTCTCTTCTCTAACAAAGAAAATGATGGATTATAAGCAAGGATTAGTTCACAAGATCACTTCAGTAATATGCTTGCATTGTGGAAAGAGGCGGCGATTGTGTATGGGATTTATAGTGCAAAATCAGAGAGCAAAATGTCAGGGAGTGCCAATTTTGGGTCTGAGACTGAAAAAAATTACTAGATACGAGCGTTTTCAATTGTGGTTGTGCGCTGTTGCCCTGTTATTTCATTACCACTGGGGTATTCAATTGCTGTTGTGCGCTGTTGCCTTGCTTTTCCATTACCACTGGGGTATTCAATTGCTGTTGTGCTCTGTTGCCTTGCTTTTCCATTATCACTGGGGTATTCAATTGCTGTTGTGCGCTGTTGCCTTGCTTTTCCCTTACCACTGGGGTATTCAATTGCTGTTGTGCACTGTTGCCTTGTTTTTCCATTACCACTGGGGCATTCAATTTGTGGTTGTGCGCCGTTGATGGAGAGGTGTCGCTTCTCTGTGGGGCAGTGGAGAGGCCTGAGGGAGGAAGGGAGAGAGAGACGGTGGGGAGCTTATAAAAGAATCAAAAACAGAGGTCGTTGTCACTTCCTTAAAACCACATTTGTTGCTTTTCTTTTTTCTTTTTCTTTTTATCGTTAAATATTATTATTTATGTATTTGTTCCATTCTATTTTTTTTTTCATACACAGAGACTAGAATATAAATAAAGGATTAATTTAGTTTTCCTATGGTTGTTTTCACTTTGTCTATTTATCTTAAATCCAGTTTTTAAGTTAAATCAGTATATAATTTTTAATTCATAATTATTTTATCTAACTTTTTTCCGATTTTGTTCTATTTTTTCTCAAAATTTTTTGGTCATTATATATTTTAGAACAAATTACAACCATAAACAAATTTTTAAAAAACTATCAATTTATCTTTCTGTCTTTTAATAAAAATATTATTTGAGATAACAATGTAAAAAACTGAAATTAAAATATAATAATTGTTTTGCAGTTACAGTTGTTGATGATGACTAGAGACTTAATCCCTGATAAAAAATCATTCGATTACACATAAAATCCTCAAAAATTCACATAAAAATATCTCAAATATAAAAAAATTTATGTAGTATACTACATTACAATATTTGAAATTCATATAATATTAAATGAATGGATATTTTATCAAATGATAAGAAATAAATTATTAGTTTTTTAAAAGTTTGTTTTTAGTTATAATTTGTTAAAATTTCATGGAAATAAACTGAAATTTTTTCTAAATTTTATGACAAAGAGCAACTTTTTTAAGATGAAACATAATATAGAAATATTAACAAATACTTTCTATTTTTTAATACTATCTAATATTTACTTCTTGAATGGTTAGTATGAAAAGAAGAAAAAAAATTAAATTTTTTTTTCAATTTACCAATTAATCAGTAAATGAATATTGGAAAGCGTTTGAATTTCTTGCATTTCTAAACATAAAATAATCTAAGGAGAAATAAAAATTATATATTAATTTAGTTAAAATTTTGATTCTCGGTTACAAAAAAAATGGAAATGACAGACCACCGTCTTACAAAAAGTGGTCATTTTGAGTCGTTACCAAAAAATAATAATAATGACAGTATGAAAAGGAAAGACGAGACCACCGTCCGCAAGTAGCAGAAATCGTCTGTTTGACCAGAGGACAATTCTGTGAGTTTGTTGATGAAATTACTTATGCGTGAAGTTAATAAAATTGTTACGTCTAGTGGTCCTTCCCGAGAATACATTCTACTTTTAGAAGTTGGGTCTGCCGGTCTGGGATTCCTTCAATAGAATGCATTCCTTTTCAGTAGAAACTGCACCACATTTGCTATTCCATTGACGTTTCTTCAATGATTATTATAATTTCTTTCTAATTTTTTAAATAATTAAATTCTTTTAAATATAATAATACATGAAAAATAAGAAACATCAATAGCTTCTTCAATGATTATTTTATGTCTATATTTTGCTTGCTATTTAATAATCCTTGAATCTCCCAAATAAAACTCATAAGAAAACGATGCAAAGAAGCAGAAGATGAAGAAAACGATATTGATTATGAGAATAATGAAGACTTAGACAATGGAGAGACAGTTATATATATATATATATAATAAATCTCACATACACCTCATATATACTACTGTATACCTCATACATATAGTTATTCAATCACATACACCTATATAAACACAAAGACAAATACATGAGAGAGAGATAGAGTTGTAGGAGATCACTATTGGTGCTTGGTGTGGCGTGGGCAGCGGACATTGCTGCTGGTGTTAGGCGCAGTGTGGGGCTTTCGGCAGTTGCACAGTCTCCATTACTGGATGTCCAACGGTAAAATATAATCAATTTTTTTATTAAAAAAAAAAAGCAACAAAATTAAAGAGGTAAAAACAAGAGAGGCAAAACATGATTAAAAGACAAGGATAAAAAGAGAGCAGGACACACCGAGAAATTGTAGGAGGCAAGATTTTAAATGTCTTATCATAACGCTTTTCTAAAATTCAATACAATGAAATATAGATACATCATACTAATTGAAAATAGTAATATAATATTATTGAAACTCCTGTTGTAAATGATATTGATGATATAAATCGGCTAAAAAAATTAAATTTTATTTAAATTTTATTAATTTAAATTATATATATGATTTTTTTAAATCCTCCATTTTCGTAAGAGCTATAACATGTGTAATCATTTCTATATATATATATATATATCCACCCGTAAATCCTTAAATTTTTACACTTAATATACTGATTTTTTTCATCTAAACAAAATACTAATAATCCTTCAAAACACACATTCTGATATTAATTATATAATTATGCAGTATATGTATTTTTATAAATATAATTTTTAATGACATTTTATATTATTAGTTATAGTGAAAGACTTTTTCATGATCTTTTTTTTATAAAAAATGTGGTTTTTCCTCTCATGTTCAATAAAATATCTATTTACTTATAAAAAATCAAAATCTTATTTTATAATGAAGTTGCATAACTTTGTTATGTAAATATTTATTAACTTAATACATTTTATATTAAATTTTATTAGTTATTTTTTAAAATTTACAGTAACATTTGATGGGCGAAACAATTCGATTCAACCGATATCATATCATTTCATCAATTGATTATGTCGCACGTATATTTAAAATCATGATCTGGAGGGGAGGGCGGTGGCCATGATGTTAACTAATATAGAGAATGGTACAAATTTCAAGGTTTTGAAATGTGTACCACGCACCCGCAAAAAAAAAAAAAATTATTCTGTTTTGTTTGGGAACTTTTTCGCTGTAGGAGGGAAAATAAGAAAGGATGCCTAGGGGATAGAAAATAAAAAAGAAAAATAAAATTATTTTTTCTTCTCATCATATTTGACAATTTTGTCTTGAAGAGAAAAAATATGAAAAAATAATTAAATTTTCTTTTTTTCTTTTTTTATCATATTTTGAATTGAAGTAATATAAATAAAATAATAAGATAAATGAAAAAAAATAAGATTCATTTTTCCTGGTTTGGATAATTTTATTGTGAAAAAATTATATTATTACATATTTACTTTTGTACATTATTTTATAAAATAATACATACTTTATTACAATGATCAATGATATAAAAAAAATAGTGACATTTTTTTATGAAATCTTCCATATTTTTTCCAGAGAAAAATTGAAAAATAAAAAATAAATATTATTTTACATTTTTCCTTATTTTTCTTTATTTTTGAATAAGGTAAAATAAAAAATATCTCTTTATTCTATCTTTATATTTTTTATTTTTCTATATTTTCATTCTATCCAAACAAAGTTATTTTTTTTCTCCCTATCTTATTTTTCTTTTTTGACAAATAGAATAAAATGAAAATATTTTTTATTTTTCTTTTTTATTTTTCTTTCCCCATATTTCTCTTCAAAATATAAGTTTATGGTAAAAAATAAGGATAAAAAGTATTTTTTTATTGTTTGAAGTGAAATGATGCAACAAGGGACAGCTTTTGTTTGGGCTCTTTAAGTGGACTAGATGAAGATTCTCTCTCTTTATTTTGTGGTTTTAGTTAAGGAGAAAATAAAAAATTTGTTAACTCTCCAAGATGATTAAAAAACGTAAAAATAGAATAAATAATTTGGAAAAATGTAGCTTTAGTATCTTTTAAAATTTGGGATAAAAATGGTATAGTTAGTGGTCAATGTGTCATTTGTGTCCTTTACCCGAAAATAAAAATAGCATTATATAGTAAAACCAATACTGCAAATGCAAATGATCCAAAATGAATGGTTTAGATTGAATCTATACATAAGTATTTTCAGCAAAACAAAAAATAGTTATGGCATACTCTATTATTGTTCCCTTGTGTAACACTCCTACCTAATAGTAATTTTATCAAGTATATAGATATTATGACAATAATTTAATATATATGGTACATGTGCAGAATTTATTGACTAATTTAATATAATCTATATATAATATATGATAACAGATAAACATATATGTATAAAATTACAAAGATTTAAAACTTATTTACATCAAACCAATTTTTTATTTTAAAATATAATGATAATGTCATTTCCTTGCATAACATGTATTCTATAAGTACAATCGCTCCTTTTTTAGTGAAACTTTTAGAACAATTACTTCATATTTTTGCATTTTACTTTATTTTCGACTCTAATAGTTACGTGAGAGAAAATACTCCAACACTGAATTTTCTAATTTAATAGTATAAAACTTTACAGTAATAGTCATTCAAAATTAAATATGTTTATATCTATTTTCACTTAATAATAATAATAATAACTACTACTACTACATTTACTAACCCAAGTTAAAGATAATCTTAAATTTTTATTTATATATTTATTTAATCAACAATCTCTTTCAATTCTTTTTAATTTTTAAGTGAATTAATTATACTGCATAAAAAAATTTATAAACATCTTTTTATTTATTTATTTGTATAATTTTTGTCTTTATTTATTAATATTTCACATAAATTTTACTCTTTTCAAAATAATATCCAAAATTGATTTCATATACATCAATTATTAATCATCGCCTTAGTATCACGTTATTTCATTATTTAGTATCATTTCCTCATTCTCATATATTGAAACACTCTAGACTTGCTCATCGGATATTAAATGGATGTCACATCACATATCAATATATGATTTACAAAAATACACATTATCTAAATATAATATCATTTAGTCCACAAAAATGTACATAACTGAAAAAATGTATCAGATGATATACATAAAATATACAAGATTACAAAATATCATCAGTCCATAAAAATATATAGAACCTTAATTTCTATCTTATTGGTATATCATTAATATCTTATTTCATGTCTAAGCTAATACATTGGCTTAAAACCATCGATTCTTCACTTTTCTTTTTTTCTCAAGTAAATTTCCAAATATTTATTTATTTATTTATTTTTCTATTTGACAACATGACATAACATCTATATATTTATTTCATATTCAACTTAAAATGTACTAATAATCTCATTTTACAAAAAGTACATAAATATGTTATTTCTAAATCTTTTCATTTAAAACATGTTATAACATTTTATCCATGTTACAAGTAAATAATATCATAATATAGAAATATTAAATTTAATCAATATTCATGTAAAAATATTTTCAAGCATTTAATAATCCAATATAATAAATTCTTTTTATATTATTTTTCTAAAATTCAATTCACAAATAAATTTTATTATACTTGTATATATTTTTTTTCTCTCTATAAAGTGTTTTTTTGACTTATTTTCATGTCTTATGAGGTTTCAAAAAACTCTCAATTTAATATTATCATTCATAATATATTTTTAATATTTAGCACATTCACTAAAAAAAAGTTATTAAAATTATTTCCATCAAATATATTAATTATGAAAATCTATTAATTACTTTATAGTTTTTTACTATAAGAATTTTCTCCAAACATCTTTCCTCTCGTCAATGCACACCGGTGTCAACCGATTTGTTTCTTTTATCTTGAGTTTATGCATGTCCAGGCATTGCGCCTAATAAAAAGTAAAATCCAACTAATTACTAAGTCACACAATATATATAATCTAGTTAAATTAAAATCTATCGACCAACTTCTCATGTATATCGAATCATATTATGGAAATTTTACTTATTACGCATGTTTAACACGTAGTTCAAAATTCAAATCATTGACACGCTTTTTTGGTGCAACAAAAATTTTCAAATATTATTTTCTCTTATAACAATAAATTTTCTTATTTTTTTTCATAACAAATTTTCTGAATTATTTTTATTTTTAATTTCTATTTTCACCCTAAAATTTATATAAATGCAATAAATATTCTAAAAATTTCAAATAAATTCCTATAATCACCTTAACTCATTTTCTTTCATTTTTCATTACCAAATTTACCAAATTTGTACTCAATTATTCCCAATAATTTTTTCAATAATTTTGCCAAAAATTCAAAATTTCACCAAAATTCCTATTAAATTTTTCTTATATTCCAAAAATTATTTTTCATCTTCAAACACTTCAGTTAACTCTATTTTCATCATGTTAAGATATAAATTCCCAAAAATTTGGCAATAATTATGAAATTTCTTAAAAATTATTCTTATCAAAGTTTTACTATATTCATCATCCCCAATTATCAGTCTACTCATTTTCCATTTTTATCAAATTTTTTCATAATTTTCTACAAAACTCTTACTCAACTTCATCATAAAATTAATTTCAATCATAATACAACTCCAATTTCTACTTTAAACAATTATCAAATCCAACATAAATCTATAGAAATTAGAAAAAAATTACCTCTAAATTTATTGAAATTTTCAGCCAATAAGAGATTTTTTCTCCAAATTTATTTTATTTTCTTCACCTAATAATCATTTCTTCTTGCTCTAAAGACTTAGATGATTGAAATATTGTAAATTTTGGGTAAAAGAAAATCTTGAATAAGCTCCCATGGTGGCAAGCCAACTCTTGGAGAAGGTGAAGCAAATTTTGTTAAATTTATTTATGAGATAATTCTAGAAATATGACATTTATCTTATATAGTCCAATTAAAAATAATTAATCTCCATTAATTCTTAATATTCACTAATATTGATTAATCATTGATTAACTAGGTGTTATTTGGGACAGGTGGCCCAATAACAAATTATTTAGGATTGACTTCCCTACTAATTCTACCAATTACAAAATTCTTTCAAATTAATTCATGATTAAATTTAATTCTTTAACATCCAACATTAAAATAATTTAATTCTATTAAATTAAATATACTAAAAAATATAAAATAAAATTTATCTTCAAAACGGTATATTCAATTTTATGAAACGATTACCAATGCAAAAATTATATTTTTACAGTCTAATCATTTTTCTTAATTTTGTGCATAAAAATTCATTTGTTATCTTATTTATAAATTATTAGATTTTAAAATTTTAGAATTTAATTTTGATCACGTCGGCACTACAACGATCGTGAATACATATCTTTAACTTTCAATCAAAAAATCGGATAGTAAATCGGTACAAGGGACCACATTTTTGTAAATCAGAATCCTTAACTTTAAAATTTATCTTATAGCTTCACATATAACCTTGAAAATAATATTCTCTACGCTTCGGTATATTTAATTTAGTCCAATCTATTGCCTTAACTTGCATGCATGACACAAAATTGTAACTTTTTATCAAATCAACTCAATATTTATATTAGGCATCATATAATCACATTAAAATAATTTTTTCATATTTATTTATATGCATTCAAACTCTGATCGATACACCTTTATATTGTAGTATATATGACAACAATACACATATACGATTATAGTCTAAATTGCGAATGTGACATCTTGAATTTCTAAATTAACCATTTTAGCATCTATAAGTTGGCTTTTTTCATAACTTTAAAAATACCTCTTAGAACATATCTTATAAACTATTTATTTCAGTTATACTCTTCATTTTAATGAGTCATTCTATATAAAAAAAAATTCCAATACATCCTTTATTTTAAAAATTTAGAATAGAGAGTTCTTTATTCTAATTGCAATTAATGTACCTCAATTTTTTGTGTACTTTTCATTGTTTTATTAGTGAATTTCTCTAAATATTTTTTTTTTGTTTTCTCATAATAAAAATTATTCACATTTTTCTTTTGATAAATATTAATTTATACAAAATAAAGCAAAATAAATAGTAAAATATAAATAGTCTATTAAACTTGTAAAAAAATTTTATTCTTTATATTTAAAATGCTCTAAGATAATCTTTATTATATCAAATATGTTATTAAAGATGTTAAATTATCCGCTACTATTTCAGTATAATTAGATTATCAATTTAAAATTAAATTATTAATTAATTGATAGATTATTAGCTAGTTGGGACATCAAGTGAAAAACACGCACGGAAGGGGCATTAATCCCTCGCGAAACCCCCACTTGTTAAGTGACAAATTGCCAAGTGCAAGATATTGATTGGAAGGAAAAAAACTGAAACATCTTACACCAGATCTCCATTTTCTTGCTCATTTTTTTTTCCCTAAAAAAAGAAATGAAAAAACTTACACAATGCTTAACCACGACAAGTCAAAATTTCCTATATTAAAGAGAAGAAATGAGATAGAAGATGAAGTGGTTCAAGTTGTTGGAATAAAAAGCTCGATTTACCACTAAAAGTACTGCTGTATATCTCTAGAAATCTACAAAACTATGAATCTATCATTTGTGCTCGAGTAAGGGTGAAAGATTTAATGGTGTAGAGAGAAGAAGATAAAGTGATGGAGATGGGTACGTGACTCTGTCTAATTGGGCATGGATCTATTTTTAATCAAGTCAAATTACATGCAGAACACACGCATTGAAATTTCTAAGAATGGCTTTGCAAACATTTAAAAGTTATAAAAAGAAAAAGCAGAACATAGGTGCTAAAGTGGTTAATTTAAAAGTTAAGGGGAGCAATAACAAAGTGTGTCAAATTGCAGAGCCAAATAGGATATTCAGCCAATTATATAAGTTTAAAGACTTGTATATGCTGCTACGTTGCATTAGGACTTGTCAAGTTCAAACTTTGTATACTTTGCTTTTCAGGGTCATAGCTTTTCTCTGCTATTCTCACCCAATTGAATCCTTACTATTAACATATTGGCAACAAGATAAGAAATCAAACTTTTCTTGTGTCTACAAGACTTCAATTCCAAGCCAAAATCTTGGTCTCTCTTTCACATAATAAAAGTAATTAATTCCTCTTCAAAAAGGGCAAGAGAATAAAAAACAAAAGAAGGCAAGAAACTGTTTTGCTATGATTGAAAAGGCACTAAAGTAGAAACGATGCAATTCTGCCTCTCTTTTCATATATATATAAATAGAGAGAGAGAGAGAGAGTCAAATATCCTTGAATATTGCAACAACTTACCCACCTCCTAGAAATGAAAGTAAGTCTCCTACCTTTCATCATAAGTAGTCATGATAATATCCAATTTTCCTTTCGGCTACCACTAGCCTGTGTACTAGAGCATTAAACCCAGACCATTAAAAACAAAACTCCTATTATATTTCGATATATATATATAACTATCTTGTCACTTTCTAATTTGGCCATATGTTTAGGCTTTTGTAGGACATTCATCTATCCACCCTTTCCTAGTCAATCTACAAAGTAACTTTTACAATATCGAAACTTAATGACCACTGATCTCTCTAATTCATAGGCTATATATATATATATATATATATATGCCAAACCATCATTATATTCCATAAGCATCCCGTGACCTTCATATCCTGCAGGTGTCTAGCTTTGTAAATAATGCTTAGGATTCTCTACATATGCTTTTTCTTTTTTTCTGTTTTGTTTTGATAATGACCCAATTTTCCTTTTCTCTCATAGGCCTAGAAATACATAATAGAGGAGTGTTACTGGTAATGAAACTAGCATTCCAAAGATAACCCTGCAATAGGAGAAAAATAAATAATTTTAGCAATTAATTTGCGCTAAATGAGAGAATGTGGATTATACATGAAATAATAAATGAAATCATGTTTAATAGACAAAAAAAAATTATTATTATTTTCCTAACAGATTTCTAATTTGTTTAATCACATTTTTAAATTTTGGAAAAAGAAAATTGGATGAGAGTATTCCACCTACAAAATGGTCAATTCAACACCAAGAAACTTGCATTTTCTTACAGCTCCTAGAAATTACAGCTCTCATAATTTGCATTAAAAAGAGTTCTTTCATTGGACAGGATAGGTTAAAAGGTTAATTTACTTTACTATATACTATAAGCTAAAAGAGATCACACTAATTACCTCTTAAGTGAAAAGGAATGTCCCCTTATTTACAGATAGGTTTTCAGAGACAAAATCGACTAAACAGTAGCAGCACAATTGGACTCACTTACCCTGTGCTTAATATATCAGGATGTAATCCATATTCTCTTGCAAACACAAATGGTACTATCCCTTGCGGAAGAGCTGCCTGAAATTCAATTACAACCCACAATATTTGATTTAGAACTCTCCAATAGTTTTTTTTAATCACATCTTTTGGTAAAAATTAATCTATATAAAACGGGACTGAAAATTCTCTAATAGAAATTAATTAATATTGGCTTAGACTCGATCTTTGATTTTAATACCTGAACTATGGCAGCACGTAATCGGACTCCTCTTAAACCGACAGCCACGGATGCAACAGACATTATTATGGGACCACAAATGAACCGTATTGCCATCCCCATTGTTGCCCTTTTCTTGCCACATGCAATTATCCGAGGTTGAAGAGCCATGAACAACCCTAAACTGAACATGGCCATTCCAAGACCCGCATCTGATATTATTTTGATCGAGTTCTTTACCAGACTTGGCATTCCCACATTCCATCTGCTTTCCCATATCCCAAAAAAAAAAAGTCAAAGAGGTCTGATTATTGTTTGAACTCGAATTCTCTCATACTTTTAGTCACCGGAGCACAACTACTGAAATAAAATTTATTGGTAACTTATATAGTTTTGTACGAAGGAAAATTTGAACTAAAAGCAAGGAAATAAAAAAGAAATAAAACTTACTTGAATGAAATCAAAGACCATAGAAGGCCTAGGGCACTTGAGTAAGTATTTGGGTTGCGAGAGAGCTTCCTTCCTACCACTGTAAGTATTAGTCTCAGCATGATAAAGGCACGGGGCATTTCTTGGCCAATTGCAGCTTCCACTTTCGAACTTGTCTCCTCCGCCGCCGGCGTTTTACAACTGTCTCTGAAGCTAATTTCCTTTTCTGATACATTTTTTTTGTAATTTATTACTGATAAATAATAAACACTTTAAATTAATTTTTGAAATTTTTTGATAATATTGATAATAATTAAATTACCTTGATTTCGGTTAATTGGGGATTTGGTGGTATGATTAAAGGGTAAAATAATTAGATTCTCTACTAAGAGAAATGAGACCAACCAGACAACCGAAAAGTCCTGATATATGATTACACACGTGCTCAAAGCCTAATGATGGTGCCTATCAGTTAAGGAGCTGATTCATTGAAGCCAATAGTTAACAAATTCATTGACTATATATTCTTCTTTATTTTTTTTCCCTCTTTTTCTTTTTTTACGGTGGGTTTGAGACCCCACATGTCTCATTGTTCGTAATCATGTGATGGAAACTTGAGGTGAAAGATAATTAAATTTTAAAATATTTAAAATGTATATTAGGTCTCAAAGTGTGGAAGTTTTTTCATGTTTACATTTTCGTGGGTGTAGATTATCTGCCATTCGAAGCATGAAACTAAATTTTAGATGTATAGATTAAAATTTTGTGGTGAAAAAGATGAAATTTATATGCAGGAAAATTGTAAACCACACCACGTATTGAGTGGAATCTATATATATATATATATATATATATATACACACATGAGATTTACTTATTAAATAGCCACGATACATTTGTATCTACATGAATGTGTCGAGTAGAATTACTTTTATTTATATATATATATACATACTGATGTTTTAATAGTTAATATATTTATGAATGCTATTTCTAATAGTTATAATTAATTTTATAATAATTATGAGCATTTAATGTTATTTAATAGCAAATTTTATGATAATTATTCATATAATTCTAACTATTAAATATATATATATATATATATATATATATATATATATATATATATATATAAAAGTGTGATGGGGTTATTTTTTGAAAATTTAAATGAATCCTAAAATCTAATTATAAAGGCTATAAAGTATAAATGATTTGTGACTTTTTGTAGTAGTATCTAATCCCTCTTAAATTTAATTATTTTAAATAGTATATATACTATGCAATTTTGAAACAGAGATATTATTTGCTCATCTATATTATTTTTCTTATTTTCTACTTCTTTTGAGTAATTTAATACTTAATATTTTGTTATATTTTTAATTATTTAACTCATATTGTCCCAAATTTTTGGAAATAATTTGTTCAAAAAAAGTGAATAATCTATCCGTTGCTAAAACAAATAATGTAGTGATGTAGTAATATACATCATCAAATAATAAAAACGAAAAAAGAGAAAGTAATGTAGTAGCTAGACCCTCCTCAATCAATCCAGAAGTACAAATATATATATCCTAATTTAATACCTAATATTTTCGTTAAATTTTAAATTATTTAATTCATTTTTTCACAATTTTGGAAATAATTTGTTCATTAACAACATACTTTTAAACACCAAATAATGATGACTTCATTAGATCATGGCCTACCTACCAAATTGGATAAATGATTCTCAAAAAATACAGAGATGGATCTAATGATTCTAATACCCATAATTTTATTCTTAATACTCTTTTTTTGTATTATTCTCTTATGGTGAGCTTCCATTTAATTGAAAATACGACTGTTAGTTAATTCAGTTAATATAATGGAAGCGAGCAGATGCATGAATATGACACCTAAAGTCAGATTTATTATGTCAGATTCAAACAAATTTATATCATCTTTTGAGACATAACTCTCTCCAAAAAGCTGTATTGTCTATTTCGTTTTGTGGTGACATTTCACTTGTTCTTTTCCAGTCAAGGAAGCGACACCGATTCAACAGTAAACGACACAGCAAAAGCACAACAAAGATAATAGACTCGAAAAGATTATTGTTCGTACCAGTAATATCTTTGCCGCCTCCGTTTTGACTCTTTCCCCCCGGTGACTCCCCCCACAACATTTTAACGTCAGGAACCGTCGGGGATGGCTGCCTGAAAATTTTCCCGGTAACCGGAGACCTGACCCAATTCGGAGTGCTCGCGGCGTTAGTCACGTCCAACTCGTTAAAGTTCGACGCCCTTGGAGTCGGCTGCAGAGAGTAAGCGTCGGACGAGGCGTATCCCGACAGTCTTGGACTCGTACCGGAGCGATACCCGAAACCCAAGTCACCACTACATATTATTATCTCGTTCGATCCATGATTATAATGAGTGTAACCATTACTAGCGTTGGCATTGATACTGTGCTCATGAAACGGAGCAGGGGTGTTAACGGAAAAGATTTCGGCGTTAGAGAGGTTTGAGGGTCTAGGCGTGAGGCAGATGGAGGAAGATAGGGCGGAGTCGGGGGCGGAGGAAGTGGACCTCCGGATGCGGACTCGGATGAGGCCGTTACAGTCAGTTTCTGATTCTGTACGGAGTGGATCCCGGCCGTCGAGGGAGATGACGTCATTGTCGAGCTCGATTTTGGTAATGGAGGCTGCTGTGGATCCTGGGAATTGGTTTTTAATCAGAAGGGTCGCTGCTCTATATTCAAACAGAAACAGCAAAAGAGTGTACCTGGAAAACAATCGCATACAACAAACAATCATATCTAGTACAAATATTAATTTAAGCTGATAACCAACGGATGTGGGACAGTCTGACATACCATATAATACATTGAAGAACGACGAGTTGGACCATGAGGGACTGGGTGAAATCGCCATACATGGACATGAGCAAAGGGATGCCCATGACGAGAGTGTTAGGCAGAGTAGCAACAGAGAAGAGAGTGATGAGCCAATCTAATCCTCCATTAAAGAAAAAAGCCCAAACAGAGAGAAGAACAAGGACGAAGATTTTAGAGAGAGTATCAGCCAATATGAACTTGGTGTCCATTTGATAAGGATTGTTCTGTGCGATGAAATGGAAAGATAGAACTGGAACAGCAAAAACAGCTACGAATCTGTTGATGCCTGAGTATTGATCTGGTGTGAATATTTTCCACCATTTTACTGACCCGTAGGCCACAATCATCGCAAAATAGAGAGGCACCATTGCGCTCATAACCTTGTAGAAATCCTCTGCGCTTATCATCTTTCTGGGTTTTCAATATGCTTAATAAGTGTATTATCTGTATAGTGAAGGGTTTTAATTTCTTCAGCGTTTAAATAGCTGATTTATGGACCGAGTTGCCCTTAGATTTGCACTTAATTTGCCTTGCGTTTTGGTATTATTGTAATTAGCGGGGATTGCGGTTGGTCAGGTTAATGATTATGATTCAGGTGTATTTATCTTTTTTTTTCCACGTGGCAAATATGGACACCCATTTTTTATAATTAATTTGTTATTTCCAATTAACTATTTGCTAATGAAAGATGACATGATGGACTTAGAAATACTAAACGTAGATGCAAAATGCCCTTTTTAATTTCATGATAATACATATGATCTTAATGGATTATTGTGCTTACTAGGGAATGAAATGCCCCATCCCCCACCTCTTTTTTTTTCAAAAAAAAAAAGAAAAATAATATAATTGGGGGATGGAGATTGTTATTGTCTATATTGTACTGTACCTTACTGCACAAAATTATCACAGAACAAGCTGGTTTGGTGATGCATCGATCTGGATCACACGATTGGCCTGTTTTATGTAATCATGATACATCACGCATGCATGATCAGAAAGAAACAACCTTGATCTTTTGTGATCATTCTGCCTAGTAGAATTTGTAAATCTTTTTCCCTTAATTAAATGCTCCTTGATGTTACGAAATATTAGTAATTACATCTTTGTATAATTAAACAAGAGAGCGCATAAAAATGGTAATTACATCTTAAATAGTTTTAGGATTCACATTTCTATGCGAATTTAAAAAGAGTAGATTACTTTCAGCTCAGTGCGGGAAGAATATATTTATGATAAAGTCTTATATAAAAAAGTGTTATGTAATTTATTTTGTTTACGTGATAATTTTTTATTGGTTTTGTCTATATTAATTTGATATATATAATAATTTCACTATATTTAAACTTAGATACGTTAAATTTTAATTTAATAGTATTCGTTATAATCAAAGGTATGTGATCTCTTGTTCGAACTTTTTTCAGGATAATAATAATAATAATAACAATAAACAACTCAAATAAGTGGAGTTGAATTTAGAATACCAATTTTGGAGTCTAGGGGAATTCGAGTTTGATATTACTCTACTTAGTCCGAAACCCATAGTCATAGCTTACAGTGAATAAATGTACTTGTGGAGCATGAAAAGAATTAAACAAAAGGACCCTTCATTTTCTAAAGAACTGTCTTTTTCTTTCATTAAAGATCACTGCAGAGATGAAAGCTCAGAGCTTAGCTTCTGTTCGTTTAGTAAATGAGACATTAAAAGAATATTAAAAAGAAATCTTTCAAAATCTAATTCCAATGATCGCCAGATGGTGTGCAGTAAAAGGAGCATTTTATGAAGCTCGATAGAAAGATTAAAAAGGAAAAAAAACGAAGAAAAGCAAGCTCAAATATTTGTACCCTTTTGCAAGTCCAATCATAAGATGATGCTTTCATAAAGTTTCTTAGCTTTTTCAGCATATTTATCAGTTAATTAATCTTGGATTTAGTAGCTGATTATATATTAATGCAAGTACTCAAGCCAACCATTACTCTATTAATTACTCTCAATGATCTTGCCATGGTAGCGTTAAAGTGAAGATAGATACTACAAGTCTTATCCTTCTTTTGAGTTTATTACCCTAAATTTTGCATTTGATTTATTAAATGGCAATCAAATTTACTTTTCATCTTATTAATCATTTCACAAATAACATTTTTACTAATTTCTTTATTTTCAGCAGTAATGTTCTTTTTTTTATTATCAAAATTCAAGAGCTAAATTGAATACTATATACCGATAGTTTAGTTTGCTATGGTGAGCAATGTTTGCCATTTTTAATTTATCAAAAGAAAAAAAAATTTATATTCGAAACTGAAAAATTAACTTTGAAATTAATACTCTAAGTCCAAAAACAAGGATTATCTCCTAGATTCGGTACAAACAGAATAAAACTAAACAGAAAAACATGCGTGTTTTATGGAGTACTTTTAAAATTTCACTTGCTAAAATTAAACAATTTTATCGATCAAAACTAACTCAATTAGTACACCTATCATAAAATAGTTATGTTAAAGGTGAAAGGTCATAACCCTCTACAAAATGTATAAAAAAAAAATTAAACTACTTTGATTTTACATGCTTATGATTTTTTTTTCATTATTATTATTATTATTATTATCTTACAAAAGCTTTTGTTCTTTTTGTTGAAACGGACCAGACATAAATCAACTCCTAAAGCTAATGGGGAGGATAGTCTAAGTTATAACAAAGAACACTTATTACATAATAGTACCTCTTGCTTAGGCTAAACATATGTAAACGACCTAATATCCAAGATTTGTGATGGATAGGACGTAATTCAACCTCAAAAGCTAATTAAAAAATTTGTTAATTTAAATCATTTTGAAGAGTATTTTTATCATGCAACCAGCTAATGTGAAATCTTAATTAACCGTTAAATATTAGCTGAATATTACTAAACAGAATGAGAAAAGGTCGACACATATAGCAAACAAGTGTTAATTCAGGGAGTAATTAATATATCGACAATCATGCATGTGCAATTGTGTATATAGCAGTTGTCAACTTATAGCAGAAGTATATATATTAATTAGTATATATCATGCTGTCTCTTAATTTAACAAAGTTGACAACTTTCACTAACACACGTTGATCATAATAATCTTTTGTTTAACAGATTTTAAGAGCCATGTCCCTCAGTAATTTAACAATGTCTACATATATATCTTGCTAAGAATGATGATTAATTGCTTATTTCTAATCATTCTGTCTTCTTTATCCTAATTAATAATGTTAATCCAAAAAATTTCAGAATTCCAATTAATTTAGAAAATCCTCATTTTTTTTATATAAATTGTAATACGGACATGAAAGGTTCCTTTTTTTTTTTTTGTATGTATGGTTTTTTCTTCCTAATGACAAAAAGAATTCAAACATTTGTGCACTTTTTTGTTTTAACCAATCATTTTCAATTTTGTTCATTTGAATCTGAAATTTTCACATCGTATCAGTTTTAGTTATCTCAATCGAAGTCTTCAAAAAAAAAAAAAGATAGAAAGGAAGAAAGAGTTATCTCAGTCGAAAACTAAATTAAATTAGAAAAAAAAAATTCAAGAGTTTAGAGCATATCTTTAATTCTTTCCAATTCTTTTACATTGATATCAATTTTAGAAATGATATTCACATTCACATAGAATTTTTACATTTTAATAATTAATACTTCTTGAAATTAAGTTTTTAAGTCCTAATTCCCAAAAATAAAAATTAATTAGCTAAAATTGAAAATGATATCGTTCAGATTTATTTATTCACTTATTTTTGCGCCAATGTATATATAAAAAGTAGCAAAAATTGATATAAATTGAACCACTCAATACAAATTGGTAAAATTAAGAGATTAACCAAAAATAAAAAATTTCTTAGAAAAATTGAAGTTTTTTATTGATTCCCCTTTTTTTTCTTTTTCCTATTTTTATTAATTTTTTATGTTCCCAACAATTTAAATTTCATCCTTATTAAACTTCAACACTGTAAGTCTGTATACTAAAGTAATTAGGCAAGAATTGACAAAGATAAACCTCATCAACTGAATGAAAATAATTTCAATCCTTACCTACTTTTAACTACAACTATAATTACTTGTGTCCGTGTGAGTTGTGGCATGAAGTTTCATGTTTAAGTTAGAAGTTGAAATTCATCATTCTATTTTCTACCTGCATTAACTTTAACCATTTTTTTTAATTTTATTAGATTTCTACTTATATTTATAATTCTAACATTATACATAATTAATATATTAATATAATTATTATTGATTTAATTTAGAGGTAATTTATATAATATGGTATTACAATTATGGTTATGCGCACATTAGTCTAAAAAATTTAAACTTTTTAATAACATATTATATATTCCTTGTTTCCAACAATTAAATAATTATTAAAAAAAGTGCACAAATAATAGTATTTTTCTATATATATATATAGTATAAATAATATAGTTTTCTTCATTTGTTATATATATATATATATAAAATATGACTCTCACTCTTTAACTGAGATAACAAGGAATTAATTTGACAATGTAGAAACTAATGACCCCAATTCTAGCCTAATTGTCAAGAAAGCATCCAATAGCGCATAGAATTTGAGATTAAACCTTAAATCAGCCTGCAACGCTAGAGGGCTTTTAGCGATGGAAATAAAACTGGTCAGTAAAAAATTTACGGTTCATAAGCTGGACTTTTAGCGACGAAGAGTAGTCTCATCTTGACACTTTCAGTTTGGCCTGGCAGGAGCTAGCTCAATATATTTTGCCAGCAACAAATTTAAAAAACGAAAACGATGCACATAACTAATAATATAGATGGCCAGTTAATTTATAATTAAAGATATAAAACTTATGAATTTTGATAATTGTTGAAATAAGAATTAAACGCATTGTTAATTCTATTAATAAATCTCGATGCCCCGTTGGCAAAAATCCCTTATGCATCGGATTTTGGTCGCGAATTAAATTAGGTATCAATTATGTTATGAGCTTTTGAGCATATTGAACAATTACAATTTACAATTAATGATATTGTGCGTGCGGAAATAAAAATAATTGGATGTGTTTTAGAAGAAAGTAATAATAATTAACATGGTTAAATGGGATGCACGGGTTGAAGAGAATGATGATATATGAATATAAAGGAAAGTGAAAGAGGTGAAAGTGCTCAAAGGTGTCTGATAGGAAAAGTTCAGACTATGAAAATAATACCAACACAATTAGGATTATTAGCAACGCATGCCCACACTGAATCCCTAATCACATATCATTCAAATCGCACCTCTTGGCTCCCATGGGCTTCTGTCCTTTTTCTTTCATGATTAATGGCAATACGTTCGTTAAAAAGAGAATCAGCCCTGGTAGCAGTTAACACAAGGTTGGGAATAAAGGGTTTGAAATTAATATTTGATGATCATGTTTTCTTAATAGATTATGATGTCACATGACCTTCATTTAATGGTGGTAATTTTTTATTACGTGACCTAATAAATCGATCAAATCTGTTCAAAAAAAAAAAGTGATTCGAATTCGATTTGAATTTGGAGTAAATTCATATGAATAGATCTAAAATTATCCACAAAATTTATACGTAATGGTAATTTGTTTCGTTGAGCACAGCAATCCTTGAAATGGTAATTTGTTTTTCCTAGTTAATAGAGGGATTATTTTACCTATTTTTTAACAAGGAAAATTTCTAAAGCCAAAAGTTCAAAATAATCCAATCTAGCTATTATAACTCCAAATTAAAACCATTCGATCCTTAAGCCGATTGCCACCTCTACTTTCTCTTAATTATTTCAATTTGCCAAATGGAGGCCTATAAAGAAAATATAATATATTCGTTGGAATAAAATAATTTCTTTTTCCCTAATATATTTGCAAGAAAAAAGGAGAAAAAAAAAAGAGTCTCTTTATCCAATTATTTTACAAGAAATTAGCAAATGCATATATTTACATGATAAGCTATTAGTTCAATACAATGCACGACTGGATATCTTAATTTTAAAAATTCCAATGGATTATGCAGAGTCAAAAATGAAAAGAAAAATACACACATTCTTAAATATATGAAACAAAATAAAATCTATTAATCAATTGCTATAAAGAGCATATCCCTATCCACAAATTCGGATCACTCTCATCAATTTTACAACTTAAGTAGGGTATATATACAAAGCTTTCTAACCCCAAAATTTCATATTATAATCCGTATCAATCCATCTATTGGAACTGAACCACTCCTCAATCTAATTAAACAAAATATGCCCAATACTGCTGGTCAGGTTATACGTTGCAAAGGTATATATATATAGTTCAACAAAATTGATTGCTTTTTTCAAATATATAGGATAAAGTTTTGAGAATTACTACATAATTTATTTATTCATATATATCATTCTTTCAATCTTTAGATCAAAATCTAATGATCCTTATTAGTTATGATAATTTAATGTTATTTAATACACTAATACTATGTTTGGTTCACATAATAGGTGAGGAGAGGAATAGAATAGTTATTCTATTGGATTTATTATTCCTTAATTTAGTTCGAGTTAGAGATATGGAATTCTAATTCCATAGAATAATAATTCCACAATTTTTATAGAATATATTACTCTTCCAAAAGCTAAAAATAGGAATTCTTTAATGAATATTTCCACTTTTATCTCTCATAACAAATAAAAAAACACTTATTATGCATAATAAATTATTTCCACTTTTATCCCATTGAATGTTCGTAATAATCTCAAGAAGTTGATTCTTTATTTTTTTATTTTGTTTTCAATTTTGTAAGAAATTTATTTCTTTCTTTCTTTTTTTAGACGTGGAATCTTTTGAGTTTCTTTTCTTTTTCTTTTTTGTTATAATTTTATTTCTAATTAATTTTGGAATTTCTTTTACGGTGTTTTGGTAGGGTTGGCTGGTTGAAAGTATAGTAAGAGGTGTCACTTGGTTCATCACTGTAATAATAAAATGGCTCAGAAAGACATATAAATATTTATATGGTATATATTATATTATGCATATATATTTATATTATACTTTCATTTTTATCATTTTTACAAAAGCGAAAGAAAGATGCTTTTATTAAAATACATTTATTCTCGGCAATTGAAATAATTTTTCCACTTTTATTATGCATTTAAATTATTTTCTAATTTTGTATATATTTTATGTTTGTTTTTTTAAGTAAAACATGCTAAATTGTATGACAATTTAATTTTGATGCTAAGAATGAATTTTATTATGAGTATCAATGTCATTTATATTTAAATTTACTTATACCACATAATGCTTATGAACCAAACAATAAAATCGGAATAAAATAGTAATTCTAGATAATGAATCAAATTGTGGAATAAGAATAACTATTTCATTTCTTATCTATTTTATTCCTTAGGAATATTTATTCTATTCTTTATATATGATGATTATCCATGTACCCATAACCATGAAAATTCTCATATATAGTAATTTTTAAAGTATGCATATATATAATTAATGGTGTTAATTTGTGCAGCTGCGGTATCATGGGAAGCAGGAAAGCCATTGGTGATAGAAGTGGAGGTGTCTCCTCCTCAATTTATGGAGGTTCGAATAAGGATTCTTTACACAGCACTTTGTCATAGTGATGTCAACTTCTGGGGGGCCAAAGGACGCAACTCTGTGTTTCCTAGGATTTTTGGTCATGAGTTGTAATCAATTAATTAGTTAGTTGTCTTCTAAATTAATTTGGTGGGCGATCTAATTAATTTCTGATGTTGACGTGTGCGAAAATAAAAGGGTTGTGGAGAGTGTTGGTGAGGGAGTGACGGAAATGAAAGCAGGAGATAATGTGCTGCCCATATTCACTGGGGAATGCAGGGAGTGTTCGCACTGCAAATCAGCAGAGAGCAATATGTGTGAGCTACTCAGGATTAATAAGGACAGAGGTGTTATGATTCATGATGGAAAAACAAGATTCTCAATCAAAGGCAAGCCCATTTACCATTTTCTTGGAACTTCTACCATAAGTGAGTACACTGTGGTTCATTCTGGCTGTGTTGCCAAGATCAATCCTTCTGCTCCTCTTGACAAGGTTGTTCTCAGTTGTGGATTTTGTACAGGTACACAATTTCTTGATATACAATTCACTGTCTTCTTTTAACATATATGATTCCTTTGGTTTGTAATTGCACCTGTCAATTTTTTATCTGACCCAAAATATGCTAAATCCGAACTCAGAAATCATTTGAATTTTGATTGTTTAAAAGGGGAGTTGACCCAAATAATCACAACTGAGACCCAAAATTGATACAAACTGGAACCTAAACCCGTTCGACTCGACCCGTAGTTGTAATGAACTGATTTTGGGTTTTTATTGCAAGGTTTTGGAGCGGCTGTTAATGTAGCAAAACCTGCAAAAGGGTCAACAGTTGCTGTATTTGGATTGGGTGCTGTGGGCCTTGCTGTGAGCATTCTCCATATGTTTTCTGTTAGTGTTATTGTTTTATATACAGTTGTTATTTATTTATACAAAATCATGTTTCTTCTTTCCTTTGGTTAGGCATGTGAAGGGGCCAAGGTTTCTGGTGCTTCAAGGATAATTGGTGTTGATCTGAACCCAGATAAATTTGAACAAGTTATATCAATATCTTCATTTCTAAGTCTTTTTTGTACACTCTAAACATTTGTCTTAAAAAAAATTTACACATATATTGGATAAGATTAAAGGCCTCAATCTTTCTAAAATCCTTGCTTTGTCTCTGTAAATTATAGCCAAGAAATTTGGTGCAACGGAGTTTGTGAACCCAAAAGACTACAATAAGCCAGTTCAAGAGGTTGTCAATGCAAGTTAATTATTTCCTCATAGTTGAATTGAATATTTTGATCATACCACACAATTTCTTTAACAGGTGATAGCTGAGATGACAAATGGAGGACAGAAGCATTGAGTGCACAGGCAATGTTGGCGCCATGATTTCTGCATTTGAATGTGTCCATGATGTATTATTCTTCTTTCTTCTCAATGACTAAATTTTCAGCATCATCTGCAATCACTACTATATAACATATAGGGTTTATCCAATAGATTGTCATATTATGTGGTAACTGATTAGTAGCAATGTCGAATTCCAACAGTTACAGCAAAATGCTCAGACAATTGTAATAATCTACAACAGCGAGTCAGAAGTAGCTGCTATCAATCTATTACTATAAACTTGTAACAGCGATTTTAATACATATTGTAACAGTTTTATGATGCTATTATAGCTCATAGGTTATTTTGGTGGTAGTAAATTAAATTCCATATAGACCAAAAGTTTATGATCAAATTAAAATTTCACGTGGCAGGGTTGGGGTGTTGCAGTTCTTGTGGGAGTACCTGGCAGAGATGATATGATAACTTCAAGACTAATCCTTTCAATTTTTTGACTGAAAGAACTCTCAAGGGTACATTCTATATCAACTAAAAACCCCGAACAGACATTCCCGTGATAGTGAAGAAGTACATGAACAAGGTCCAATGTTGAATATCAATAATTATAAATATATATTAAAAAAAAAACTAAGAGAACTAGTAATTGATTTCTTATGTTGGATTGTAGGAGCTCGAAATCGAAAAGTTCATCACTCACTCAGTTCCTTTCTCAGAAATCAATACAGCCTTTGACTTAATGCTCAAAGGAGAAGGGATTCGATGTATCATCCGAATGGAGGAGTAGACGGATTGATTTAGATTATCAGAGTTTACTGTAAATGTAGCAATATTAGTAATTAAATAATATGATATAATAAGTCTTGAGCTTGTAAATTTCAAGTGTGCGTAAAAGGTGGATAGATACTCTATTGTGAAAATGTATGATCCAGTTTTTATGATCTTTCTGTTTTGCATAAAATTTTATGGATTTCCAAGCATTAAATACTTGAATGCTGGAATACCATTCCACCAGGTTTGGCGGATGAGCTTTCCTTACGGGTGGGCTCTGCTCCAGAATTGTCTAAGCCGTTTTGATTACTAGATCTCGACATTTTTAAAACACTTGTTTTTTACAGTCTTCCTGACATTTCAACAGGACAGAGAAACCCCTTTTTTTATAGAACAAAAGCATAACCATAAAATCAATTTTTTGTTTGTTATATGATCACCCCACAACAAAAACAACTGGAGAGAGGGAGTATTAACAATCAAGAGGAACAAACATTATAATAACTTAAAATTATATAATTACTTTGTGAGGTTAAATGCAAAATCAACTTAAAAAAAAAAAGACATATAAGGTTAAATTTGCTTTTTTAATTATGCTTCAACGTCATTTTTTCTCCTCAGCCTTCGATTAGATTTCCTTCTAGTAATCAGTTATTTTACTCTTTAAAAAAAAATGTTCCCACTGCCTTCTTCATTAATGAATTTCCTCAATGACCTAATAGATGTGCTTTTTTCAGCAACTCCCAACTCTTTTCGTAAAGTAGAATCATTTCAGAAGAAAAAAATTGAACTATCTATCTATGCGGGTACAGAGACTCAAACCTAAATCACTCCTAATTTTAACTTAAAACTTCTTTGACAATGCATATAGGCATTCACACTATGAACTTAGATTAAGGTCCACTATTATATTTTATGTTAGTTTTTTTAGCTCTTCCATAGAAATGAAGTCATTTCACCACATTTTCATCATTATCCACTGCAATTAAATGAGAAAATGAATTTGAAAGGCAGAAAAAGCGAGTCCATCGATTCACTAATAAAGCAAGGGAAACTAATAACCATACGAGAATGCACCAGTTTTGCGAATATCAAACCTGTTTGGAGGGTGAAAAAATGAAAACATGCACTCGCCACTTGACTTACAATCTAAGACGGAAATCCTTCACACGGGGGATTCGTCCGTTCATAATGGGCACTTAGCTACCCACCATAAAACTTCGCACATGGAGGGATACTTCAATAGCCGAATAAAATAGAGGGCAGACGAAGTTATAGATGTCGATTGTAAGGCCTAAACGAACACATTCAAATTTCATTTATTTATTATCACAACAATCATGGCTGTGCCAGTTTTGCCAATATAACCATGTCTAATATTTTAACGTCGAGAGTGTCATCTACTTTTACAATTCCGTCGGTGCCATCCACACCAATTAATTTACCAGTGGCACCACGATGCGAACCACCCATGATCTTGATCCTATCGGATTTCCTTGGTACCACCATCTCAATTTCATTGGGAGGAACAGTGATTGTTTCACCATTGCCATTGGACCCAAGGACTACCCTACAGGATCCATCCTGCAACATCAAACACAAGTATTAATTTATTCATTACATAAACAGTTCAATATTCTGCTGCATATCCACTTCCCAACTGCATGTACTAAACAATTTAAAAAGACGCAAAAGGAGACTGCTAACTTTATTTCAAATGAAAACAATGGGGCTACGTACAGGGAATGAAAACAAAGAAGAATAAGTTCAAACAAGAGAGAACAATAGTATTCCTCGGATATGAAGAACGGAAAAAAAAAAAGAAAAAAAAAAAGGAAATAAGGTCAAGCAAGGAAAAACCAATACTTCCTCTTTTGTTCAACTAACACGGGAAAAAATGTTGTTTTATAGAGAGGGCATGATATAATTTTACTCGCATTTTTCAATGTTGTAAGGATGAGAACGTGATTTTACATGTGCTCCCCTTTCTTCTCAACTTGGAAGAGAAAATTGTTAATGGGCCCCACAAGTCATTTCCCATTCTCTCTCTCCTCTCTTCCAAGCAAAGGAGAAACCTATTTTCTTTCCCCTTTCATTTCTTTCCCCAACTTTCCGCCCTTCCACACATCAACCATAGATAAAGTTTTATGAAAGCTGCACGAAGATTCCCCTCCTCCCAAAAATTATATATAGCAAGCAAATCCAAATTTTGTACCTCTAGTAGAAATTTGTAAAATCTTAATTTTTTTAACATTCCATACAGATATATAAAGTGAGTAGAAGATTTACAAAGCTCAATAGACATACCGGGAGCACCTCCCTGATAACACCAACAACGGATTCATCAGCAGCCTTTCGTATATTAACCAATATGTCCGGCATAAACCACGGTCCTTCACTGTCCCCTCCTGAAATTTGATCAATGTCAACTCATAACTTTACTAAAGCAAGTTCTAATAAATTTCAAGCAATGATAGTGTTTTGGGGGAGAAAAGAAAACACTTTTGATAGACCAATTGTACACTATACAAGCTTCACAGAAAGCTTAGTAATCAGACTATTACAGAATTTATACTATGATACTATCACACCCAAAAGTGTCACATAAAACACGCAACACATAATTGAAGCTGCTTTTCTGATGATATTTCTCATCTCCTGCCCCCCCAACAAAAAATGAAAGAATAAAAAAGAGCAATCATAACTTTGTTTACTAAATCCCTTGTTGCAGTTACTAGAACTTTTTAAGCATTTCACGCATAGCCCAACAATATTTCATAGAAGCAGAAAAGAATATTCTTCTAATATTATGAACAAAATTAATCGATCCTTACATTACATCAGTATAACTAAAACAGGAAAGACTGAAAAGCAGAAGTCAAACCTATAACAGGAGACATGACATCAAGACCGCCAGTTCCGGGTGTCATTGGCTGCCCTCCAGGAGTGCCAGGAAGATATGCTGCAGAACTTGGAGTCATAGGCTGCCCACCAGGAGTTGATGGCAGGTATGGACTTGGAGCGTTGGCTACATTAAGAACAGTTTGTCAGAAAAGGAACATTGCTACTGATGTTGTTAACTTGCAATCCAAACTGACAAGATGAACTACCATAGGAAGAATTGCTATCCCTTGGAGTGCCAGCTTCACTATAATTACCACCAGGAGTGCTAGCCCAGCCTGAACCGGGAGTTGGAGCTTCATATGCTCGAGGAGGAGGACTTCCAGGCTGAAGAACAGGGAGAAAGAACAATATAGGGTCTAACAAATAGACAGCAATACAGAACAATTTGCACAGTTTATGAACACAAAAAAGGTCACCTGATACTGTGGACTTGTTCCCCATGAACCAGGATTCCCATCTTCCCAGTTATCCCTGTAATGATTCACAATTCTAGAATCTCTCATTAGTTAAATCACATATTGAAAACATTCCTAATAAAGGTTTCAAGTATGATGGAATAAAACAACTAAAATGCGTTACTAAAGCATGGGAATTTATTTCATTTCTGGCAGTGGATTAGACAACAGGATACTCACAATGCACCAAACAGAAACTTGATTCAGCAAATACACTTGCTAATGATAGACTAATATAGAACAATGTCCTGAAAAGGACAACGAGGAGGTAAACCAGATCATATGGCAAAATCATAACAGATAAGCATTAAGTCAGAACCTGAGCCTAATATGAAAGAAGGCATTATGAAAAAGATATTGTAAAACAGTGATGTCAAAGACCAGCAATTGTTTGTAACTTTATGCAGAAAACAACTCAACTCAGGAAACAAAAAAGCACACACAAAGGTGGGAAAAGGAGCACCATAAGGCTGTCATAGCTTCTTCTAAACGTTTGCTTGAGATAGATCTAAATAACTTGCATCACTTACATCATCATGTTGTTAAGAGTGAACTAATACAAATCATGCTATTTCCATATCTCAGCCCTTTTCCAGGAATGTTATTTGGGTCTATAGTTATTTTTTGCTATCTTTTTAGGTGAAGCAGATGATTCAAAAGAAAGCAATCAACTCTAAGCATTCAACATCAGCATAGACAATAACTAGCACTCTTCTTTAGCAAAAATTTTATAGAAATTTTCCTCGTCAAGAAGGGAATGCAGATAAAAGTTTATTAATCTGTTGGACTCCAACCTATTTACACAGTTTCCTATTAGTCCCATCATTTTATCAACTTTTCTTTTGATGCATAAAAAAGCTTGTACATACCAAGTGATACAATGTTTAAACAAATTGCAAGTGATAAATTATGAGACGTAGCAATTCCATAGTGACCTATTCGTGTTTCCCAGTTATTAATGAAATCCGTGATCAGTGTCGTCAAAAGCGCTCGCTTCAGCGCTTAAAGTGTTTAAGTGAAGCGCAGTATAGGTCTATCGCTTTTTGATAGTTCGAAGCACACGCTTTTTGCGCTTAAGCTAGCGCTACGCAAAGCAGAAAGCGTCACTTTTTTTTATGTATTTTTAAAATTTGTTAATCAGTAAGAACAGATTCTTTTGATTATGGGACCCTTTATATTCCTAAAATTTTGGGGTCTGCTGCCAGCTGTCTTTTTTCTGTGTTTATTTTTTTATAAAACTTCTTAAAAAACCGGGTTACTTTGTATATCTATATCAGCTTTTTTAAAAATACACGGGCTGCTTTTCAAGATTTTTTCAACATTGAAGACATTCTGTTACAGAAATTCTGTACAAGACAAAATCACAAAGACAGATACTTTTTTATGAAATCAAACGAAGTTAGCAAAGTCAAGTGCTAGTTCAAAAGGCTCTACTACTACACAACTTCAATTCAAAAATCTCAAGGATGCCTTGGATGATTATGAAATAGATGTTGAAGGATATGAATCTAAATTTGATAATCAAAGTGTAGAGGATTTAAGCGAGAAGTTTGACAATGAATTTTAGTTCTTAGCTACTTGCTTTATTAGTTTTAGAATTAAGTCATTTTCCCAAATAATTTTAAATATTAAACTTTAAAGTTGTAGCCTTTTTTGACATGTGAAGTGATGTTTCACAATGTTTCTAGTTTTTTTATTTTTGTTTGCTAAGGATTTCTAGTTTTTTTGGCATATTATATTAATGTTTAATTGTTTTAGAAAAATTAGGTTTTGCTTCAATAAAGCGAGCGCTTTTTTGCACTTTGCGCTTTAGGCGATTGAAAAGTATATCGTTTTGAGTGCACTTTTCGCTCTTAACTACACTGTCCGTGATTTTTTTCCATTATTTCAAGGGATATAGAAAACCATTACACCTAATGCTTGAAATGCAAAAAACTACATATGGATGCAATAACCAAAAACCAAGTCTATAGCTGACATCATAAATCAAGATGCTTGCCAAGCAAAAATATGCCGGTCATCCATCCAAATATTAACCAATTCTATCAAGTAGTTTAAGGCCTACTTCATCAAAGCAAATCATATAGAGAATAACAATACATAAATTAATTAGAAACAGCAAGTTCATGATCAAACCTAGGAGGACTCATTGGTGCATAAGGATTCCAAGCTCGGTCACGCATAGGTGTCCTCATGCCATCATGAATAGGTGTTGCTGCAAATGTAAAGAGCAAGACCAAAAAGAAAGTGGAGAATAAGGAACACAACAATTATTCTTTGAAGGTAAAAGAAAGGAACCAAACTTCTAAGCAAAGAAAACCACTAGTACCAAAAGAACGAACCTCCAGCATCTCTCATTGGAGTCATATATGGGTGCAGTGGAGTCCGAGAAGGATGCATAGGTGTTTCACTTCCCATACCATACCGAGATGAATCACTGGTATAACATATAAACAGATAGAATCAGAATGATTAAATTATGAAAAAAGATTCAAAATATTTCTGGCAAAATGTTGATTACCGATGCGGGGTAGATACAACCACATTGTCTGAAATATCATTGCGATCAACTACAGATACAATACCAGCTACAGTCAATATGCAGATCATCAAAACCAGGAACCAACCATGCAATACCTATAAATAAAAACTTGCCTAAAATAACCTTCATCTGAGACTCCAACTCAACTCGGACAGATTGGCCTTTGATCTCTACAACCCGCCCACGGTAGCCCTTGAAAGGACCCTGACGGATCTTTACTGTGGTACCCACCAGAGCATCATGCCCTCCTCTTCCACCTCTATGCCTTCCTCCAGCTGTGGCATTGAATTGGAACTTGATGTCAAATTCTTAAGCAAAATAACAATAGTATGCCACATAAACATCTGTTTTTTCTCTCTTTTTGCAAGGGGTGGAAGTCTTGAAGTAGATTTCCTAAGGCAAGTGATTATCAGCAACTTACACTCGAATGGAGGACCTCCTCTCTGAAATCTCCTTGGTGATTGAGGTATACGTGGGGGAGTTTTCAAACTGCCAAATCTTGAGTGGGAATAACCCTGAGTTTATGCATGTGCAAACCAAAGGTCAGTTTGCTTCTGATTATTTCAGATTTACCTTAATCACTTCACAGATCCATATAAACTTGATGATTACTAGACTTCAACCAAAAAAGTAATTTCATAATTTACTGATATTTTTTTTAACCAGAATCTTAGTTAATCCATTAAAAGATCTAGAAACAAAAATGACATAAGGTGATAACCAATCTACTTATTTGATTTTAAAAACCATTAATTAATTATTAGTTAGTTCTATATGAACAACAATATAACACCTATGCAAAACATTAAACCCAAAAGAAGCAAACATTGAAAGTGAAAATTTAACAATTAATCAACTTTTTGCTCATGAATACAATCACAAAAGACTTACATTTCTATCACCATTAGCTCGTGTTCCTCCCACAACAACACAACAATGGGATTTAGCACAGATAAATCCAGCATGTTCAAGATGATGGCGATCATAGATGAACAATACTCCTCTGTATATGTGTTCTACAGGGCCTTGTTTCCCCTAACAAGACAAGCAGGACAGAGGGTGAACTACACAGAACAGTGGTAATAAGACAAAACAAACAGCAATTTAGTGAAAATCTCACTTTGCAAGGACCATCAATTATTCTAACAACATCCTTCACCGCTATGGTATTCTTGTACAAATCTGGAACATTAAATTTCTTCTCTATCTTGCATTTAATCTCTCTCAATCTGACAAGAGCAACCTCAGGTCTCTCTGGAACTCCCTTGAGAACCTGAAGTGAATCATGACATTTGAACAGGATCTAAAAAATGATAGGTAAACAAACAGTTGAGAGAGATTTTCACCTGAAAGGCTTCACTTTCTACACGTATAATTACACCAAAGCTGGTATTACTGCACCACATATAATAACCAAGTAAGACCATCTGACCACGTTGAAACTACATATAAGACCTCAAGCAACAAATAGAGAATCAGCAAACAATTCTCAAAGAAACACTTACTCCAACAGCACAAGATCATGGAGCTCATATTCTCCAATTTTGGTAACACCAGTAGTTACCTCCGAGCTTTCCACAACATCATCAGCAAAAACTCGGATCTGAAGACAAGATATTCATATTGTTTCTATTTTTTTTCCTTATCCATAAACTACTTGTAGGAACTCAACTGCCATACAAGAAATTTACCACTCACATGTTCTTTAGTTGTATCGGATAAAATGATGAGCACATGCTGCTCAACCTTAACAACCATGCCAGTAGCACCCTCCTGGGTACCTGAGACAACCTTCACATGATTACCCGGTTCAAAATACTTGCAAAGCTCCTTTTCATTCAAAGCAATAGTCCTCTGCCAATTAATAAATAGCAGATCAATCAACTGAAAACTGAGTATTTTAAAATAATAATTAACAATGACTTGAGAACCCACAACAAACAAATGATAAAGATCTATTTTCAATAATTCTTACCGGAAGATCCTTCATTTCTGGTCTGATATGAACATTTTCTTCATCAACTTTCTCAACCCATCCCTTAAGGTTTTTCAAATCTCCCTTGACAACTATTACTGCATCACCTTTCACAAAGTGGCCTTTCTTTCTGTTTGCAAATAAAGTTGACAGACTGGCCATATCACCATCGGCATTCTCTCCAGGCGTACGAAACTTCTCAAGTTCATCAAAAGTTGGCTTGATATTCTGTGCACTAATGGACTTCATTGACACAGTTTTGTACAAGAACCCATCTTTAAACATTAAGCCACCAATATTTTCAAAATAATCACCAGTCATCGGATCTCTTCTTCGCTCTACACGAATATGTAGTTCCCTAAGAATGGCACATTGTAAAAACAAAAAAAAAATCGCTAATTTAACATATAGTTTCAATAGAATAATGCTGCTAAGAGAAAATGTGAATCAGCATTACCTAGCTTCATCTACATTCATAAAACGAGGAGGGGGGACAAATGCCTTCTTTTTTGGAACCTCTCTGCCCTCCTATATAAAATTGCAAAACAAAAAGTCTAAGATATCTCATAATTGTGAGACAACACAATACATTCCACCAAAATTAACAATGATGACAATAAAATAGTAAGTAAATACTGAATTTATAAGGCATTTTTTGTTATTTGTCTAAAAACAGAATAGAAAACAGTTTATTTAGGCAACAGTAATCATTAAAAGGTAACTAGACATTTTGAAAGCATACAGAAAATCAACAAAAAATATCAGTCAGCAAGTTTACCATGACTGAATAGTAAACATACCAGTTTATTTGCAAGCGCTTGCAGGTCAATCCTAGGAATTAACTTCACAGTGACTCTCTGCCTCACATTATCTACATCTACCACCTGTAGAAAGAGAAAACGAAAGAACCACTAGGGAAGAATACTTTAAAAAAAAACAAAAGGACAAACAAAGGTCATAAATCATACTTTGGCAAGGTCCCCTTTGTAAGTCCCGATCTTCATTCTGACCCAAGTATCCCTTGAAAGATCTATTGCTTTACTTTCAACTGAGAGAACATCAGTCATTTCTTTGATTGGAACAAGCATTATTTTCTGAGCATATATATTGCGTATACCTTTACAAGCCTGAAGAAGCAGAAAATATGTAAGTCAATTATTGAGGATATATGCTATTTGCAAAAGTAAGAGTTGCATTCCTTCCAAAGTGCTAAGGTTGATACAAATGACATACCTCCCGCACATGGGCTTCTTTGTCTGCTTCAATATAAATGTAGTTCTTAAGATGATCAAGAGCAATAACAGACCTGATTTGCAGCTCTGATCCTTTATCAATATACTTTTGCATAAGGCAAACAGCTGCTTCCCGTTCACGACCAATCTGATGCACATTAAGGCACAGTTCAACAAATATATTATTAAAAAAAAAACTGAAGTCACAGGAAACCATTAATCATACCGCACATTTCACCATCCACAATTTTGGATCCCGTACAGATGGCAAAAGAGCTTGTTGCTCCACATCTGTTGTCTCTTCATCATATTCTGTGTGACTTGACCTTGCATATCTCGCTTGAATGCTTCTCTCAAGAGCTTCAACATCTTCTTGCTCATCCTCCCGAGGGAGCAATGGCCTTCGATGAACCCTTCTACCATCATCTTCATCAGGTAGATCAGGTCCCGTATCAACTATAAAATCTGCATGTGCATATATAAACCTCAGCCTTTGCCATCACAAGCCACAAATCTAAAATGAATGCCAATATAAAATCAAAACATAGCCCCACACTACCCTATAGAAAAACATTGTGTTTATAATAGCTTTCCACTATAATTTTTTAACACGTATTTGCTGGTTATAAAAAAAACAGAAAACAGAAAACAAAAAGAAACATAGCCAAAGTATGAAACTTGTAAGGTTTATGCTCAATTCATAATGTTAAACTATGTAGTCACATGACCAGGAAATTGAAAGATAAAAAGATTTATTAATTTTTTTAAAAACAAAAGACAAAATAGTACCATATCAGTCTAGTCATTGATGCAGCAAACCCCAACCAAAACTAAATTTAAGAACAAAGTACATCCATAATTTCAGTATTACTAAGCTAAACAGGTATCATATTACAGCTATATAGTACAATGCCATCAAATGATTGCTACCTGATAAAGCACAAAAGCAAAAATACTAAGTCAACACCCCACTTTAAGTTAAATACAGTCTTCAGGAATAATATGGATCAACATAAAGCTCCAGAAAGAAGCCAAGGATACCATATGTTTTCTTACCCATCTTTTTCACAAAGAATTATAAACCCCATGGTATAAGGCTGCTGGAATTAGTCATGGTTGGATGAACAGAAAAACAATCATCATATATAAATAGAAAATATGCATTTAAAAAACATGATAGAAGGCCAGTACAAAAGGACAAAGAAGACAAAAGAAAAGCAGAATAAAGATAAGTAACCACAAATTTATCACAAAATTCCTTACATAAGAAAAAGGTCCGCTTCCATTTACACCTAGCTCTAACACTACATTATATACCTGGCACCAGAAAGTGTGACACTATCGTTGTGGAAATTATACCAAGCACTAGTAATTACACCATGCAATTCCTGGCTTCCGGGCATGCAATGATAATAATTTTGAAACATAAATTCACTAATTCCCTGAACTGTTCTTTCATAGATACACCAATTCTTGGTCCCAAATTCATCAAAAGGGAATATCTTCATGAAGTAGATAATTTTCGAAAAAAAATACTCAAATCAAAGAAACATTCAATTATTCAATAGTCCTGGGATACATTAACATTATTTTCAGACCAAGAAAGAATTATTTGACCACCAAAAGATCCACAAGCTTAGTTTTACATCCTTGATAGGTATTTCTGCACAACCAAGTAGAAGCAAGTTTAGAACCCACTTGAATTCCATTGAGACAGTAAGATCTCTTAACTCTCCCAGTGCCCAGTCAGCTATAACACGGAAAAAGTTCATCAATATTTTGGTTGCATATTGAACCAACTCATTTGGTAGGTTGGTATTCCTTCTTCTAAGTTCTGATATTTTTTTTCCTAAGTGGATTAATAAAAGTGTGTTATTTTCGGCTTTAACAGGTTCACTTGAACGCACCCCATCAAATGAATGTTTCGGTCCTACCCTATAGTAGACATGTATGGTTTTCTCTATCTCTACATGCAGAATTAGACTCTTCCATCAGTGACTTCAACCAAGTATACAAATTAATGAATATTGCTATGGCATTCAAAACTTCCATGTCCTCTAAACATGATTGAAATTCAATACCGAACTGGTACATTCATCAAGTGCAAAACCCGAATGAAGAAACCAGACAGATTACATAGTTCAAAACAATGCCAAACTGCTGTATGAGAATATAACAAAACATAAAAATTCATTGAAGAAAATCAAAATCAAACTCATTTAACTATAATTTTGCCCCAACTTCACAAGCCAACTACCATTTCCACTAGACTGTGATCCATAGAGCATCAATTAACCCCAATTTCACCCAGAATATCGGAAGTGTCAAAGATTAGACATTTAAGCGACATTGCCCATTGTTTAACCTAATTCAATGAAACTAATGTACATCTACCGTATCCCATCTAATCAAGAAACAAACAACACAAACGCACATACCGTCCTCGGCATCCTCGTCGTCCTCCTCTTCCTCGTCGCTGTCAACTTCGGCCTCAAGGTCAAAGAACTCAGTGCCGGACCTTCTCTTGGGTTTCTTCCTCCTGCCACCACCACCACCATACTCATCGTCATCATCCTCCTCTTCCTCCTCTTCATCGTCCTCCTCAGCAACATCATCTATAAAATCCGATCTCCGCCTCTTCCTGGCAGAACCTCCTCTATCATCCTCCTCTTCCTCTTCTTCGTCGTCCATCACCTGCTCTTGTCCCTCGTATTCCTCGTCTTCTGCATCGAGCTCCTCGTCGTCGTCGTCTCTACGACGAGGCATAGCTTCTTTTCTCGGATCAAATTTTGCTCTCTAGGATGGTGTGGAGCTGTGGGTAAGTGTATCTAAGTGTAGTCAGATTTGGGGTTCTTATAAGGTAAAATTAATTGAAAACTTTTTTTACAACCCTAGAACATAAGATGAGCGGTGAAGAAGAATAGATTGGGGATTTGTATTGGGGTTAATTGGAGTTTTTCTTGTGCGATTGTAAAACGACACAAGTTAGATTAGAGCGGGTTAAAATTTAATATTAATACGACATCGTTCTCCTTGTTTATGGATGCACAGCTATTCAGAGCATGCACGATAAAACGACGCTTCAATGTTGTCGTTTGTGGAGTTTTGGAATATAGCAGGTTGATTTTATTTTCAAAGTGGAAATGAAAAGTAAGCCCACTGTTCTAATTATCTCCTGAGATGAGTCTAAAGGGACATGATACGTATTTAATTTATGCCTCACATGGGCTTATTTTGATAGGTTTTAGATATATTATATTTTAGGTTTTATATATTTTAATTGTAATTTCAATAGTTTTAAATATTTTTTTGTCCGGTATTCATATTAAATTCGAGACCAAAATTCGAGTTCAAATTCGAGAAGATAATAATTCTTCCACACTCACTTAGATTGTACTTTTAGATATTAATATGCCTTGAGTGGGCGGATTTATACTAGGTGCATAATTGTATTCAAGAGACATGGCAAAAATTAGTTCAAACTTCAAAGTTGAGTAGAAGACTTTATGGATATTCACATGCTTGTGATAATATAAGCCGATAGTGTAATGAAAAAAAGAATAAAAAATAAATCTACAATGTGCATATATTATTTTACACAGGTCAAGATTGTGTCAAAACTTAAAAATCTTTGAATTTAGCACTCATTTGTTTTGTTTGGGACAAGAATCTCAATGTGGGGAAGGGTTGCTAGGGTTTGAAAGTTATATATAGTTGGTTTCCTTCATGTAAAGAAGTTTTTCTTGAGAACCATAAGAATCAAATATTGCCAAAATTTTAATACTGAAGAGTTTGAATGGTCTTCCTATGCTCTACCTTTTAGTTGCTACCATAATTTCTTTCTTATCTTTTGCACGTAATTTATAAATTTTATATCTGGAGTAACTAATTTTCTTAATTAGTGTTTGATGGATCTAAAACTTATATTTATATTTCAATTTAGAGAAAAAAAGATTTGATTTGATAAGGAACAATCTGAAATCGTTGCTGCGAGCAGAAATCTCATATACATATAAAATCTTAATCCAACCATTGAAAGAAAGCATGTACTCAGTATTAACCCCATAAATGAAAAGATAGAGATAAAGCCTAAGATTTATTGTAGGTGGTATTTTGTGGAAGATCTTTGCCAGGTGCTATGTTTTAAAGATGGCACGTTTCAATACCTCCAGCCTAAAGCCAACTCTTGAGATGTCGGTATCAGGCTGAAACGAAAATAGCAATTAAATTGTAACGCTTGCATCATACATACGAAATTATCAATAATCCAACTCAATATGGAAGATAAATACAGTAATATTCTATATATTTCATTCTTTATCAGGGCGGCTTAAGGCAAAGGCCTCCCCCAATTTTTGAGGGATATTTAATTTTTTTTATTAGTTATATAAATATATTTGGGCTGTTGACTAGTATTTTATTGAATTTTGAATATATGATATTAAATTTAAACAATTAATTATTTATAATTAGTTAACTTAAATAGTTACATTAAAATTTGATTTAATTTTATAGGTAAATTTAACTTTTATTGGTTAAACGATTAATTAATAAATTAGCTTAATTACAACTAGTTTTTGACTTTATATAATAAACTAATTCATAACAGTATGTTTTGTTTACATATTGCTTAAGTCATATGATTAGTGTTGATGTTAAATTTAGTTAAATCATATGATTAGTTAAGTTAACAGTTGTTTTATGGAAATATTTTAATTATATTATTAACTAATCTAAATTTATAATATTTGATATGACATTTTACGTAATAGAATAAATTCCTTAAATATCATTTATCATATATTTAAAAATTGTTATGTTCCTATTTTATTTCTTTATCATTCTCAATACATATTCATAATCTTCTTTTACACTAATTTTAGGTTTGGAAAGAATTTGTAATGTTATTTTTTATATAACATATTATCACTTTTTTTTTTCAATTTAGGTTTATTGATTTCGGTCTTTTCATTTGTGACTTTATTAAGATATCTTAACTTATATAGGTATAGAAGACAAAAAAATATAGACTTACACATTCCATAAATATTCATCATATGAAAAAAAAAAATCTTTTATTGGATCTTTTTAGTTTAATTAAGTCAAAATAAAAATGATGAAGGCGTAATAGTGATTAAAGAGTAAACATTAAATCCTAAATATAAAAGTTTTATTTTTTCTCAAAAAAAAATATTGTTAAAATAATATATTAAGAAATAAAAAAAACTATATTATATAAAAAAGAAAGAAGTTTATGAAAGTAAAAATGACAAACTAAAAAATTTCTTTTTACAATGGTAAAAACTAAAAACTAAGGCTAATTCAAGATTTATAAATATAGGGATTAGTAATTCCATTAGAAAATAATTAGTAAAGATATAAAAGAGGTGAATATTAGTTAAAACTCATTTTATAGGTTTAGTAAACCCTTAAAATTATTAAACTAAACTTAATTTTTTAAACCAAATATGAGATTAGTTACTAATTATATAGATTAACTAAAGCAATTTCATATACGGACTATAAATCCTTCAATCGGCCATTGATACTCATTGATTTACTTTTTCTTTATTAGAAAATGATGAAACTATGCTTATTTATGTCGCCCTTGTAATAATAGAAATAAGTAATACTATATATCCAATAAAAACAATACTTTTTAGTAGTAATTTTTTTAGCCACGATGTTTAAGGATATTTTAATAATCAAAAGCCATAAAATTAATTAATACAAAGGGAGCAATGAGTGTTCAGTAATATTAACTAAAATTTTATTTTGTAATATATTAATACCATAGAGAATACTAAAAATGGGCGAAGGGGAAACATAGAAAAGAGTGAAGTGAAGAAGACAAAAGAAAAGGTGGCAAGAAGTAGGAACAAAAGGGCATGCAGTGTCAGACAAATTGAAAACGTAGCTTAATTTACTCGCCTACTTATAGACTTGGTTGGCTCTCATATGCCATAATATTCATGCTCCTTCTCTCTTCTTCCCCTTCTCGTCAAAATGCTAACAAATAATCTGAAACTTCTGCTTCATACTCTTCTTATAATTCACACTTTCTTCGGTATTTCAAATGGGCAACTTCAAATTGGGTTCTATTCAAAGACATGCCCATTTGCTGAATCCATTGTTCATAGTACCGTCCGGGCTGCTGTTTCTGCTGATCCACAAGCTGCTCCAAGATTGCTCAGACTATTCTTCCATGACTGCTTTGTTCAGGTCCCTAGCTGATTCCGAGTATTTTTAATTGATGATATATAATGATGGATTTGATTTTGTTATAGGGCTGTGATGGGTCGATTTTGCTTGAGAATGGGGATTCAAGTGAGAGACGTGCAAGAGGGAACGCAGGCCTGCAAGGTTTTGAAGTGATAGAAAATGCCAAAACACAATTAGAAGGCAATTGCCCTGGAATTGTTTCTTGTGCTGATATTGTGGCTTTAGCTGCCCGTGATGCTGTTGTATTGGTACTTGATTTTACATTTATATACATATTAATTTGCTTACTCTATCAAATAAAAAACAAATTTCCAGATTACACATGTGTTTAATGCTACTGTGAATTAATTAATGATGCTTTAAATTTAGACCGATGGGCCATTTTATGAGGTCCCAACTGGACGAAGAGATGGTCGGATTTCGAAGATTTCCAATGCTGAAAATTTGCCAGACGTTGATGACTCAATTGAGCTTCTTAAGTTCAAGTTCCGAGCGAAAGGCCTCTCTGATCATGACCTTGTCCTTCTAAGTGGTGGTATACATATATATAACCCTCCAACCTTCTTCAAATTTCTATTAATTAGCATTTTTTAAAATTAGAGCAGTTCTTAATGGGAATTTATTCATGTAATTAATATCTAAAATTTTTTCAGGTGGACATACAATTGGGACGACTGCATGCTTTTTCATGCCAAAGAGATTATACAACTTTAGCGGCCATGGTGATTCTGACCCAGCAATCAATTCCCAATTTCTGCCACAACTCAAAGCTCAATGCCCCATCAATGGAGATGTGAATGTTCGATTACCACTCGACTGGTCATCTGAATTAAAATTCGACGATCATATCCTGAAAAATATCAGAAATGGGTTTGCTGTTATAGCATCTGATGCCAGGCTTTATGATGATCAAAACACCAAGAAGATAATCGACTCTTATGTTGGCTTAAAAAGGTTTACAAATAGGCCGTCTTTTAAAGCTGATTTTGCTAATGCGCGCAATGGTGAAATTGGGAAATGTTGAGGTTAAAACAGGTTCAGAAGGAGAGATTAGACGAGCTTGCAAAGCTGTTAATTAATTAAGTTTCACTAATCTTATTTTAATGATACGATTAATTTGTATTAATGAATGATATAACTATGAATAAATAAGAATGGTTAGTTTGGTGGAGGCCTAAATATTTAACATATTTTATCTGTTGAGCTCTTAAATTTTAATTTGTTTATATTAAGCCCTCTTAACTTTTATTTTATTTAAAATTAAACCTTCCATCTTTTTATCTTTTACCTGCAGGAGACTCTACTAGAAGTGGTGGCAAGTGTTGCTTGTACAAATTGCAGCAAAAATATATTCAAAATGGTAGCAACTAGCAATGGATGTTATGAAGAAAATACCATTTCAAAGCCTAGAGTAGCACCAAAAGGAACTCTAAGGCGTTCACAATCTGATTATAGCTATTCTTTCCTTGTTCTTCGGGATCGGAAAATAACAAGAAAATTATATGTCTGTTTGACATTATATTTGGAAATAATATTTATTGACTTTTAATTTTTTTGAATTTTGAAAATTGATTTTGAAAATAAACAGATAAATAAATATTTTTTACAAAATCATATTTGAAAAAAATAATTTATAAAAAATTATAAAAAAGTAATTCAATTAAATAAAAAAAATTAAACCTTCAAATACCTATTTAAAAATGAAAACAGTCAAAGATGAGGTGAAAAAAATAAAAAAATAAAATAAATTCAACATAACATAATCTAACTAATTAAAACCAAAATTCTTCAAATAGCATTTATATTTTATATTCTACGATTAATATATTTACAACAACAAATAGATAAAGCGAAAAAGAAAAAAGTATTTATACAATATTCTGTCTAAAACGACGGCGTTTCTGTACACTTAATTCACTCTTGCTGCAGAGGAGTTTTACACTTTTACGCTTCGACACAGTCTCTGAAACAAACCAGTCCTGCCTCCAGAAGAACGCCACTGGCCACACCTCTCATGGGAAGCTTACACAACAGAGCTAGAATCTTCACGGCTCACCACCAAGCTCCACCTTGTACTCGCATCCATCAGATCGGCGCCCTCCTCCTCGTCGCCGCCACCTTTTTCCTCACGCGCCTCTTCGACCAATCATTTTCCAACTGCACTCCCTACTCCTCCTCTTTCAGCCACGACGTGACATCACACTCGCAGAGCCTTGTCCATGTAAACCAGGGCGGATCTCTGCTGTGGCCCCAAATAGGCTACGGCACTCACCTTGCTATTAAGATATACGTCTATGAAGAGAACGAGATTGACGGATTGAAAGAGTTGCTTCGCGGCAGAGACGGAAAAATCTCCGCCGATGCTTGCGTTAGAGGCCAGTGGGGCACTCAGGTAATTTAGTTGCGGATCATTGTAAGTGGATGCTAATTGTAGGTTAATACATATTATTGTTAAGGCTGTTTCACTTGTACATCATAATTATAGGTTAAGATACATAAGCTGCTTCTTAATTCAAGATTTAGAACAAGAAAGAAAGAAGAAGCTGATTTATTCTTCGTGCCAGCATATGTTAAATGTGTTCGAATGATGGGAGGTCTTAATGATAAAGAAATTAACCAGACTTATGTCAAGGTATAAAGATCTGCTCCTTCTTTTTTCTTCAATTTTTCATAATTTTAGTGACTTGTTTTTGTTTTAATCTTATTTATTCATTAAATGTTTGTTATTTTCAGGTTTTAAGTCAAATGCCGTATTTTAGGCGATCTGGAGGCCGTGACCACGTTTTTGTGTTCCCCAGGTATGTAGTCCCTTGTTTGGTATTCTATTCGCATTAGTTGAAAACTTATAAAAATATACATAGTGAATGGTGATGTAAAGTACAATTGCTGCCTTCAGATTCAAGATAAATGCAAACCATTGCACCTTTCTGTATTTTGACATAATGACTTGGATAAGATTCGATTTCTGGACTCGTGGTATGATTCCGGACTGAAAGCAGTTATTACCCTATTTTGTTTCTTCATGATTGAAGGAGAGCAATTTTTTTTTAATTTTTTCTTTTGGAATCTTAGTATAATGTAATCTTGAAAATTTTCCTTCTCTTTTATTAGTTTCTTGGATTTTACTTTCTTTTTCTTTTTCTTCTTCTGCTATTTTTATATGCAACGATAAACATGGATTTTTCATATGGAAAAAATGTAAGTTGAGTGTGCACAGAGGCTCTATTATCCCAACTGCCAGTGCCCCTTAAATTTTCTCATTTCTCATTATATTAAAAGAAGAATACACATACTCAAATGTAGAGAAAACCTCTGTAAGATAACTATGTCAAACAAAATATTTGGAGGTGTGGGGTTTCTTTGTCATTTATTGTTCCGATGGTCAAATGCAGTGCTTAGACATTGGTAATTGTAAATTTTTACTGGCAATTTTTGTTGCATATGCGTAATTCTGCATAAATTTTATGAGTTTATCTTGTCACTGATGCATGCATAAGTTTTCACTGGATTGCAGTGGTGCTGGCGCTCACTTATTCAGATCTTGGTCAACATACATAAATCGTTCCATTATTCTTACACCTGAGGTACCATTCATACTTCTGAACCTGCTTAACTTGGGAATTTGGAGTCAACATTTGGTATTGGTTGAGGCATCAGGAACTCAAGGTTATTTTTAATTAGTAGTATGATTTTGCCTTCAAATGGAAAAATCATTTGCGATGTTCTCTTGTTTATTTTTTGTTTTTGGTAGTTTTATGATTCTCTTGTGTTCCATTTTTGGGTTCTGATTTCTCTCTCTCTCTGATATGCATACAGGGCAAAATTTTCATTTTTATGTTGGATTGTGATTGCTAGAACTGGATATGTTTTGGTACCTTTCCATATTTTTTAGTCTTTTGAAAATATTCAGGACTGGTTAAGCTCATAACTGGTTCTGTCCATTCCAGTTTGATTTTATAATATATTTATTTTTTAAATTCTTCCTTAAATACTGTTAATGTATTAATTTTAGTTTTGTATTATGTTGGATGATGAGTTTAAACTGATTGGATTGGTTTTACCAATCACCTTATCAGTTTATTAAGCAGTTCAGTTTTAAGAACACTGATATATTTGTTCTACATGTAATCTTTATATGAGCTAAATGTTTGACTCAAAGAATGCTGCTTCATGGTTAGTGTAGGGGGATCGAACTGATAAGAAAGACACAAGTGCTTTCAGTACATGGAAAGATATTGTCATTCCTGGCAATGTTGAGGATGGGATGACCAAAAGAGGAGGTTCTGTGGTTCAACCGTTGCCATTATCAAATAGGAAATACTTGGCAAATTATTTAGGCCGTGCTCAGGGAAAAATTGGTCGTCTTAAGTTAATAGAGCTTGCAAAGCAATATCCAGATAAGGTATGTTCATTTTTGTTAGTCAATTCTTGATCATCTCCGTGCGCAGAAATTATAGTTGACGTAATTGAGTATGGTTGTGGACTGCACATTCCTTGATACAATTAAATTTCACTTTCTATTCATTAACTGGACAATGATGCATGCACATCAATAAGTCTAAATCCATCTGCCTTCTCGGAATTAAATTCAGGTTTTCTGCCATAATTATGATGGTTTTCTTCAAATCCTTGATTTCAATTTTTGAAGGACATATGTAAATTTCAGTACATTGCTTCATTGCTTGCATTGTCAGTTACATGAATCTGTCATTGAACTGGCAAGACCAAATCTATGCTCTTATGTTCCTTAAGCCAGGCATCTTAGGCAACATTGCTCCTAGATGTTCTTGTGTAGTTAGGCTGGACTGTTTTATACATGCAAACTTATAATTATGATAGTTAATGTTATGCTTGTTTATTAAGTGATATGACATGCATCTTCACATTGTGAACAGTTGGAATCTCCCGAATTGAAGTTTAGTGGCCCTGACAAACTTGGAAAGATGGAATATTTTCATCATCTGAGGAATGCCAAATTCTGCCTTGCTCCACGTGGAGAGTCTTCTTGGACACTTCGATTTTATGAGTCGTTTTTTGTGGTCTCTCTCTCTCTCTCTCTCATCCATGCATGCAAACACACATGAAGGCTAGTTGAGATAATTTTATATTTTTGTTAAACAGGAGTGTGTCCCAGTTATATTATCAGATCAAGCAGAGTTGCCTTTCCAAAATGTGATTGACTACACCCATGTTTCAATTAAGTGGCCATCTACTCTAATAGGCCCTGAACTTTTGGAGTACCTAGAATCAATATCAGGTCTGATACAGCAAATTTATGCTATCAATAAGGTACTGAATTTGGTAACAAAATTGACCTTCTGGTTCGTGTTTCAGATGAAGATATAGAAAGAATGATTGCGAGTGGGAGACAAGTAAGGTGTCTATGGGTATATGCCCCTGAATCTGAGCATTGTTCTGCAATGCAAGGAATAATGTGGGAACTTCAAAGAAAAGTAAGGCAATTTCACCAATCAGCAGAGACATTCTGGCTACACAACCGAACCATTGTGAACCGGAACTTGGTTGAATTCTCAAGTTGGAATCCTCCCATGCCTTTGCCATGATTGCTATTGGAATTATCCATTCTCATTTGTACATCCGGGTATTTTACATTCCCCAATTCTTTTAATTCGGCTGTCAACTTTCTGTATTTTTGTCAGTGCCACTTATTCGCAGGTTGTAGAACATTTTCTTCTTATTTTTGTAGGGAATTAGCTTTATAATTGCCATGTATAGGCATCCCAGACACCATACAGTAGAATGAAACTGTTAATGATCATACAGGCAAATCGTAATGCGAATTACACATTGCAAATTCATCCTCGTGAACATTTTTTTATGGATTTCAATTATGGTTTTTTTAGTAATCCATTATGCATTTGGTTATTTCATATTGTTTGTTCATCAGACTTCGTATTCGGTTTTCCATGCATGCCGGCAGATTATCAGAAATTTGTGATCTTCATCTTGTTACCGGGAGGATACTTATGGGTCAATTAAATTCTCGGATGTTCTGTTCGCAAAGTTTCAAAATTCTATCCATGAGAAAATAGGGATGTTTGTCCATTTCCATTATAAGCAGGGTTGAAGGAAGTAATGGAACTCCAGATGCTGGAACTGGCTTCTCATTCTCAATGGTTTTTAATCATTTCAATTATACAGGGTTAAATGTATAAAATTAGAAAAAATTATTATTTATCATATGAGTTTTGATTTATTGTACTAGTATCTCTGAGAGCCCTTTTTATTTTATTTTTATTAAACTATGTAGTATTTATATTAAATTTTAAAATATTTACCGTTAGTCATAAAAAAATATTCTTTTACTCGAGAGGTACTAATACAATTGATTAAATTTTAGAAGATAAATGATAATTTTTTCTGTCATTTCACAACAATCGAACGTCTTTTTAACAAAAATTAACGAAATTACATATTAGTAAAATATGATAAAACAAAAAAAGTTGATTATATAATTTTTAAACTTCAAATAAGTATTAGTACAATTAGTCAAAAAAATTAACGAAATTATATATTAGTAAAATATGATAAAACAAAAAAAATAAATTATATAATTTTTAAACTTCAAACGAGTATTAGTACAATTAGTCAAATTTAAAAAATAAACGGCAATTTTCTCATAAAATTACTTTTGAAATATGTCAATATTGTTTTTATCATTTATTTTTATTTCAAATTGTCATATTTGTCTTTATCATTTTTGTTTCAATCATACTCCATTGTTTCAAAATCGGCTCAATTATATTTTCACTTAGACAGATTAGCCATAGCAAACATCAGCATAAGGTTAAAAAAATTTATTAATATAAGTGGGACCCTTTTTCCACATCATCTTCTTCAACCTACTGCTCACGTTACCAGTCAAAGTAGAAGACGATATAAGTCTTAGCTTTGCTAGAACTCCCGAGGCTGGAACTGGTTTGTCAGTCTCAACGGTTTTAATCATTTCAATTAAAAAAAAGATCAATTTCATACAATTGCACCACGTCCACAAAAAGATCAATTAAAAAAAGAAAAAAAGACGCGCCACGTGTGAGGCCAGAATCGTATATTTTAATCAAAAAGGAGAAAATCCGTGTACCAAAAAAAAGGGGGAGAAAATCCAAAAATGAGCGCAGCAATTGCACCACGTCCACAAAAAGATCAAACACTGAGGCCTACTGTGGTTTCTACACAATTTGTTCAGAACCAAGTGTAGCTAGGTAGCTCCCTCCACTCTTGGCCATCTTTTGAATCAAAAAGAAAAAGATTTCTTCTTCTTCCCCAACCCCCCCCCCCCCCCCCCAATTTTTTATGTGACTTGGGAATATTTCTGTTATTTCATCTGCTACCTGTTGTATTAAGGTCTAGAGGAGATGGGAACTACCTTATTCACTAGCTGTAGCTTTTCATGGAGATATCATCCCCAACAAATTGTTCCTTACAGCCATTTGATTGCCCAATCTTCACAAGAGAGTGGAATATGCAGGGCTAAAGCAAGTGCACAGCCAAGAGAAAGTGGACTTCTTGAGGAAGAAAACGACAAATTTTATGGCTTTCTAAGAAGAAGGTCAGTTTTGATTTCTGGGATTTCTTTGCTTTCATCTGCAGTTTTGGGATTTCCAGGAGAGGGATTGGCAGTTGTCAAACAAGGCATTTTAGCAGGGCGGGTCCCTGGTTTATCTGAACCAGATGAACAAGGTTGGTTTTCATAGTTTCCCACCCCTGCTTTTATTCTAGATCTTTTTTAAATCCTTTTCTCCACTAAAAATTATAAAGATGCAAACGGTTGAAATATTGTTAAAAATTTGCTCATACATGGGTGCGTTCTCTTGATTATAAAGCCTGAAACCATGAATAGACTGCTACTTTCAATGATAATCCTTTGAGCTGCATTTCTTGATTATGCAAAATATGCTCAGACAGGCTGGAGGACATACCGAAGGCCAGATGACAAATCTGGCGGCCACGGTGTTGGATGGAGTCCAATTATCCCTTATGCTTTCTCAGTTCCTCAAGATTGGGAAGAGGTAATAATCATCTTTCTATAGCCAAATATTCTATTAAATCTTTGAACTTAATCAAGCTGTTTAGTGTTTCCATCCAAAACAGTCAATGGTTCAATCAAATATAAATGTTTTCGAACTTCCCAATTAGCTTGTTATCATTGTTACAGGTTCCAGTATCCATTGCTGATCTTGGTGGAACAGAGATTGATTTGAGATTTGCCAGCTCCAAGGAAGGACGCTTATTTGTTATTGTTGCTCCTGTTCTAAGATTTGCAGACGGTGAGTTCCATTTCTTTGATCCTTGTTATGAGATTCTTCTATTAGACAGGGAGTCCATCTTCGCCTCATGTTCTTTCAATGAAGACTGAATAATGTATGTTCGGTTATGTCTCCATTCGACAGATCTTGGTAGCAATGCAACAATTGAACGTATTGGACCTCCAGAGAAAGTGATAAATGCATTTGGACCAGAAGTGATTGGAGAGAATGTAGAAGGGAAGGTTCTAAGTATCAATGTAGCTGAACATTCTGGAAGAACGTACTACCAGTATGAGCTAGAGCCACCTCACGCACTGATCACTGCAACAGCTGCTGGAAATCGCCTCTACTTATTTAGTGTGACTGGGAGTGGTACGGAGTTTGAAGTACTTCGAGTTTATTTCTTGTCGTTAACCATGAACCATAAGCTATATCAACAGATATGATAAACTAACCATACTTTCTACATGTAGGTCTTCAGTGGAAGAGGCACTACAAGGATTTGAAAAGAATAACTGAATCATTCCGAGTTGTCTAATAAGGTTCCTTGCATAGTCGCATGCTTTCTTCCTTTCTTTTTTCCCCTTTTTACTCAATAATGTAATATTCAGCTAATACAGTGAATACATAGGAGAATGCGCTTAGAACAAAATTACTTTTCTTATACTCTTTTGGAAGAAATTTCATTAAATGCCCCATAGAGATTAAATACAGTACAATCAAGTTATATATAAAATATATTTCACCATTACATCTTGGATTGATTGACAATTGCCAAACAGTTGCCCCTCCCTGGAGCCTAAAATAAGGGAACCCTATAAATTACGAGGCCTTTTAGCCGACAATTGATGGTTCATTACGGTTCAGACTGATGGTTTCTACATTTGATTGAAATGCAGAACATTTGAATCCCCTATATACCCCCCCCACTTTCTACTGGTCATCCTTTTATATCACATAATTGCATATGGTAACAAGGATCGAGGAGAGGCATAACCCTGTTATAGCTAGACTTCTCGATTCCATTGCGGTTCTGAGAAAAGCAGAGCCGGTGAAACGCTCCTCTTTCTTCTGCTGATAAAACTTTTGCACCCATCATTGAGTGGTGGTGCAACATTACTGCAGCCTTTCCCTAGATGCTGAATTTCAGCCTTTACTAGTGTTCTTTAGTTCTAAAATTCAGTTCAAAGTCCTTTCACTGAAAAAATGGCTACTGCTCAACTTCATGATGACAGTTACCTCAGTGCATTTGTGAAAACTATTGTTCTGCATTGATAAGCATAAATGAACTGCGTCCAGGATTCTTTGAAAACCCTTTGTTCACCATAACCATACTCGTTCTTTCAGCCTTCTCCCAACTATCAAAAGCAGCAAATATATTGGACAGCAGCACATGGTGCGAATCATTGCCAGAATCAATATTACTGTGTTGTTTGCTAATCTCTTCCATCACCTGATCAACCACACAGCCATAATTCTTGATGCTTGCTGCTAAACCACACTTCTCCATCTTGAAGAAAATCTCTAAACCTTCATCTTCAAATCCCCCATGTGCACAATCTGAGAGAACAGATAGAAATGTTATTTCATCAGGTTTTTCACTTGACTCTTCCATCTTCCTGAAAAAGTCGAGAGCTTCTTTGCATTGTCCATGAATGGCAAAACCCGATATCATAGAATTCCAACAAGCATTGTTCTTACAGGTCATCCCATCAAAGATTGATCTTGCAGTAGGTAAATCCCCACACTTTGCATACATGTCAACCAAGGCATTCATCACGAACTGATTAAGCTTTATCTCTCTTCAATATACCATTTGGTGAACGTCTTTACCAACATCTAGTAGACCCAGTTGAGCACAAGCAGATAAAACACCCACGACTGTTATTTCATCAGGTTCACATTTAGCATACATGTCGACCAACGAAGTTCCAATAATTACATCAACATCCACCCCGTTCTCGATTGCCTCACCATGCAAAGACATCCCGTGTTTTACCATAGAGGTACAGGCACAGGCCTTGCGAATTAAAGGAACTAAGCCCAATCTGTAAACTCGTTTAGAGCGAATTTGCTTGTATGTAAGAAAGGCCTCTCTTTGTGATCCTTGAGAGATACGTTTTCTTATGAGGCAAGACCAACTGGTTTAATTTGAGTTTGTGTTGGAAGTGGACGAGAGAGATCTCTGTTAGAGGAAAAATTGATGGGGGCTGCTGAGCTTTTGTTGGCTTTGATGGTTGTTCCGGTTGAGTCTCATACTGTTGGCACAGAAATATAGAGAACGAATTTCGCAATATTTCCCAAATTCTTTGACATTATAGTATATTATAAATCAAGACTTTTGCCCCAATACTAAATCAAAATAGTGTAATTATTTTGGAGGAAAGCCCACTTTGCAAAGCTTTTAGTGTAGCAATCTCCACTTCTGATGGATTCGAAGCTGTCCCCAAAATCCAGCAGAAATCTCAAATATGAGAAAGTTATATTTTTAATTAAAAAAACTGTCTCCCCTTCTCTTTTATTTTATATTTATAATGAAATGAGGTTTAAGGTACCCACATGGATTATGCAGACCTAAAACCAACATATATTATAACAAATTAGAATTTAAAACCTCCCACAATGTACAAAATGTTTTCTTGTGGTTGATGAATAAGATGCTCAACCAATCAACAAATATCATCCACATATTTCTTTGGAAATTAAATATTCAATTATTAGTAAAGTTGGAGGCAATGATTTTAGTTTTTGAGTACTTTCTGATAGATGAAGAGAAAGATGATAGAATTTCATATCAGAAGCCCTCTTTATGAGGTCAGCAACAGTAGAATTTGGCAACCATTATAAAGAATTTTCAATATGGAAAACAGATGTTACACTTACATCTGCTTACAATGGCCTTTTCTCTATGGTGGTGATGATGAAGGTGAAATACTCTTGGTCCCAAGTTACTTGAAACTGTTTACAGATTCTTTTTACAGATTATTCATTGTCCATTCTTGGTTCTTTTGTTCTTTGAAGGTTAGATCCATTGATCGATCAATGAGTAGGCATAAAATTTGTCATTATTTGTCTAATGCAGATTGAACCATCCCTCTCATCAAAAATCAAATAAAATATACTTATTTGACATAGAAAAAAAGCAGAGGATGATTAAAAAAAAAACCCTTATGTTCATTAAAAAAATTATACCATATTTTCTTTCACATGGGTTGTTGGAAATTTTTTTGAAAGTATTGGATTGGATTCTCAATTTCTGAACAATTTGCAAGTTAAACCGTCACTCTAGAGGAAGGTCACACCAAATTATGAGTTCAGGAATTTGAAATTATACTTTAACAAATTTTCAGATTTATTAATAATTTAAGATATTGATTAATTTTAGCAAATAGTGACAGAAAGCAGACCACTTATTTTCTAATAATACTCATAAAACACATTGAATAAATAGTCATGACATTTAAAATGTATGTATGATATTTCAATGATAACAGTAACACAGAAAGAATCATAAAACACATTGAATAAACAGTCATGACATTTAAAATGTATGCGTAAAATGTATGTATAATTTCAATGATAACAGTAAGATAGAAAGAATTCTATATAATCACGTCTGTCTAATATATAAATTGATTATGTAGTCAATTAAGCTTAAGTTTGCAAAAAAAAAATTAGAATTTTTCTTATCTAAACCAGATTAAAAAATAATTTTATTGATTAATTCAATAATATATCATGTATGCAAAATAAAAAATAATAATAATTTTACATATAATAAATTGTATTTGAATAACTTATGAATTCATCCATGCATGAATATGTCCATTTATACTACAAGAATGCAAGAAAATATGAGGAAAGTATTTTGGGAGCATTGATAAAAATAATATTTTTAATTAATAAAATGCAAAAATTGGGTTGAATGAAGATATTTTATTAAAATTGGAGTGTCCTTATATTTTGTAAACACCACCTTAATTTATATTTTATTAATTAAAAGACATTATTTTGCTTCAACATTATAATAAAACAATTTTAAATATAACCTTCATTTTCGGAAATCCCAATAATATTCAATTATTAATTTCATCATATATAATTATATTAACCTCTTTGTATGTGAAAAAAAAAATTAAGTACTCAAGTACCTAAATATATATACATATATATATATATATATATATATATATATATATAACAGTAAGCAACTCTCCTCTTCTCTAGATTTAATCCAAGCAAAACCCTTCTACAACTTTTTCATAATCAAACGCTATATATTAGGTTGAGACATCAATTTATTCGAAGTTCAAACAAATTAATTAATGCTTTCAAATAGATTAGGTTTTCTTCCAAATTAAAGGATATCATTATTTCAATTCTTGAATTGGGTGATCTAAGACAAATAATTAAATAATGTCAAGCATCATGGTTTTAATTAATCTCACCAATAATAAATGAAACGAACAACCACAATGTCACAATTAACTCTCCCCCAACTCAATTTTTTTTTGTTTTTTGTTTTGTTTTTTTATTGAAAGAAAACAACTTCATATTTTTTCTTTATATATTAATGTAATTAATGTATCGGAAATAAAGAATAATTGACAAAAGAACAATCACTTTGCAATTAAAGGAGCAAAAAACGTATTTGGGTACGAGTTTGCAACTTTCATGCAGAGTTAACCTGCCCTGCAAGGCACTGAAAGTTGGCCAGAAAGATTAAAAAGAATAAAATAAATTGAAAGGGTTAATCCTCATAAATACGTATAGATTGGTCACCAATTTTTATCCACGAAATTTAATTCTTATTCGAAAGAAACATTCAAATTGGTCCACCTTTCAACCGGTGAGGAGAGTAAAGTAAGATGCCTTTCTTTTAGGGCAAATTTGCAATCAAATCCTTCAACACCTATATGTCTATTATGTCATGCTAATTAATTATAATGGACCCAAACTTATTATTCTATTTTATTCTTTTTAATCTTTTGCTTGTGGCAAACAGAAAATTGGTATTAATTCTACCATATTTTTAGGTATTTATTCTTTTTAAAATTTGATTCTTTTATAAGACATGAGCTGGATATGGTTTACGATTTAGATTATATTGGTTAAGACTAAATTTTAGAGGTTTTTATTTCTTAATTAGAGATAATATAGCATTTTACTTTATTTCTTAATGGATCTGTGCCAATTCAAACTAATATGTAATCTTTATATCCTATGATACAAGAAGATTGAGGGGAAAAAAAAAGTAAAATTAGTGTTCAAATTAAGAAATGGATACACATTACGCTCCTATATATATATATATATATATATATATATATATATATATATATATATATATATCATAGCTTTCCATTTTCAGGGCATTGAATTAAAGCCATTATTAACGAGTTTTATCATGGAGCAGGTACTATAAATTTATAATTATTAGAATATGATACCCATATATCATGATAGTTCAAGGTATTGGCTATATCTATAAACACACTTTTATAATTTAATTAGTTGAACATCAAATTCTCTTAACCTAATTTGAATTTTTGAATAAATTCATAATTCAATTCAATTACAAATTATTATAAATATTAACCAATTTACTTACATGATAAATTAATTTCTAAATTTGTTCTTCTGTCTGATTTAAATAAATATTATTTAAAAAAAATATATTGAGATATTCTATATTTGACTAGTTATAAGATGTAATGATGACTTGACATTAATCTTAGTCTCTTGAATTAGTTTGTAGAAGTGAATTAGGAATGAACCCATTGATAATATAATCATATGGAAGCTACTTTGCTGCCTAGTCGAGACAAAATTTGTGAATTTTGCAGCAAAACCTCACGAGTCACGTAGGGAGACTGCTGCAGTTTGTAGTTGAATATAAGTTTGAACAATAAAATTTGAGTTTTATCACTACCAGAGCCAAGTGCTTTCCTAATTAAATAATAATAACACTTAAAAAGTTATTAAATTTAGTCCCTTTTTTTTCTTATTTTAACTCAACCTTAATTAAATAATATTAAATAAATCAATTATGAGTTACTTTTGGTCTAATTTTGTAGTTTTCCACCATTATGGAGGACCATGCCACCCACATTTCCACAGGCCAAGTGTTTAGATTTTATTTTTTTTCTTTTAGCTCACTGGCAATATGCAATTGCATTTTCTCTCTTGAACTTGTTGTGTAGGATTCACTAGTCAATTAATATATAGATAAAATAAAATAAAAATTTTGGATCTTTAATTTTAGTTCTTTATTTGTATTTTTAATTTGAGATCTTTAATTTGAGTTCTAAACAATAAAAATTACATCAATTATTTGTATTTTTAATTGAATTTTGATGTATTTTTAGTTTTCTTAACATTAAATAAATTTTTAACCAATGAAATAAAATACTATATCATATGATTGTCTTTTACCCAGCTCTCAATTAGTAAAAAGGACATTTAGTGTAGAACAAAGTAAATAATAATTTGAGAAGTTAACGCCTTTTAGAAAAATTGTATAAATTTTAACTTATAAATATTTTTTGAGAGAGAAAGTAGAGATATATTAATTTTTTATTTTTATTTTTTTTCTGAGAAAGGAAAATCTGTAAATATGTCTAATTTTCAACTTTAACTTTGCATTGGGTAGCTGTAAATATGATTTTTTTTTTATTTTTTTTTCCTTTTGAAGAGCTGGAAATATGAATTTAGATTAAATATGAAAATTCCATTTTCCAGATTATCAAACAAACTCTAATATTTGAAATTTAATATATATGTATATAGATGGAGAGAGAGAGAATATGATTGATATATGAGCCCATAGTTTGAAAAGGGCATGAGTCAATTTGTTTGTCAGAAAATAGGGACGTATCACGCATGTTGGCTCTACTCAATAACTTTACTTTTTAAAAAACAATTCTACTCATCCAAAACCAACGGTACGGAATTTTCCGAATCTACAACGATTTCTGTTGAATATAAAACGGGGTATTATGTATATTAGAGATATGTCCTGCTCGTCCGTTGTAGACCAAAAAAAAAAAAAACAATCTTTAATAATTAATTCCACTTAAAAAGAAGAAAAAATATCCACAACAATCTTCTTATCTCGACAAACAATTATCAGATTATACAATTGATCATCTAAAATTACCTATTTATGAATTATATATATATATATATATTAAAATTGTGTTAGTTTGATAATTATGAATTCAATATTACTATTCAAGTTAATCAGTAATAATATAGAATTCATATTATCATATCACTATAAATATTGAGTTTTTAACGAGTACTGAAAATTTTATATATTTGTTACTTTTAAAAAAAAATTAATTTATTACCCATTAAGTTAAATTTGCTGAATATAAATTATAAATACGTTTATTCTTTGAATTTTTGACGAGGGTTTTCTCTAACAATCAAAATTAAGAAAAATAAAAGGTGTAATATCTGAATTGATGTAGGATCTGTATCGGTGAAAGAAGAGCCGGATAACACCAAAAGTAATAATAATAATTAACCAAGTTGTTAAAAATACAAATTGCGGTTTTTCACTTAGTGGAAAAGGGAAATTAAGAGCATGCATATGTCTCTTTCATTTTTGGCATTAAAATTCCAATCAAACACAATAATATCGCAAAACTTTTTTTTCACTCTTCTATTTACAGGAAAAGATTGGACAGTCTCCAAACTCCCTTTTTAATTTAAATACAAATTCAATATTATTGAGCTAAGGATTTTGATAATAGAGAGTTTGGATACAAAGAATGGAAACCAAATTAAAGAATCTCCTAATTCTTGCACTTCAAGCCTCCCTTTTGCATGAATTAATTATTTTTCCTTCTGATCATAATCCATAATCCTAGGGGCAAAATTAATTTTTTATTTATTCTAATTAGAAAATTAAAATTCGTTTTTTTATTTAAAATTGTTCGAATTCTATAAATTATTTATTTGTTTATTAATTCTCATCCTTTCCCTAATTTTCTCAATAATTGATTGTTTCTTAATTCTTTTCTTATATTATATTATTATTTCTCCTCATTTTGATCCTTTTTTTTTTAATCACATGCATACGTTTGGATTTTGACACATCATTTAAACTATTTAAAAGGCAAAGAATTCAACAAATAATTTTTGAAAAACAAAAATAAAAAAAAACATTTCCCATATGGCCATATAATTAATCTAAAACGAGTAATTCGATTCAACCTTATGGTTTTCATTTTTTCACAATTGTTATATATTCGAATAAGAGACAAACAAATTAAAAGCAAAGTGGTCTATAATTTTTTTATATATAAATTAAATTAATAATAAAATGACATATAAAAAAAATATTATTTCCATCTCGAAAAAGATAGACTTATTTTTTTCGTTTCCATCTATCTTAAGATAGTCTAACCTTTTTTTATTATTTATTATGCTCCTATTTAATATATCTTATAAAGTTATTATTTCTTAACTTTTTCATAATACTATTAATTAATATAAGATTATATTAAAAAACGTATGATTTCAACCACATTTCTTGATCTCTAAGGATTACAACTTGAAAACTCATATTGTCAAAATTATAAGGAATTTCTCTTAGAGTACTTCGGATATTAAAATATTTGTAAATTTTTTCGAGTGATTTGAATTCCAATCATTTTATCCTTATAAATTGGAGTTTAATTGTTCCTCTCTTTATAGTTGCAAAAAAAAAAAATCATCAGTATCATTTTCAAACTTAAAATTATTTTATTGTAAGTTAAAAAAAAATAAAATTATGAGTTTGAGATAGGAAAAAAAAAAAGAGGTAATGCATAGAATTTTTAACATTTTTATTTTTACTAACCAAATTTTTCCTTCTTACCCTTCCCAAATCACTCCCATGTCTCACCTCATAGGGGGACTGTAGCTGGCCATTAATGTCTGTCAGCCTTGAATATTGATTAAAAAAATATGTCTGTAAATCCTCAGTTCATAGACAGAATCAAATCACCAAAGTTGAAAAGCACAGGGAAGGACAGACCGACAGAGTTTGGATAGGAATGAATAGGTTTACTGCCAAGTGCCAAGCGGTTATTTTCCTTTCTATATAACCCAATTGCCTCTTGCCTTTTCCTTATTCTACTGTCATTTCTTTGCCATTTGCTAACAGCATCTTCTTCTTTGATTTCTACACCATCTTTTTTGCTTCTTCGTCTTTCCCCTACTTAAATTTCCGTCTCTCATCTGGGTTTGTCTTCCTTGCTCTGTTCTTGATTCCTTTTTAAAGATTCCAAGATTGAAACTTGAAGCACAATGGGCGTTAACCACGTTCTTCACTCCTTGTTTGGTGTTTTTGGTGGGTTTTTATTCTTATTGTTTTTGCTGTTTTGTTTCTTGATTTTGTTGTTTCGTTAATTGTTTTCTTCTCTTTTACAGGAAATGCTACTGCTCTGTTCCTCTTTCTGGCCCCTACGTAAAGATCCTATTCTCTATTACTTCTATGGATTTTAATTTCTAGATTTTTTTCCTTTACAAATTGGAATGTCCAATTTTTATTGCGTTATAAGCTTGAAATTATGGATTACAAATTCCTGACAGGATCACATTCAGGAGAATCATATTGAGTAAATCAACAGAGCAGTTTTCAGGTATCCCATACGTGATGACTTTGCTCAACTGTCTTCTTTCTGCCTGGTATGTTTCTCGTTTCTTCCACTAGCTATATCCTTTTCACTTTTCCTTTTTACCCTGAAAACCAAACTTCGCTGTTTTAAGCATTCTCGTGATTTCCTTTTTGACTTTCTGAATAAGAATAATCTTGTAAGAAAGTCAATCTTTCAACTCAACTATCAAAATTGATTGTTTTCAAGATTCTCTTTCTTTTGTGTTCTTGGTTCATATTTATGCTATGTAATTGTTCTGTTCTTGAAGCAATCATACGTAAAAGTAAAATCATCCTGAATTTGATTAATCTTTAATAATTTATGGACAGGTATGGTCTACCTTTTGTATCAAAGAACAATACTTTAGTGTCAACAATTAATGGGACTGGAGCAGGAATTGAAATCGTATATGTAGTGCTATTCATCATCTATGCACCAAAGAAGGAAAAGGGCAAAATCTCAGGCCTATTTGCACTTGTGCTTACTGTTTTTGCTACTGTGGTCTTTGTATCTCTGTTTGCCCTCCGTGGATATCCCAGGAGGCTCTTTTGTGGCCTTGCTGCCTCCATTTTTTCTGTCATTATGTATGGCTCTCCTCTCTCCATCATTGTGAGTCAATCACATCCCTCCTTTTTTTTTCCCTTCCCCACCTTTTTTCACTTACTGCCTTTAATTTACTTCACCCACTTTTGCTATATTGTTAGCCAATAAGGTCAATTACCTTTTCTCTGAAAAGAAAGATGCTAGTTGTACGAAATTGAATGATCTATTTGCTTCTATGATTAGATAAAATTGATGATGGAATTTGTTTAACCTGAGGCATATTCTTGTCATTGGAGTTTCTTACTTAAGATTATGATATTTTTCATAATTAGAGAAATATTGGCGCTGTCCTTGGTCATCTTGTGCTGCAATGTGCAAGGTTGATTCTTTATTGCAAGATTAAAGTTAAATTTTTAATTGAGATTGGAACCAGAAAAGAAAAAAAAAAGGAGTAGATTTTTGCGGCAGTCAAAAGGATTTAATTATTTTCTTGAGTATAAACCATTGTTTTCCACTAAGGAATGAGAGATACAAAATATGTGTTGGATAATATATATATATATATATATATATATATATATATATATATATTGTTAATACTGTTTAATAATACTTTGACATATGGTTAGAGATTTATGAGATTTTTGTAATATATATGCAGAGATTGGTGATTAAAACTAAGAGTGTGGAGTACATGCCATTTTTCTTGTCACTATTTGCCTTCCTTTGTGGCACTTCTTGGTTTATCTTTGGTCTACTTGGAAATGATCCTTTTGTATCTGTAAGTTAAATTTCTCCTCAATTTTCAAGTGTTTTGCATAAAAAAATTTTGTTTATGGTATAATAATGATAATAAAGAAAAACAATAAAAATGCAGGTCCCAAATGGGTTTGGGTGTGGGCTAGGGGCAATCCAGCTGATCTTGTACTCCATCTACCAAAAGAATAAGGGTGGTGAGGCTAAAGAAGCAGCAACTCAGACTGTGGAAATGGGTCCGGAAAAATCTAAGCAGGAGAAGAAAATGGTGGCTAATGGGTCACAAGATGAGCAAGTCTAACCTCAAACACACAGCTAGTGTGCATCAAGTATAAGAATTAATTTTTGTAGTATTTCTTTTTAATTTTTTAAAGTAATTTTCTTGTTTCAAGTCTATGTATTTTGGAGTTTGGTTCCAATGAAAAAGCCAATTTAGGCAATGATAAAAAAAAAAAAAACAAAAACAAAAAAACATAAAAATAAACAAAAATTAGGATGGTGATAGTGTGGTGTGGGGGAATAGTGTTTGATCATGGGGGCCGAGTTGAGACCACCAATTTATCAAAATTCTAATTGAATTTTGATGATGGGATGTATGTATTATAACAAAATGGTCCCAAGAATTGGCATGAATGGCAAGTGTCCATTAAGCTTTTTAATGCGTCATTTCAGTGTAAAATTGGTGGCAAAGGACTTTTGATTATTTCTTTGGGTTTCTCTTATAGTTCTATCACCACTCAATTACCATAGTCATGGATTTGTCATGGTTCATCGATTATATATATATAAATTTTTGTCTTTATTTTTTGTATTTGAAAGTTCTTTTTCATATATATATATATATAATAAAGTGTAAAAATAATCTATTTTTTTTAATTATTTAACTTAGTTTTGGATTTTATAACACGAGAAAGTCGGAAAAATTTAAATACTGAACTACGAAGAAAATTTGAATTCAAGAATTATAGTAGAGATTGTTGAAGAAAAAATTAAATTCGAGAATTGAAGTATAAATTTTGAAGTAGGAAAAATAAATTCAATAAATTTAGAGTATAAAGAAAAAAAATAATTAATTTAAGATTTAAGAAAGAGAATATAGAGAAAAATGATTCTGCGAATAGTCACAGACGATTTGCCGCTAATTTTTATTTGGAGTGAATGAAGTTTTGAGAGGGTGAAATGTTGGGAGGAATACGTCAAATTATGGGTGTTCATAAAACGGTTTATCCATCTAAACCGCAACAATTCAAAGCAAATTAAAATTAAACTATGATTTAATGAATTAAATTGATTTGTATTTTTTTAAGCCTTATTTTATAAATTGGATTAAATTTTTTATATTTCAATCCGCAAATTAATTCATAATCCACACAACCCGATATATATATATATATATATATATATATATATATATATATATATATATATATAACCAACATTTTAAATATGTATTTATTTATAATAATTTTTTTATATTCCATGATGCAAAATTGAAATTATAAAATTTTGAAATATTTGGAAATAAGTAATCAATTGAAATTAAAACGAAGTTACGTAATTATTTAATGAAGCTTTGTGAACAATAGGCTAATGGACACAATATTAGATTAGTGGAAAGTTAATACTTTAAAATTTTCTATACTTTCAAAAATTGTAAAAAATGTTTTAACAATTCCAATTTCAATAGTTGACTCCGAATCCGCTTTTAGCACAAGTGGAAGAACTATTGATCAATTTTGAAATTCATTGACTCTTAAAATAGTAGAAACCTTTGTGTGTACACAAAATTACTTACGTTTGAAACTATCTCTTTTAACTTTCAAAAAATGTTGAATGATATATAAATATTTTAAAAACTGCACAAAGTAATGAATTTTTCATTTTTTTCTAAAAAAGTAAAATTATCTCTTTGATACACAAGTTTTAATATTGGTATTTTTTAAAAATAGAAATTTTCAGGTCTAGTATAATTACCATAATAAATGATGAAGTTAAAGATGAGAGGTAAATGACATTTTTCAAATCAAATTGAATTTTGTGCATATTGCAATAGTAAAAGTCATTTCTACTATTTTTATATTTAATTCAACTTTAAAAATCTGCATTTTTTATGCTTATTTTTATTGTAGATTCTACTATTATAATCTCACTTGCAATGTTAAGTTCTTGGTGTTGTAGATTCCTTATCTTAAATGAAGAATTTTGATAATTTGTTACTTTATTTTTTTTAGAAAATTTCTAATCTAATTTTTATATTATAGCTTACTATTAAATAGTTTACATAGTAAACTAAAAGTTTTTCAGATATTATGGATATTTATAAGATATTATTATTAATTAAAAAGTAAAAAATATATGAAATTAAACAGCAAACCTATCTAATCTAATTCACAATTATGGTTTGGATTGGATTGGATTGGTTTTTTATATTCGTGGATTGTATTAGATTGATAAATTTTTAATATGTAAATTATAGATTTGATTGAATGTTATATTTAACATGCACCAAACTAATTTGTGAATACCTATATGTTAAATGTGAATTTCCTTTTCCAAAAATGGAAGAGACGATTTTGGTCTGAAAAAGACTGAAATCGTGTAAATATTTGTGGTAGTAATTAGAAGGCAATTCAAAGACTTCTTTGTGGAACTATACAAGGAAAGAAAAAAAGAATAAGAAGAAGAAGAAATAACAAAGTAACCCAATGGAAACTCCAAATAATACAATTATCACCTGTGTCTAATTTTTTTTTAAAAAAAAAGAAGCAAAATTATTTTTCAAAATAAAATGAAGTAATTTTGATGGTATATTAAATCAATTCAAAAGTTAATTTTAGAATAATACGAAAGAGAATTATAAATAAAATTTATTTTATATTTCTTAACAATTTGTATCAAATCCATCTTTTCCTATACAGGAATGCCATTGCTATTACTTTAATTATAACAACAGGGATAGATCATATTGTATCTTTGATTATTAGCTTTAGCCTTTATGTAGACAATTAAACAACACATATTCCTATCTTGATTCATTGTTTGCAAGGAATATGATAGATTACACGTATTGAAAATTACATTTTCCTGAATTGGTTGAAAACTATATAGAATTTTTTAAGCAATCAAGATTCAAATTCTCTTATTTTCTTCCTCCAAATGAGTAATAATTAAAAAAATAAAAAATAAAAAATAATTGCACGTGATTCAACTACATTTCTTTAGAAATATAATTGAAGTTCAACTTGATAATGTTTGGACTCAAGAGTATAATAGTTAAAATTTCAAAAAATAAAGATGGCTTTGTTTGAAAAAAAAATTAAATAAATATGGCATGCTTTAGTTTGTTTGAGCATCTCTGATAGTTTTCTTTATTTTAAATAACATCTTTGGTAGAGTATCTCTAAATATAGGGTTCGTAAAAAAAAATTTACAAGTCTAATAAATTTTTATATTAAATTTTTATATTTTTACTTTTTATTTTGTTTTATTTCATATAAATTAATCACAAGAAAAAAAATAAATGACTCTCATTGTAAGGAAAAAAATTAGAGAAACACAATAATAAAAAAAATACAAAATATATATAAAGTAGAAATATATTAATTACAATTAGAATAGAGAGTAAGTTTAACTTTTTAGATATAAAAAATCAAACTCACTCTCTATTCCCTAATTTAGAGATAAAGAGACAATTAGAATTATTTTTTTATTGTATAAATCTTTAAAATAAAAAATTTGACTTAAATAATTATTCTATTAGAAATACTTTTAATGCTAGAAGGTTTGGGGGGGCAAAATGAAAAATTCTAGGAAGTAGGAAAAAAAAAACTAATTACATAGAAATTACATGAGAGAATTCTGGAGATTGTGGGGTATTGGCTCCACTAATTGATGATGAAAGGAAATTTTATCTACTTATCTTCTGAAAAACCTATAAATTTCATCCGTCCTCTTTTAAATGTGCTTTTCAGATTTTATAAAAGAATTAAGGAAATAATTCAATAATTTCAATTTTAGTAAAAATATTTATAATTAGTTTTTCTTTTTTTTTTATCAATTCTCTAAATACTTATTTTTCTCACTCTATTAATTCTCTAAATTCTTTCATTCCACTAATTTAAAGATAACAAGGGAAATGAAGGCAGAAATTTGACTAGGGTATAAATGTAGTGCAGATAATAAAGAAAGATAAAATTAAAATGATGATGATGATGATGATAATAATAATAATAATAATAATAATAATAATAATAATAATAATAATAATAATAATAATAATAATACTTTTTTTACAAGGAATCCCACTAAATTTGACTCAAAATCTTTAAGGTTTTTATCGTCATTCTATTAAAAATAAATTAAAATTTATTAATATAATTAATACTAATTATTCTAAACCATTTAATGTCCTAAAGTATATTAAAATGCAGATTAATTTGAATTACAGCCAAAATGCTTCATCTTAAAATTTAAAAGTAACTACTTATTTATTCGCACAAAACGACACTTGAGAGGACAAAAATTATTTTCTAACTGGAAATTTAATAAAAATTAATGAGAAAGTAGTTTTTCCTTTTTTTTTTTAATGTTAAAAAGAAAAAAAAAATCGTATCTTCTATATTTTTGTTTTCCTCAATTCACTTCTTTAGTTAAGTTATTTGAATCTGAACTTTGCTTAGATAAATAATTACTTGATTTCCTTCCATAAACATATATTACGATTAAGTTTGAAGCCAAAATCGTAAGCATTTCCCTTTTATTTCTATATCAACTGTAATTTTTTTTTTTATACATTGGATATTAAATTCACGAGCTTTCACTTTTCTAATAATTATTTCTTAATAGCTTAATAATTGCACAAATATAATTGCATATGAACCGATACTCTTTAATATTCCTTTCTTTTACATTTTCAATCAACTTAGCTTTTCAAACATCATAAGCATTTACCAACCACCAAATGTGCTCCATTTACGTAATCATTATAGTTGATTTATCTTGTAGTAAAATCAAAACTTACTAGTAATTGAAAAAAAAAAAAAAAGAACAACCTTGAACAAATAGCCAGAAACATCATATGAAGCACTGTTTTTTTTTAATTATTTTATTTTGCATGTATACATGGCCATAGATAATGCCATTTTACAGATAACATAAGCATCTCAAAGGAGACAAGCACCCTTTGATTATGCAGATAGGTTCAGACCACTGCTACCTTCACCAGCTGCTTTCCTTTCCTTTCCCTTAATTGATTTTTCAACAAATTAACAAAATGTACATTTATAACATAATTAATCTTCTTTAACTGAAATAACAGTCAAAAGAAAAAAGAAGGAAGATTAAGAAAGTACAGCTTATCACGCTCTCAGCATTCCTTTCAGCAAATGCTTGCATGGCAACTTCTTCCTGTACATATACAATATAACTATAAAGAATGGTACATGAAAAAATAATAATAATAATAATAATAATAAAAGAGAATAGTTTTTTTTTTTTAACGGACAGAATTAAGCTTGCTCCTTGGAGTTGCTCCCTACTCAGATTCCAGGGCTCAGAGCTGCTATCAGGTTCTTCAATGGATGGAATTTTCCATCAAGATCAGGACTAATTAGCTGGCTGATTTCTTTTCATTTCTTGAAGAAAACAGAGAAATAAAAGACAATTAGCGTAGAGAAAATAGCGATCATACCCAGTACACCACACACGCACACACCAAAAAACAAACAATATTTACCACAGATTTGATTTACCAACGGAATTTTCCGTTGGTAAACTGATTTACCAGTGGATTTTAAAAGGAAAAATTCTGGTGGTAAATATCTGAAAATAAAAATGAAATGAATTTTTCCTTTTTTTTTTCTTGGTACAAGGGAGAGAAAGAGTAGTGAACTCTAGAGGTCATAAGCAAGAAGAAGGAATAAATGTGGGGGTGGCCATGATTTTACATTTGGCATTTCTATTTTGTCTCTATTTGTAACGGCTTTGGCTCTTTATTAGCAATATATTTACCAACCCTATTGATTACCCTCCTTGATTTATTATAGTTCCACCATTCATATTTAAAAATGCTTCCCTCCTCTTGTTCTTTTCCTTCCTTACATCCTTCATCATCATCCACACACAGTTCCAGTACGGCTTCACAGTAACCTTAACAGTTCTCAGATCCTGAATTTATTGTTTAATTAATTAGTTTAATGATATAATTAGAGCAAAAACAGTTAGAGAAAACCATAGCTAACCTAACTAGCAAATTTACCCTGCCAATTCCATCATCTTAATTTGTCTCGTAATCTTGCTTGGAAAGATTCAGACTCTCTCTGGTTTGTGTGGCGGTGCTAACCCTATACTAGCTTAGCTCCTTTTATCCTACACAAAAATAAAAAAATAAAAAATAAAAAAATTACCTGCCTGGTTTTCATCTTCTCCTTTCCAGTTTTAGTTTTTTTTTACACCAATTTTTTTTTTTAATTTAGGAATCAATACGCACTTGATCATTGAATCAACACCTTACAATGTAAGATCATAATTTTTTTTGTTTAGACCCGGTCTATAGTGGATCAAACTTAACAGAGTGTGAATTAAATTATTTTGTTTATATTGCAACTCATTTGCTTTATCTACGTAGTATTTGGTTTAGATAAGTATTTTCCGTGAAACCATGGTAACATATACGTGTATGTATGTTGATTTTACAAGTTTATAGAGTACTCGTATATATTTCAATATGTAATTATATTTTACTATATATGTATATAAAAGAAATACTCCCTTAATTATAAATATTATATTACAAATTTAAAAAATAATTGGAGCAAGTTAATGTGATTTTTGTTTATTATAAGTAAATTTATTAGAATCTTATATAATTAATTAATTTGTTTTACGTATATAAATTTTTTATAATTTTTTTTTTGGATATTCTTTTATGCAGACTAAGCTCAACTTGTGGCTAAATTCGCTTTTCATACAACCAGACCATGCAAATGTACATGATTTGATGTAGGGTGTGAAATGTCGGTCAACTGAACCGAAGCTTCAGCAAAAGAATTTAACTGATCATCAAATCAGTCATCAAATTAATTGAAAATTTTTGATCGGTTCAGTTCGATTGAGTAATATTTTATCTCTAATTTTAATAAAATATTTTAAAATTTAATTTCGCATTTTTTTAATTCATATTTAAGTTTAAAAACCTAAAAATTAATGACATAATTCTATATAAGTAATTTAAAATTAAAATCATAATTAAACATAAACAAAAATTTATAACACAAAATACAATTAGATAAAAAAATTTAATAATTCCGGAAAATTTATCTGAATTAAATAAAAAATTGAGATTCCATTAACTTAATATATTAATAATTCTGCAACGCATAATTGTGTATGTATATTTAGCTCATACTACTATCTTATATTATAAAATGATACAAATATTTTTTTTCCACCTTAGGAATTAGTATTTCAAGCATCACCAGTTCATAGCCTAATGGGCTTGTGGGTTTGGACCTCAAATTCCAAAAGCACAAATCTAGCTTCGATTTTTATAAATTTTGGGGCCAATTTGGAGGATTTGTGGGCTATAAGTTTAGTTTAGATCTCTAAATATATAAACATTGAATGATTAAGAAATGTTCAATTCAATAGTAATTGATTTGGTTGAGCTTCTGAAATTTTTATTTTTATGCATTCAGTGCTCAAAATTCTATTTTCAATTTATTTATAGTTCAGATTTAATACATTCATTCAGACTTTAAAAATCTTCTTTCTTTGTTGCTTTTTTTGAGCAAAATGTTGGATGTTTTAACTCTTACCATGAAACTTTTCTTATTAAATGGTCTTTTATAATTTCCTTTTCTTTTTTACTGTCATCAAATATATTTTTTTTTATTACTAATTGTTCATCAAAACGTGTCAAAAAGAGATCATATATGGGTGAAAAATTACAAAAAATGCTAATTTTTCCTTTTGCATTTATTAGAGAATTTTTTGATTGGATTAAACTGTGTTTAAATTAAAAATAAAAAATAAAAAGATTATAATCTGTAAGAGTGAGATTATCAGCGAATATACTCTCAAATATTGGAATTCTTTTGGCTGGGAAACAAAACAAATGCAAACATATAAAATATTAATTTTAATAGTGTTATTGTGATAATAATGAGCTGTCAAGTTATGGAAATATGAACATAAAGTTAAATATATAAAACAAATTAACATCAGAAAATTAGACATTTCATATATTAATTATTGTTGCTCTCTCTCTATATATATATGTATGTATATAAGTATTCTAAAGATTAATTCAAAATTGATTCAACAGTTTATAGTTTTTGCCCATTAAATCAATGATCATATTTATCAGATAAACACATAATCTTATCGTCCAAAAGTAAACAATTTTATTTTTGGAAAAATTTTACAACGTTTATATATTTATTTTATTGCCATCTAATTATCACTTGTTTGACAAACGTTTTTAGAATTTTTTTTTTAATTCATGATCTTATTTGTTTTCAAGTGATTTTTCCATTTCTTTATGAACAGTGATATAAAGATTGATTTTTCTAAAAATATTATATATTTTTTTTTCAATTAAGTCAATAGCAATTAGAGGTTTGTTAACAGAGTAATTTGGAAATATTAAACCAAAAAAACAATTTACTAAAATGAGATTAATTTGTATTAACTAATGTCTTAATTTGTATACAATATTAAACCAAAGAAAGGACAAAACCATTAATTTGTATACAATTTACTAAAATGAGATTAATGCATGCCACTCAAATATTTTATTTTCTTTCTTTTATTTTGGATTTGCATGCGGTACTTCAATCTTTACGTCTGACTCAAGTTTTCAAAGAATCTTAATCAATGTCTACCTTAATCACCCAATTTTATATTTGAATCAGCCTTAACATTCTTTTTTTTATCGACCACATAAAAGGGTTTAATTCCAACTTATATTGTTTAGGAGACTCCTAAAAATTCTAACTAGTTAACATTTTAATATTTAATTTCTTTTTCTTAACATTACATTAAATTCATCACGAAAATTAAACACGACATAATCTTGTTGAGATTCATATGACAAAAAAAAAAAAATAGAACCTCTTATCAACACGATCATCTCAAAAGAAAATATTTTAATATTTGAGTTTTTTTTTTTATAAAAAAAAATATCAATATTTAGATGGATTTTTGTGAAAATGAGATCCGGTAGATGAATTCTAATCATCATTTCTTTTATATGCATAGTGATGTATTGAGTTTGTATATTTAAAAGAATATAATTAATATATACATATTTGTGGGCGTTTAAGTTAATTTTTGATTTTATTAACATGCACCGGCTCAATAAGAGTATAAGTCTATGGATTCAAGTCATTTTTAGAACTAATTTTACACGGGTCTGCTGAAATATAATGGCACTACTCATGTAATATACGGCAACATTTTGATAAATAGCATTAATATTCATATAAATATTGTATTATAATATTATTTTGATTGGTCAAAATTCTTATTGATTATATGTGTCCGACATATAACATTATAAATATGGTAACATTTATTGATAATATGACTTTTTTTTACCACTTTAGAAATCTTCAGTATTTGTTATGTATTTTAGTTATAAATAAAGTCACTTATAATTTTAGCATTTATTTTTCTATTTTTTATATTATGCTACTTATTATATTGTCTTTTTACTATTTATTTTATTTTAATTCATCCCGACTATGAGCTGCTTTTACGCTATTCAATATCTTCAGATCCAGACGTATGATTGTAATTGTCTTGTCTGTTGAAATTTACCTAGTTTAGACTATGGGTGTAATCGAGTCGACACAGTGTCAGGTTCGAGCTCGACTTGATTAAAATACTATAAGCTCGAGCTCGATTAACCTTTTTTTTAATGTTCAAAATTCGAACTACTCGAACAAAAATTCGAACTACTCGAACTATATTCGATAAAGCTCGAATCAATAAAAAAATTAATAAATAATATACTCGATTAAGCTCGAATATAAGGGTATAAATATAATTTAATTGAGATTGATTAAGCTCGCGAGTCTTACGAGCTGAGTATTATGATACTCGAACTCGAATCGAATAACTGCTCGAGCTCGACTCGATTAACTCCGAGTCGAATTCGAATATTTTTCGAGTCGATCTCGAATACCTCACGAGTAGTTTGATTCGTTTGCACCCTTAGTTTAGACACTTATTTGAATACGATCTCGTACAAGTAAACCTAGAGTCTATCTTTTTAGAATTAGTATTTAATTGGTATACACGATTTATTATTTATTTTATATATAATAATAGATTATTTTTTGAAACTTTAAACTTGATTATTATGAATTTTTAAAATAATTGAATTTCGATATTTTTAATACAGTTTAAATAATTCTATCTTTTTTAGAAAAAATAGAGCTTAATTTATTATTAAAAAATGCTAAATATTTTTTTATTATTCTTTTCATCATTTTATATATATATATATATACATATTATACTATTTAACTCTATGAGACTCCCACCAAAAAAATTAAAGAAAGTAACTTGCACCCCTCTAAAAATTTATAAATTTTGTTTATCGCAACGAAGTTTTCTCTTATTATTAAAGAAAATTTAATTAGAAATTTTTTTTTAAAAAAAGTGTGTGAATCACACCTAAAAAAACCAATATTATATTATAAAGGAAAAGAAGATATGATCTTCATCCATTTAGCAAGCTGTGTCAGTACGAGAAAAATGTTTTTAGAAAGAAATATATTATAATTTTTTAAATTTTAATAATGGCTTTCAGATAAAAATAATTAAATAAATATATTTACAAAAATAATTTATAAAAATTAAATAAATAAATCAATTAAATAAAAAAAATATGACATATTTTAAATCTCAAACATCCAGTATATGATGGCCGTCATACTTACGTAGCTTTTTCTCCCCTCCAATAACTGAGTAACGGTGTTCTTTCCGTCAAATTCTATGTAACCCTCACCCACTGGATTATCAACTCCAATCTATCACACGGGCAATGCATAACATCTCTCACATCATTCATCTGGTATCATATTACAAGTTACATACATGCATGGCATGACGAAAGCCACATTTGTGTTTTTTTTTTCCCCTTAATCTATACGTATATTCATATAATTATTACTGCAAATAATCATTTTGATATTTTAATTATTAAATATCTTTACATTTAAATTATTTTATTACTTTTAAATATATTTAAATTAGAAATGACATCCTGTTGATATAATATTAACGTATTAAGACTTATGAACTTTAATAATTACGATCACATTAACTTTATCTAATTTAAAAGTTCTTAAAATTAAAAACTATCAAATTTTATACATCCATATATGTTTACTGAAAAATTAAAAATTTATATAGTTTTTTGTCAATCCATTTATTGTATATATTAATTAGCCAGTAAAATAATGATGTTTGTGAATATAGAAATATTTAAATATGAAAAATAGCAATTAAATTTATTTAAATATTAAAAATAACAAAAAAATATATACTTAATTACTCCATATAAAAATAAATATAAAAGACAAATTGATAAATCATGTGAATAAATATTAAAAATGAAAAAAATATATATTTAATTACTCCATATAAAAAACATAATTGATAAATCATGTGAATATATATATATATTAGGAGGATATTATATAAAGCTGTGGTTTACTTAGGTCAAATTTAAGAATCTCTATGACAATTTGACCCTTTCCATCATTCCCATTATGCCCTTTTCCGTATATACGTTGAGGGCATTGGCGTGCGAATTTCCGGTTCAAGGCAAACCCCTTTTTGACCCACCAATCAACGCCTATACTTACCTTCTACTAAGTACGTGTTATAATTAGAAAATCAAATACCCTTAAATTTCGTTATAATACTATCATCTAATTCACCATATTCTATTTATATAGACATATTATTCGGTTTATATAGTTTATCTTTTACTTATATAAAATGTAAAACTTCGTTGATAATTATACAGATCAAATATGATACTTAATAGTCATTTTTTAAACTTTAATACTATTTGAACCATAAAATCTAAGTATCATAATACTGAATTGCAAGCTAATAATCTCTAAAAAAATGCTTAGGATATTTTTCTTTTTAAATATTTTTCAATATTCATTTTATAATTTAATTTTTAATAAACTGTTTTTTTCGAATTTATTTATGTGAAAAATATTTATTTATCTGTTTCTCTGCAAATGCAGTTTTTAAAATTAAAAAAATTTAAAAATAAAATTTGTTTCTTAAAAAACGTTTTTAGCAAATGTAATACCAAACGGACTCTTTATGTCATAAAAAGTTGAATTCACTTTTTTTTAGCATTTGAAATTATTATTTTTATATATATTCCTATCATAACTATGAACGTATTAATTAAAGAATAAGAAATAATGATTAAAATTTATTATGTTGATGTAAATCATATCAAATAAAAATATAAAAACAATGTGGATCGGATTTTGATTTAATATTGAAGCATGATTTTGTTTTTGTTATGAAATGCCAAAAAAGGGTCTATAAATCTAATGGCCTATAATCGTTTTAGACTTTGTAAAATATTTTTTTTATTATTTTTCATCACTAATTTATGGTGTTCATACTAATTAAGCTTAACCAATTAATTATCTAGACGATTCGAATTTTGCTTATTTAACTAAAAAAAGAAAGAAGTGTGAGGACAAAATTAATTGGGGTATTTCAGTGAAACATTCCCGATTGCAGTTATGAATTGTCACTGTGATGGTTCACTTTCACAATTTGGCCCACAGAATAATAATGCTTTTAGTTCTCAAAATAAATTTAAAAAACCTTAATTGTAATTATGACAAGGAATTAAGGCTGGATGGAAGAGCAACACAACGTTAATTTTTCAATTTGCATTTAGATTTAAGTATTTAATAAATTATGTTATTTACTATTGCTTCATAAATAACTCTATATTTAGTTTATATTAGAGGACTCATAGCTGATGACCCTCTCAAAATATTGCAACAAATTAACTTTCATTTTAAGTATTTTTTTTCTCCAATTCATTAATTTTAACTAAATTTTATTAATAATAAAGACTGACTTTTATTTTCATATAAATATGTAAGAAGTATAAATTTTACTTATATTTTTATTTTAATTATAAATATATTAAAAACTTAAAAATATGATACTTTGTGTTAAGAAAATAGAGAGAGAGAGGAGGTGAATGTTTTTGCAATAAATTTTGGATTTTATAATTTATAGTATGATAATTTAACTTTATCACCATTGTCCTTTTAAATACCACTAATTTAATTAAAAGTGAAATGTAAAATAGCCTAATTATTTTAATTTCCCATTTTTTAATAAAAAAATTAAATAAAATAAATCTTTCAATATGTGAAAATCACTCTTTCAAAATTTACAGTCAACAAAGGTTAAAAAATTCAATTTTTTTTTTAAAAAGAAACTGATAACACCCAAAAAATCAATTTTCTATTCAAAATCTCCAATTCTTGGTAAAAAGAGAAATAAACTATTGACTTAGTAAATGAGATTCTTAATATATTTTCAAAAGAAACAATTACTCAAAATTGGTGGGCTGAGTCTATTTTGATGGGTGGATCTATTTTTTAAATAATATTATCCGTAAATTAATTCAATAAATTTTATTATGTCTAATAATTTCTCTCCCATCTATAATGTTTCTTTGATTAACTTTAACTAAAACCTAAAACTAGTGGACACGTGCTTGGATTTTTCCCCCTTTGGTTGACTCAGCTCAACCATTTTTTTTTTAAAAATGTTATTTCAAATTTTTTAAAAAATAATTAAATTATTGGCCGACCTTATATTTGTGGTTGAAGATGTTCACACCCCCAAACTGACCCGAGCATGATATTTTTTTTCAGGGCTTTCATTACCTTACCCTTTTATAAAATAATATATAGAAAATTAAATATAACCATGTAATTAAGCTATATATATTTTTCATAGCAAACGTTCACGATAAATATCATTCTAAGAATAATAAAGGAAAAATATTCTTTTTATTAATTTTATTTTATTTCATTCATTACCTTTTTTTCTTAATTATTATTCATGCAAAAATATCAAAATTTAAGTTTATTAATTTAATTTTTTATTATTAATTATTAATGATTTTATTATATTTAATAAATTAATAATACACATTAGATTTTACAATTTCATATCCCGCCGAGTTACATCTAATTAGTTATAGGGTTATAGCTCTCCCAGTTTAACAACCAACCTTATTCCATCATTTTTTTTAATACAATCAATTTTTTGAAAAAAATCAAATAATCTATAACATATTGCAGAGGAAAATGCATTATTTCACCCTCTCATTTTGTGATTTTATTTAATTTGGTTCCTATTTTTTTTTAGCTTGTATATTTAACCGTTTGTATTCTTATTTTCATTCATATATAATTTATATACTAAAATTTACTGGTAAAAAAAATATTTTTTCCGTGGAAAATAATTCAATAAAATATAACTTCATTAAAAAAATTATAAATATTCACCTCTAAATTATATAAATTAAGATTATATGGGAAAATGAGTTTCATCACTTTCGCGGTTATGATTAAAAGTTCATTATTTTTCTTCCAAAAGCAAGAAGAAATATTCATCTCTAAATTTGTTATATAATTAAACTCATTGAAATATTTATAAAGTTTGAATGTATAAATTAGATATTTATATGCGAGAAAAAAAAAGTTCAATAAATCAACGTATAAAATCAGAATTTCAAAAATCCAATAAAAAATAAAAAAATGCATGGATTTAAATACGTTTTTTTTTACAATAAAAAGGAGCATTCTATTGTTATAATTTTTCTTTAATTTCTTTCGTTTTCGTTTAATTAAAATCACAGTTAACAATATACATAATAAAAATAATTATTCAAAGTAATTACTTAATTTCATATAAATTGGATGGAAAAACTTAAATTATGCTATAAAAAAAAACCCTAATAGATTCACTTTTATTTTTATATAGTATTACAATTTTAATTAATATAAATGAAAATATATATCTTTTATTGTATTTTTACAATGAAATATCAAAAATTAAATAATAACAATTTATACTTATCGATGACAATACATATTACAATAAGGTATAATAAAAAAAATGAACAAATTTACTGAATTTTAAAAAGAAAAATTAGTTATAATTTAAGGTAAATAAAAATAAATGAATTTATCTTACCTGGACAATAAAGAGATATTTTCTATAGCCACCTTATTCTGAAATATTGGGGGGGCAATTTTGTAATTTGAAGGAGAGAGCTGAGATATGGGGAATGTGTTATGCGGCCACCATCATTGGAAATGATTTCTATTCATAGATCATTAGAAACCGCAATGCACAATCGGCAGAGACCGAGAGAATGCGCGCGTTTCGGTTTGCTGTCAGTCTATGGCATATTTGTAATTTTCACAGGGCAAACCCAATAGATATATACATTTATATTTGCATTTTCTCTATAATTAAGTATTGTATTTATTAATTTTAATATTTAAATACCTTACGCTGTTATAATTTAAAATTTCATATCTTATTTAAAGTGGCCATAAGATGATAAATATACATATATTATTATACTAAAAATTTCAAATAAAAAGACTTTCAAACTTTAAAATAAATACATGAGTTAAATTGTCAAATTATTAAAGGGTGTTTGGTTTAGCTAATAGTTTTTTCAAAAATATTTGGTAAACTTTTATAACCAGCAATTAATAGCTATTTTGAGTGTGAATTGAAAAAAATATATTTTAAAAGTTTTTAGGATATTTAAAAAAAATTAAATATAATAATTAAATTAATTACTCTCATTCTAAATTGCTTTATATATGAAAAAATAATAAATTTATTTTATATTTAATCACTCTTATATTATATATTCATAAATTATATATATTTTTCCCTCACCCAACAATCATGTAAACTATATTCATAAATTATATATATTTTTGAAAATTATTCATTTATTAATTAAATTTTTAATATTATTATTAATATAAATAATTAGTATAAAATAAGTACTATATTATTCTTTTATTTATAAATTAAATAAATTATATTATTATCGATAATTTTATATTTTAATAATAATAATAATTCAATTATTTTCACTAAATATCAAATACTAATATGCTATTAGCTATTCACCATGTTCAAAGGGATTTAGAAATTTTTGGGTTGATTTTATGTATAAATAGGCAACACTGAAATAAATCTATAAAAATTTCATGAATCAAATATAACACATTAGACATTTTTTTTATAAATACTAAAAAAAAAAAGTTTTGTATGCCTATCCTGAAATAAGGCGGTGGGATTAGCTTATCCCTTCGCGTTTGCTTTCTTTCTGTCATCTAACGATTGTTGGGTTTTTCATTTGTGGGCTCACAACCTTCTTACTTTTAGTACATTATGACACGTGGCTTCTGCTTGTTGCGCATTTTGTACAGTTTTTTGTTTTTTAATCGGGAGTAGTGCATAAGGTTGATACAGGGATGACAATTTTTACTCTAAACAGAATAATTTTTTTCTGTTTCGATCTTAATTTTTTTTTGTCGAAACAGGAGCACTTATTTCAAAAATAACAGATAAACAACTAGTTTTGCGCCCCGATTTATATATATATATATATATATATAATTTTTATATATATGCATATTTATTGTACGTATTGATAAGAAATGTAATTCATATGTGGCAAGTATACATATGAAAAATGGAAGGCATCTCTAATTACCTATGGTATTCATTTATTATTTTTATATAGAATTAATAATATGTTATAAATATTAATAATATTTGAGCTATCAAGCTTTTAAATTTTATTATTTTTATATTTTAAAACTATAAAATCCTCAAAAATTATTGTTATTTTTATATTTTTAAATTATTGTTATATATATATAATGCTCTCCAAATTTCAAGTTAAGTTTAGGGTAAATGAGGAGGAAAAACAAGAAACAATTGCAAGAAACGACAATTACCGTAGGCTAAACAAGGATATAAATGGTTAAGTGGGCCTATGACCCTCCAACGCCCTCGATTGAGACCCTCAAACCAACATAAAGTGTCTTTAATTTATATTTTTTTATTAAAAAACAGTGTTTTAATCACTCTACTTTCTAATTTTAATTTTATAAATTCAACTCTCGAGTATATAATTTTATTTATATGTTTAATTAATACGTGAGATTTGTAATATACTAATTTAATTTTCCAGGACAAAAAAAACAAAATAAAATTATCATGTTTAATTCTAGAAATATAACAGTTTGTTCATTTACTCTGATATTAATTAGAATACATTAGAATGTAATAAATTATTTATTAAGAGCGGCGTATATTAAATAAAAAATATATATTAGAAAAATAAAAAAATCAAATTTTCAAAAAAAAACCTATTTTTAGAAAAGGAAAAAGAAAAAGAAAAAATTATCCATATTAGAGAACTAAGGATTTATTTTGTAATTGTCATAATATCATGATCCATAAACATATAAACAGAAATATGAAATAAATAAATAATAGACATAGCTAATGATTGTCTTGTGTCTCGTCAAATATGCAAAACGGAACAATCAGAAACGTAGAACTGTAGAAGAGAGTAAGGTAATATAGTGTCAGTAAGTACACACAATATCTTCCTACATTTAAACGAATCGGACAATCTGGTAAATTAACGGCCAAACCAATGTCATTCTGTTTGCTACACAATCTATAACAATATACTCCCATCATTTTCATTTTTTTTCTTTTTCTTAATTTATAATTAATTTACTAATTTTGTAATGTCTTTTTAATTAATATGTATCTTTATTAATGAATACAAACATTACAATTATTAATTATTTTACAAAAATATTTCTTAAATATAAGTTAAAATAAAAACGAGTCTACCAAGAAAAACACTTAATTACATAAGATCTATGAAGAAATAAATTGAGCTTAATACTTATTTTCTCCCCAAATTTGACATGAAATGTGGCTTGGGACCCTTTAACTTGTGAACGGGTTATTTCTTCCATTCAATTAGTCATTAGTGACACATATGAGCTTCTAATGAGATTGAATTTTCTCTCTCTATTTATCTTTTTTTCTCCTTTATGAAAATTCACACTTTATCTCTCTAAAATCCCTTCTAAATCCATAAGCTAATGTTACTTCTCAAAATCAAAATTACCATATGGGTATCACTTTTCACCCTTCACTCTTATCTCTCTATTTCTCTTCGTCCTTTTTTTCTCCTGTTTTTTTCTTTTTTATTTTTGCCCTAATTGATTTCATCTTTAAAATTTATATAAAAAAAACCATTCAAAACCATTAAAAAAAACAAATAAATGTTGACCTTGATATGAAAAAGTGCCACCATTAAATTAAAGAAAAAATTTACAAAATAGAAAGAAAAAAATAAAACAAAAGAGGATGAGAGATTAGAGAGAGTATTTTATACTAACTAAAAAAATTATTAAAAAGTTGAAATTAGTTTTAGATTGTTATTTTTTTACATATTTATGAATTCATATTACACGTGTTTTTTTTGCAAATTAAAAGTGTGAATGCGACATCTATAATTAGTTGAGAAGTGTAAATAAATACTTCTGAAGTTTAGAGTCGCGTAACATTTTTATTTTAAATTTTAAAAGAAAATATATATTAGAGCAATTAATTGATCATATGATAAAGTTAATCGTAATGCAAAGTGATTATTATTTTGCATATATTAAAGCTTAATATATATATATATATATATATATATATATATATATATATATATATATATATATATGAGCCCCTAAACTTAGCAAGAAATGGAAGTTACGTACATGAATTTACAAAATATATAAATGCACATATGAAGCAACTATAAGTGATATATTTATACAAATTTTTTTATTATAAAAAGATGAAATCATGAGTGTGAGGTGCACACAAGTGACATAATATCCATGAATATACATAAATAGTCCCTCAAATTAACATCAAATTACATAAATTACCTCTATTTTCTTTTTACTCTACCTTAGTTTATTTCTCTCTTAATTTTATCTATCAAATTGCTTGATAATCTAGTTTTTTCACCAGAAAATGCAATCTATCTATTATTATTTTTTTGCGAAAAACCGTCAATTCCACTCTTAATTAAAACTTATTTATTCATCTTATTTGACAAAAAATTATATTCAATTAATTTATTTATTTTTGCATTTTTTTATCGTTGTGGTGCTAAAAAAGGAAAAAAAAAGATAGATGAGTGAACAAAAATTCTCAAATACGAAAAAGGTGACAGAAAAAGAAAAGAAAATTAACAGGGTAAAAAATAAAAAGAAAAATAAGCAAATTGGCCTAAACTGATAAATTTTACCACATTTCATGCAGCTAAATTTTTTTGTTCATTTACTCGTGATATAAGTGTCAATATAGTTTTAAATATGTCACTTATATTTAGATTGCATTTTTACATTCTGTAAGTTTAAGTACGCAGCAGCTGATGCTTGTTGTCAAGTTTAGGATTCATATATGTATTAAGTTTATATTATAGAGTTCGTTCGTAAATTTTTATAAATTAAATTTAGATAAAAAAATTATGCCTAACAAAGTCTCTAACCAACATGTCATGTATGGATGGCATTGCATCCATCGACCATGCATGTTCACATTTACATCAAACAATCATAGCATAGAGAGAGAGAGAGAGAGAGAAGAGAAACAACAACATTTGACTTCATTTTCTTTGGAGAGAGAAAAGAAAAAAAGAAGAGAATGAAAGAAGAAGAAAATTCAATCCAATCGAATACAATTTTGACGTCCGCAAGGACACATTCTCTCTCTCTCTCTCTCTCTCTCTCTCTCTCTCTCTCTCTCTAAATCCTTCTCTCTCTGGATACAGCAGAGAACAGGGCAAAGGCAACACAACTCGTATACTGATAGAAAGAGAAAACAAACTAAAAAAAGAAGACGAACTCAGCAACAAAAACCCTAGAGTTAAGGAGTCCTTTGGGCTTTTAACAGACTTATTCTTCTCTATTTAATAAAGAGGGTGTTTTTTTTGTGGTTTTTGATTACTATAGAGTTACAGAGAATTTTTGGGATTGTGGTATATGCTTGATTGGAGAAATCTCTCTTGCTCACTATAGTCCCTCTCACTACCGTTAATTTCTACTGCTGGTAAGTTAGTATTTTGTCAGTTGTTTTCTTGTTCAGCTCAGAAGTTAGCTTTATTTCTTTTCCTTTTCTTTTATTTCTTTTAAAACTTTTTGGCTTTTAGCACTGGATCTTTTGATTCAGTGAGTTAGCTTCGATCGAGGTATTTTCTCGGTGATTTGTAGGATCTTTTTTCCCTTTTTGATATGGTAACTGTGATTTCATTGCGTGAAGTTCAAATTTTCCAGCATTTTGAACCTTTTTATCTTGATTTTGGTTATTTGTATTTGGGGTTATAGTTATGCTGAAATGTTTTTCTCAACGGATTTTAATCTATTTTTGAGCCAATTTTTGGGTATGTGAAGTTTTTGACAATATGTGTTTGTTCAAGTTAATTTATGTTAATTTCGATATGGATTTTACTTAACAGTGCAGATATATTGAAAATTTTCCTGTATTTGGGCAGTGAAAGTTTGATTTCTTAGTTATTTTAGCTTTAAATGGAGTTATTGTTGCTGAAATGGATCTAAATGCTTGTATGATATGCAGATATTCATGCGAGGGCCATTGGAAGATTGCTGGTTGTGCGAGGATAGGGCAAGTCTAGAATGTTCAGAATCAAGGCTTGTTCTTCTGGTTTTGGTTTCTTTAGTCTGCAGCTCGTGTTTGGCAAAACTCAAAACTATCTGCTCAGGCACAAAACTCGCTCATTTCAGTTGGTGCACAATAAGGACTTCGAAGTCTACTGCCTTAGATGTGGAATTGGAATATTAAGTTGGTCCAATAGGTGTGATTTATTCTAATTCATGTAATAGTAGGTCAATTCATGTTGTTTTAGATAGTTATATTACTTAAAAGAGTGTTTGTAGATTGTGATTCTTGATAAAATGGTACCCTCGGGGCCGCCTGCGCCAATTGGTGGTGCCCAGTCTGTTTCTCCTTCGCTTTTGAGATCAAATTCAGGGATACTGGGAGCTCAAGGTGGTCCTCTTCCTTCTCAACCTGCGTTTCCTTCACTAGTGTCCCCACGTACTCAGTTTAATAATATGAATATGCTTGGAAATGTGCCCAATGTGTCCTCCTTCCTAAATCAGTCCTTTGGAAATGGGGGTGCAAACCCAGGGCTGCCTGGTCCTGGGAGCAGCCAGCGTGGAGCTATTGATGGTGGTGCTGAAACAGATCCAATCTCTGGGGTTGGCAGTGGAATGGGTTTCAGTGCTCCTTCATCATCATTTGTACCATCGAATATGGTGAATCCTGGTCCATCTGGTCAAGTTCAGGGACAGCAATTTTCAAACCCTTCTGCCAATACATTGTTGCCGGATCAACAGCAGTCCCAACAACTTGAAGCTCAAAGTTTCCAGCGTAGTCAGCAACCAATGCAACAGTTCTCCGCCCCCCATAATACTCAGCAGGTACAGCAGCAACATCAATTTCAGCCAATTCGAGGAGGATTAGCTGGTGTTGGTCCTGTCAAGTTGGAGCCTCAGGTGACAAATGACCAACATGGAGCACAGCAACAGCAGCCATTGAGAAATCTTGGTCCAGTGAAATTGGAGCTGCAACAGATGCCATCTATGAGAACTTTAGCGCCAGTAAAGTTGGAACCTCAACATTCAGATCCGTCATTGTTTCTACATCAGCAACAGCAGCAGCAACAGCAACAGCAACAGCAACAGCAACAGTTCCTTAACATGTCAAGGCAATCTTCTCAGGCTGCTGCTGCACAAATGAATCTTTTACATCAGCATAGACTGCTCCAGATACAACAGCAACAGCAGCTTGTGAAAGCGATGCCACAGCAGCGGCCTCAATTACCACAGCAATTTCCACAGCAGAATTTACCTCTGAGATCTCCTGTCAAACCACTTTATGAACCTGGGATGTGTGCTCGCCGTCTTACGCATTATATGTATCAGCAACAGCATAGGCCTGAAGTAAGATTTTCTGGGAATGAAGATCTTTTCTAAGTTTTGACTTTTCTTTGGATTGTAATCATAATTGTTATGTAGGACAACAATATTGATTTTTGGAGAAAATTTGTGGCTGAGTACTTTGCTCCCCATGCAAAAAAGAAGTGGTGCGTTTCCATGTATGGAAGTGGCCGTCAAACAACTGGAGTTTTCCCTCAGGTCTGGTGCTTGAGAAACCTTAATAGCATTTAACAATTGCCGACTTATCTCTAAATTAAATTAGCTGCTTATAAGTTGGTGAGTTATGTGTACTTAGAGAAAAAAGGATGCTATTACTTGTTTTACTTTTATTGCCAATTATATTGGTGTAAATCGTAACAAACATTTTACTTCCAACTTTTGCAGGATGTATGGCACTGTGAAATTTGTAATCGTAAGCCAGGCCGGGGCTTTGGTATGTTGTTATTGCTTTCACCGCTTCTTGTTATAGTTCATGGACGTGACTAGCATGTGGTGCTAGTATAAATTGGTGTTTCTGTTGTTTTAGATACTTTCCACCTATTGCACTGCATCTTATTCTGATCATCTGTTTTCAGAGGCAACTGTTGAGGTTCTTCCCAGGCTTTTCAAAATCAAATATGAAAGTGGTACCTTGGAAGAGCTTCTTTATGTTGATATGCCCCATGAATATCAGAACTCATCTGGTCAAATTGTCTTGGACTATGCAAAAGCAATACAGGAAAGTGTTTTTGAGCAGCTTCGTGTTGTTCGTGATGGTCAGCTGCGGATAGTGTTCTCTCCTGACTTGAAGGTACACACTAGAAGATGCCTGTTCAGTTTTAATAATTACTACATTGTTAAGGAATTATTGACAAATTTTTTTTCTATCTTGTTCTTCCATGCTTTTTTCGGCAGATATGCTCTTGGGAGTTTTGTGCTCGACGCCATGAAGAGCTAATCCCTCGAAGATTGTTAATACCACAGGTTTGCAGTTAACCATTTTGCTTAATAATACAAAAGTCTTTTGTGTCCTTAAGTTTCTGAACAAAAAATGTTGAAGATGTTTCCTAACATATCATTTATCATCTTAGCTTAGTTTGGTGAGTTGACTTGCTTGTATTACATCTCATTGTGAAGTCAGCTTTGGGATTAAGTAATCCCATCTCCTTTAGACTCCACTTTTCATGCCCAGTGAATCACCATTACATTGATGGTTATTGTGATTCTGCACATTCATGGATATATACCATAAGTTGCTTTTCTGGAAGGCATTCATTGAGTCAGTTTACTTCTCTGTATCATATAAATGAAGTAGTCCTCAATATATGCTCACTTGATTATTAAGTTTTTTACATTTATAATTATTAAATCATAGCATGTTAAGGAAATGTAAATAACCTTTTAGTATTCAGTTCATCACTGAACAAACATTAAGTAATATATGGCGATGCATTTGGTAGTTCAAATACTAGGTTGCAAATATTAGGTTGCAAATATTATGTGTCATTGTTCTTATTTTTGCAGGTCAGTCAGCTTGGTGCTGCAGCTCAAAAATACCAGGCAGCTACTCAGAATGCATCATCTAATCTATCTGTCCCGGAGTTGCAAAATAATTGTAACATGTAAGTTATTTATCAGTACATCTTCTTGAACAATAGTAGCTCTCGAGTGGTCATTTGATTCTAAATGATTTTCTTTTTCTTCTTTCTGATTGAAAGTTTAGACCCTGAAGGTTCCTTGCCCTCAATTATCAATCTCTTAAACACATGCTTTGTTTATTTTACATTGGTTGCTCATTGCTATTGTCAATAATGACAAAGTTGTCAGAACTGGCTTTCATCCGTAAATAAAAGCTATTATTTCTCTCTTAATATGTCTACTTAATGCATATAGCATGCATAGTTTACCAAGTAAAATAGTCATATTACATTTTTGAATATTTTGAAATTGTAGTATAGTATTTCGTATGTTTGATCTTCTCTGGTTGTGTATGTATAAGGGTGGTGGGAGATAGTAGAATTCCTTGTTCTTCACTGAAAAAATAGTCTGTTACTGATCTGTGCAGTTTAGATATACAGGGGGCCGGTGGATCTTATTGTTGCAACTAGAATAATTTTGAAATTGCTAGTCATGCAGGGGATGCATGTTACATGCGGAATGAAATGAGAAGAATGATTCAATATCCTGCAGCAAGCTTTATAGCTGGCCCTGTGCCTTATTTTATTATTTTCTTTTATGCCATTGCCATGAGCCTATAGAAGTGCATGCTTTTGTTAATCTCATATTTATTTATTTATACACTGTTGGAAAACACAAGTGACTACTGACTAGAAATTTGATGTCTTTGGACAATAAGATCTGATGTCTGGCTGCTTCTATTTATTACTGATGAGATGTGCTTCCTTAGGTTTGTTGCATCAGCTCGGCAACTGGCAAAAGCTCTGGAAGTGCCATTGGTGAATGATTTAGGATATACGAAGAGATATGTGAGATGTCTACAGGTGATTTCATGATTACTTTTATGGTCAATGTGGCTGCCTGCTTGAATTTCGTGGTGCTAATTAAGTCTTCAAGGTTGTAAAAGGGGTTATTTTCAGCATGCATCTTGGTGACTGCTTGTACTCTAAAATTGTAATAAATATAAATTTTGCATTTAACAGATGGCATTGGGTTCTTGTTACTATTTTATTGATGGGTTTTTGCGAGAAGCTTTGATTTTTGGTATACTTCCTTGAATGAAGCTTCTATATATATTTATCTATGTATATTCACAATTTTCATTTATTTTGCAACTATTTTTTCAATGTTCTATTGATATCTGATAATATATATATATATATATATATATATGCCTGTATGTGGATCTCTGCACAGCTTATCATCAGTGTCATTGTTCTCTCGAACTTCAATAATATTTCAATGGTGCCACAACTTGCTGACATAATTTTCCATGTGAACTTATTGCATCACAATAAATGCGGTCTGCGTTATTTTCTAAATGGAAATCTGAGACTTGCTTTCTTTTTTGGAAAATTTCCCTATATGCACTTACACTGGATCCCAGCATTTGAGAGCCAATGCTGTACATAGTTTTCATAATGTGTGCTTTTCGGAAAATTAATTCTCCATGTCTCATTTGTATTTCTACTGTCTGGCACTTGATTCTTTCTTACTTGCTTTTCTTTTTAATTTTTTTGTTCAATTTCTACCAGCTAGCACTATTATATTATAACCTATTCTGCTTTTCTAAAATTTGGGCATGCAAATTTTTTTAGGTCTCATGTACTAGATTGTTGCTATGACATGAGCCTTACATTGATTACAATTCTTTTTGTATCAATCATGACTGTAATTTTTTATTGTTTGATAGTGCAATATGGAGTGCTTCTACCATTTACGCCATGCGTTTTGAGCAGTTCCAAACATTATGATTTGACTTTTTCATGTATAACTTTTGTAAATATTCTTTTAGCATGATGGAAAGGATTTGAGAAGACTTGATGAACTCAAGAAATGTCTAATGAATGATGGCAATTTTCTAGGATTCTGTTGCCAAAATTGTTTGCTGAATTTCTGAATTCTTAATTAATTGTTGCATTAATTTGATAATAAGTTCTTACTGTTGCAGATATCGGAAGTAGTTAATAGTATGAAAGACTTGATTGATTACAGCCGAGAAACTGGGACCGGACCTATGGGTAAGTTTATTGAGTTTCTCCCTATGATTATCATCTTTAATTCTTTAGTTTTTGCAATTCTATTGAGGTTTGGCCATGGCTACTGTTATTGGAAACTTCCGTTACACTGCTTGTGTTTGTGCTTCATAGTAATATTGCAGAATGCAAGTCTGGGGTGTGTTTTTCCTGTTGGCTTTCCATCATTTGATCTCCGTGTGCTTAGTTAATAAGGTGGTTTAACTTCTGTGTTGGTGGTTAAACCATATCTGATCTGTGTTATATGCAGCATCATTTACCTTCCTATTGCAGATTGCAGCTTGTTTAGCAGTAGTTTTATTTATGTTTTCAGAGCTGGAAGCCTTGTTTTTTATTCCAGCATAAATCCTTTGTGGCACCAAACCATGGTAGCAGTTAGGAGTAGTAAGAAATCTCTAAAACTTTACCATCCACCTTGAGTCCTTTGCCAGATTCTTGTGTTTTATGATATGGATGGCACTGATATTAATAGCAAGGTGCGTCAAGAACCCTAGGGGTTGTGGACATTTGGTGAGATGTGAAAGAAACATAAGACAACTAATCAATATTAGAGAACAACTTGTATCAATACCTCAGACAATTAGAAGTCTACCACCAATGTTTCAGAAATCCAGATAAAAAATAAAACCGAAGATGTTAAAAGGTCTTAAATCGTACAATCCCATCAAGTGGCAGTTATCCCTAAATCAAACATACACAAATACTTGTTAGCACGCACAACATAGATTTTTCATCATTATCATGAAATTGATATTCGTAACCTCAAGGATCTCTTGGCTTCATCCTCTTGATTATCCTCTTTAAAATCAAGCTCTGGTGCATCTCTAATTATTAAATATGGAGGACCATTGGCCTTTAAATTAGAAAAAAGATGCTTTTTTCTTTTCCATTAGCCTAGCAGTGGGAGTGGTTGAAGTCTGTCATTTTTGTCTTCAGTCTAACCTCAAATTTCCCCTTCTAACTGCAGACTGCTTATTGTCAAATTGACAATTTAATGTCAATTCAAGCAAGCTAGATTAGAGGAAAGCAGATTCTTAATAAATGTTAAGCAATAAAACAACAAAATCATCCAGGAAAAAGATAGGATTTGAGAGGCATCTATCAATTAGGGTTTATTTATTTTATTTTATTTTTGGTGTGTATGTGGTTGGTGTGGTGTGGGGGTGGAGGTGCTTTGCAGGGTGGCTGAGAGGTAGAAGAAGTAGATGAAGAAAAAGGTTTTGGTTTGTCATGAAAACAACCGTATGGGGCTGGAAGAAAACAAAAGGAGAACAGAGTAAATGAGATGAAAAGGAACAGAGAAGAATGAAGGGGAGGGATCAAGCGAATGAACCTGCTTGTGTGCGGCTGAAATCCCTTACAACAATTCTTGATTCCCTCTGTAGAATATCTGTGCTTGTATGTTCTTAAGCAGCATGGCTTTCTTTGTTTCTTGTTCTTGTTTACTTTGATTTTGTGTGCATGAAGGCATGGGAATTCTGTTGATATTATTCGAATAAAAAAGGTGGGGGTTAGTAGATGACATAACATATTGAAAAAGGAAAAAAATTGGTATGGGTTTAAGAAATATGGAGTTATGACTCTCTTCTTGTGCATCATCACTTCATTGCATAATTTTTTGCTTTTCATGTTCTGTAGCTTATCTTGTAACATTAGTTTCTTTTGCATGTAAGGTTTTATCAAACAGTGGTCTATACTTAAATTTATTTTATGATGGATGCTGACTGCAATTATTTCTATGAAGAGATAGTCATGCTATTTCTTGGAAGCTACAGAGGTGCTACTGTGGTAGAACCTAGAAGAAAGAGGCTGATGTTCGCCATTCCTTTTTTTCTTGTTTCCTTTTTGGTTGGTGAGGCATTATATTTTAAAAATTAGAAAGGCATTGAATATGGAATATTCAGTGCTTCAGGATAAAATGCAAATGTAGAGTTGGTGGTGGTAGTTAGGTGGTTTTGTGATGGTGGAAGGAAGAGCGACATGTTAATGCCTCATAAATCATGTTTGTTTTTTGTATTATAGTTCATATTTATTGCTACTTTCGAGTAATTTATAGTGAGTGAGAAAATGCCCAACCACTTGTAACATAGAATATGACAAAAACCATTTTTAATTAACTTCAAATGGAGGGCATTGCATTTGTTCACTTGTGATGTATAAGCTTTGGTAATCCGGTCATGGAGAGAGGAAAATGAATATCTTTGTTGTCAGTTCCTAGTTAATTGGTGTGTTCAGTTGAGAGAAACTTGCACACAGACTGTTTATTGCATAGGAACAAATTTTAGGTGTCCTATCCATTTCATAAGCAATACTGCTCTAAACAATTGTCTTTTAGGATAAACTCTGTGAACCAGATATGAATATGCTGCTCTGTTTACTTCAGATGACTCAAGATCTATACATGAAGTGGGTTTTGAGATTTACACTGTCCATTGCTCTTCTTTTGTTTGTGAACGGAATATGATGCCTAACATGTGATGGTTTACGCAATCACTAGAGATTCAGCCTTGGCAGTAAATCCCCTAAATAATCTGGGCTTACTAATGCTGCGTTTTAGTCTTACCATTTTTATGATTTTGGGTGGAGGCAGAGAGATTCAGAAGTTTCGGTGATTTAGGTAGTTCATTTAGCAAAAGTTGGGCCCAAGGGGAAGGTTGATATTTAGAAATATTGCTTTAGCCTGCAGGCTGCCTGTAGAAAGAGGGCTCTCTTGATCTGAGCATAAGATAATATTGCTCATCTGAATGACTAACTTTTGGTTTATGCTGGAGAAAGTGCACTTAAAATTTTAAGTTTCAGGTAGGTCAGATGTAGTGGTTTGACTTAGAATGATACTTCCAGCTTGTTCGTCTTGTTTGTCATTGTGTCTGTTTTGACTTTTGATTAGCACTTGAAAAGCATGGTGAGTTTTGACATGGATCTAGGTCCCAACATTGTGAAACTAGTTAATTTATTTTGGAGCTTCCTGATGTGTATTTGCTTCTAGTATTCACAAATATAGTATTTTGAATTGTAAGACCATGTCTTAAACTTGGAAGAGAATTAAAGGAGATTTGTCTAGTATTCTTATTGAACAAGAACACTTTAAAATCCTCTATTTGGTAGCTGCCTGGTCATTCGTTATTTCTTTTTTGTAGTTAAAAACAATTTGATTGAGACAGGATCATTGGAAGCCAAAAATGCACAGAAGTGTCTAGGTTGCATGCTGGGGCAAAACTAGAATTCAAGATTGGAAGGGCTAAGAGTAAAGGTGGCAATGGAAATCTTACAAATTCAAAGTGTGCAATGAAAATGTTCAGATTTTAAGGGGACAAAGTAAAGGGTAATGATGGAAGAAGTTAAAATTTCAAGTCTGAAAATTTATAGATCATAAAGTGCACTTGGTTTGGTAATAATGGAAAATTTTGGTGATTTAAAGAGTTGTATTGCATGAAGTTTTCAAGTTTTATTAGCTGGGTCAATCATATATTCTTGAAAGCTCTCGTGCAAAAAATTGCAAAAATTGCACTGCTTTGGCTGGCCTGGTTCTCTTTTACCAGTTAATTTCTCTGTGGGTCCACAGATTTTTCCTGACCCATTAGGAGAAACGAAGAAAATATCAATGAATGGATTGTAATCTTTCTTTTATTTCTGTCTGGGATGACTAGCGTGTATATGTTCCTGCAAGGCAAAGCATTTGCATGGGCATGAAATTCCCTACGTCCAGTTTGTCTAAGCTTTTCCTTTGTCTCTACTGTTTTTCCTGGTAGTCTATTCATCTTTTGTGTGGTTCGCTCCTGTGCTGTTGCTTGTGAAACAGCTATTTTTGTAGTTACAAGTATATTTATTTGAGCATAATTATCACATCACTCTGTTGTTGGCAAGTTGTCATCAGATTCTTTGTTTTCATGTCTATATGAACATATGTGATTTCATGAAGGATACTCTTGACACAATTGTTTGTTTTCAGAGAGTTTGGCAAAATACCCTCGGAAGACAAGTGCTTCATCTGGGTTTCATAGTCAAGCTCAACAGCCTGAGGAACAGCTACAGCAGCAGCAAACAGTGCCCCAGAATTCAAATAGTGATCAAAGCTCTGTCCAGGCTGGGGTACAAATTGCTGCTAGCAATGGCATATCTAGTGTAAATAATTCTCTCAGTACGGCATCTGCATCTACCTCTGCCAGTGCTATTGTTGGGCTTCTCCACCAGAACTCTATGAATTCAAGACAACAAAATTCTATAAATAATGCGAGCAGTCCTTATGGAGGAAATTCAGTTCAAATTTCATCTCCTGGTTCCTCTAGCACAATTCCACTGGCACATCCTAATCCTTCTCCTTTCCAGTCACCTACACCCTCTGCATCGAATAATCCTACACAAAAGTCTCATAATGCCTTAACAGCTGCAAATCACATCAGCACTACAAACTCACCAGCAAATATTTCCTTGCAACAGCCAGCTCTTTCTGGTGAGGCTGACCACTGTGATTCACAAAACTCTGTCCAGAAAATCATACATGAAATGATGATATCAAACCAACTTAATGGCGCAGGCAGTATGGTTGGGGTTGGTTCTTTTGGGAATGATATGAAAACTATAAATGGGATTTTGCCAGCAAGTAACAATATGGTTCTCAACGGGGGAAATGGCATAGTGGGGAATGGGACGATTAATAATCCTGGAATTGTGGGTGGTGGATTTGGCACCATGGGCAACGGACTTGGGCATGCTGCGATGATTAATGGAATTAGAGCTGCAATGGGTAATAACTCTATGATGAATGGACGGGTGAGTATACCATCAATGGTTAGAGACCAGAGCATGAATCATCAACAGCAAGACTTGGGGAACCAACTGCTTAGTGGGCTAGGAGCGGTTCATGGATTTAATAATCTTCCATTTGATTGGAAGCCATCCCCTTGAAAGCTCCATCAATGATACTGATGTTTCAGTTCTTGATTGTAGCTGCTTGTGCAGCAAGAGCTTGGGCAGAACTTTCTACAGCCCTGTGAAGATGGCATCACACGTTGGAATAGTTATCAGGGCTAACCTTCCACTTTGTACTAATTTCAGAGAAAAAGTTAAAACATATAGAATAGTGTTTTATCAATGAAATGTTAAATCCTCTTCGAGTTGCTTCATTTTCTTCTAATTGTTTACCTGATTTTATGATTCAATACAGCCTCTTTTCCCACTAACAGACTAGGAATGGGATTCAGGGAGGAATTGTCTGGTTGAAAGCTCTTCCTTTGTAGTTCCTGCTCGTTTTCCAGTCACAAATAGCGTATGTATTTGTCCTCTCTCCCTCTGAGTGTGTATATTCATGCTTGCTTTAAAGCGGCATCATTGCAAAAGAATCTTACTAAAAGGTAGCTAAGATATGTTTGACTTCTCTTATTGTTAAATGATCTTCAGTTGCAATGTTGCAGTCTAGTTTCTTGTCTTGTACGCACTGAAAAGTTTGATGAAATCCATAAAATGTTCAGAGTTCCAAAATACCCGCGCAGTCTTTTCAGGAAAGTAGTGAATCTAGCTGGTGGAGAAACTGAAGAAGGCTAGACATCATCTAAAAACTCCTCTTTCCATATTTTTGCCAATTTGTTACTAATGATAATGATTTAACAAGTGTCATTAGTCAACCCAATTATTTAGTTATTATTATGAATGATTAAAGGCATATGGTCATAACCTATATGAGCTGTTTTGTAGAATATTGAGAACTGAATTGGGAGTGGCATTTACATTAAATACAATAGAAATCTGAAGTATTAACATGAAAACATATAGTATAGTTGGTACAGTATTCAAGTGGATCTGAAAAGTTGATTCAGACTTCTACATATTTCTCAATGGTGTTAGACAAGGTTGTCTTTGGTACTGCTCCGATCACACTTTCTTTCTTCTCCCCGTTCTTGAAAAACAGAACTGTTGGTATGCTCCTTATTCCATACTTGTTGGCAATATTTGGGCACTCATCGGTGTTAACCTTGAAACACGAAATCTTTCCGGCATATTCTTTAGCCAATTCATCGACTACTGGTGCTATCATCCGGCATGGTCCGCACCATGGTGCCCAGAACTCCACCAGAACAGGGTTCTCACTGGCGATCACAAGATTGTCCCAGCTTGAATCTGTCACTACTTGAACTGCATATTTTAAGCATTTGCATTAATGCCATGCAGCAATTTATACTTTATAAGAATGGCCAAAAAACAATAACTCTGATTGTGGAAAAGCAAAATTAACGATAGCATAACTCAACAGCATAAACTTCAGGGATAAAGAATGCCATTTTTACTACGTAGCTCATTTATTAACAGAAAAAATTGATAAAGCTCAGTTTGGTGTGCCTCAGCTTTCTATAAATGCCACTCGATTAGTTTGGTTTTGCTAATTTAGAAAGAACAAGAAAACCAAGAATATTTATTTTTCAACAAGAAATAGAATTCAAGAAGCAAAATAAAATATTTGTTGGTCCAATTACCTTGATCTTTTATCACATGAAAAGAAATGTTCATAAATTTACTAAACTCAACAAATGTACTTTATTACTATTATTATCTCATCTATACTCCAGAAAAATCAAAATTATGAAATTCAGTCTCTAGCAAATAGAAAGCAAAGCATCAACTACTCCAGAAAGTGAAACATGGTAGAAGAGCAAGTAGGAATAAATGAAGAAAAAAAAAAAAAGAGTAAAATGAAGTTGGCAAACCTGCATCTAAAGCTTCACGAGCTTTGCAAACAAATGGGGATTTTCGGGTTCTGGCTTTGAGTGAAGAGGAGGAAGAAGAAGAAGAAGAAGAAAAAGCTAAATTAGATAAATTGAATCCTTTCCAAATTGGCAAATGAATCTTCTCTACAGCAGCAAATGGATGAGCACATTGAACAACAACAGTACCACTGCTCACTTGAAAACAACTCTTCATAGCCATATCTCTCTCTCTTTCAGTTTCTTCTTCTTTTTTCTTATTTTGTACAATTAAGAAAAACAGATGTGGCCTCGCCTTCCTATCTATCGGATAAGAAGAATATATGAAAGATTTCTTTAATTATTTTTGATTTTTTTTTCTTTCTTTGAATTTCTGATCTCTTACTTGTCTATCTTATTCTTATGGATATTCTTACAAATTTTTGAGGTGATAAGAAGCCTCGTATTTCATGTGGATGACATTTCATTAAGTATGCTTCCAACTAGGAAATAAATCCAATTGGTCCATCGAAAAAAAAAAAAAAAACTTTCCATGATTTAATGATTCCCTATTGGTTGACCATTTTCTTCTCACTATTACTTGGGTGTTCAGGATCATTCTTGATTGTACTTGCTTTATTTTTTAATAATAAAATAATAAGTTAAAAATAATAATTTAATAATAAATTTAAAATTCATTGTTTATCATTTTAAATCATTGTTTTATTTCAGCCCTTCCAACAATTCAAAATCATGAACTAACCATATAGCAGACATATGCTAGAAATTGCTATCTTTCTCTATCTTTAAATTTTTTTTTTGATTGCATTTAATTGGTTCATTCCATAGAGCTGTTTTTGTATTTTTTTATCAATTACTTTAAATTGGGCTCTTGAGGAATAACAATACAACTGTTTGGCCCAGTCCAGAAAGGGCCATGTTCATAATTCTTGAACTTTTCAGTTACTTTTCATTTCCGTGGATCCTGTAAAAAGGGCTGAAAGACAATAAGGAAGAGGCCATTGGAAGTTAAGCTCAATGTTGTGATTTATGTCAGTGAAAATGGACAAATGTGTGCTATAAAAGAAGCGAGGGTTATTTCTGATGATCACAACTCAACAGAATGCCTCAAGCAACTGAATCATGTTCTCTCTCTCTCTCTCTCTTCTTTAATTTCCCTCTATTCCTCTCAATTGAATATGAAATCATTAGCAAAATTAACTTGTTAGTATCCTGTCTTTCTGGAGTAACAGGAGATTGTATTGCTCAGTGAACTATCACATCCAAATATTGTTCAATATATGGAAGCCAAATGGTATGACTACCCTTCCTTTTTTCATCATCATCCTCCGATTCATGGTAATCAGATTTGTTGAAAGCTTGAATTAAAACCATGTTACTTTTTTGAAGGTGGAAGATAAACTCCCAGTTTACTTGGAGTATGTTTCTTGGGGTTCAATCCTGAAATTACCTAACGAATATGGTCCATTTTCGGAGCCCGTAATCCGGAGCTATAAGAAGCAGATTTCCGTGGGCTAGCTTATTTCCACAGAAGGAAAACAGTGCACAAGTATTCTAATTGTTCCTCAGGAATTAATCTTACTCTAAATACTTCAGTTGGATGAAATTCATCTGTTCTAATTAGCAGGGATATTAAAGGAGCAAATATACTGGTAGATCCTAATGGTGAAGTTAAACTTGCTGATTTTGGCATGGCCAAACATGTACGTTTCTTCTTTGGCATGGTTAAAAATTCTGCTTCTTCAGCAAAGATATTTCTGATATTTGATATCTTAAAATTTCAGATAAAATCAGCTTCTTCAATTCTTTCTTTTAAAGGAAGTCCATACTGGATGGCACCAGAGGTATTACTATTAACATCAAAGGATTTTCTTCTTTTTGTTCTTGATCAGAAATCAGAATCTGTATGCATTTAGAGCATGACAATATTTGACTTTGTCCAGGTTATGATGAACACAAGTAGCTATTATCTTGCGGTTGAAATATGGTGTTTTGGCTGCACAGTACTTGAGATGGCAACGTCAAAACCTCCATGGAATAAATATGAAGGGGTATGATATGGAACTGTTGAAGGAAATAAATCCCACATCGGTGGAAAAGCAAAATGTGGGGCAGAGTATAAGCAATAGGGGAAAATATCCATTGTAAGTTCTCATTAAATCAAGTAGGAAATTTCAGTTAATAATAATTAGTTTCTATCTGAAATCATTCAGCTTTAAGCAGGTGGCGGGAATATTTATGATTGCGTGACTATCCTGAAATTCCCAATTACCTATCAGAAGATGCACAGAATTTTGAAATTGAATCATACTTGCTCTTTTCCCTACAACAAAAACCTATTCTTGTCTGTAAAATTTTCATGTATAAAATCTTCTTATCTGAACAGGCAGCTTCACATTTTCACTCCCATAAATCAAGTTTTTCCACACAAGAAAGAGAATACCGGATGAAGGATATACCTGAACCCTTAAGAACATTGACCCCAAACTCTCATCTTTTCAACAATTTTTTTTTGATGTTGATAGTTAACATGAAACGTGGTCACATCTTCAGGGTTAGAGTATTAGTCGCTAAAACCAGATTGTGCAAATCTGTGTTGGTCCAGTTGACTAGCTAGACAATTCTATAGAGATCTCAAAAGTAAGACCGACATGTGAAACTAGCCTATGATGGTGAAGGCAAAGAGTTCCTCCACATCACTCCATATGCCAAAGCTAAGATGAATATGCAGATGGGTTAGTGGCTCAATGGTCCGGCACCAGCCCCATGCAGCTAGAAAACTCAAATTGGGAAAAGGTTCTGGATTGAATTCTTCTTCTTCTTCTTCTTTTTCTCATCCTTTCATTACAAAATCTCATTTAACTCGGGCCCAATATCTTGAATGAAAGTTTGACAAACTCAGGTGACAATCTAGACATTAAGAAAACATTGTGCGGATGGAGAAAAACATCGTAGAATGTGTTTGTTCATACTAAACAAAGGGAACACGAAGTAATTATGTATGGATAGCTACTTGAATATCAAACACCCCGAAGATGCACAGAATTTTGTAAGACTTTGCCCGCGGAGGGGTCCAACTGCGCAACTGCCACATCTTCCTTTCGTCCAATTCTTGAATCATACTTGATCTTTTCCCTGCAAAAAAATCTATTCTTGTATGTAAATTTTTCATGTATAAAATCTTCTTATCTGAACAGGCAGATTCACATTTTCACTCCCATAAATCAAGTTTTCCCACACAAGAAAGAGAACACCGAATGAAGGATATACCTGAACCCTTAAGAACATTGAAGATCTCAGGTAAAATTGACCCCAAACTCTCATCTTTTCAACAATTTTTTTTTGATGTTGATAGTTAACATGAAACGTGGTCACATCTTCAGGGTTAGAGTATTAGTCCTATCAAAGTGCTAAAACCAGATTGTGCAAATCTTTGTTGGTCGAGTTGACTAGCTAGACAATTCTATAGAGATCTCAAGAGTAAGACCGACATGTGAAACTAGCCTATGATGGTGAAGGCAAAGAGTTCCTCCACATCACTCCATATGCCAAAGCTAAGATGAATATGCAGATGGGTTAGTGGCTCAATGGTCCGGCACCAGCCCCATGCAGCCAGAAAACTCAAATTGGGAAAAGGTTCTGGATTGAATTCTTCTTCTTCTTTTTCTTTTTCTCATCCTTTCATTACAAAATCTCATTTAACTCGGGCCCAATATCTTGAATGAAAGTTTGACAAACTCAGGTGACAATCTAGACATTGAGAAAACATTGTGTGGATGGAGAAAAACATCGTAGAATGTGTTTGTTCATACTAAACAAAGGGAACACGAAGTAATTATGTATGGATAGCTACTTGAATATCAAACACCCCGAAGATGCACAGAATTTTGTAAGACTTTGCCCGTGGAGGGGTCCAACTGCGCAACTGCCACATCTTCCTTTCGTCCAATTCTTGAATCATACTTGCTCTTTTCCCTGCAACAAAAACCTATTCTTGTATGTAAATTTTTCATGTATAAAATCTTCTTATCTGAACAGGCAGCTTCACATTTTCACTCCCATAAATCAAGTTTTCCCACACAAGAAAGAGAACATCGGATGAAGGATATACCTGAACCCTTAAGAACATTGAAGATCTCAGGTAAAATTGACCCCAAACTCTCATCTTTTCAACAATTTTTTTTTTGATGTTGATAGTTAACATGAAACGTGGTCACATCTTCAGGGTTAGAGTATTAGTCCTATCAAAGTGCTAAAACCAGATTGTGCAAATCTGTGTTGGTCCAGTTGACTAGCTAGACAATTCTATAGAGATCTCAAGAGTAAGACCGGCATGTGAAACTAGCCTATGATGGTGAAGGCAAAGAGTTCCTCCACATCACTCCATATGCCAAAGCTAAGATGAATATGCAGATGGGTTAGTGGCTCAATGGTCCGGCACCAGCCCCATGCAGCCAGAAAACTCAAATTGGGAAAAGGTTCTGGATTGAATTCTTCTTCTTCTTCTTCTTCTTCTTCTTTTTCTCATCCTTTCATTACAAAATCTCATTTAACTCGGGCCCAATATCTTGAATGAAAGTTTGACAAACTCAGGTTACAATCTAGACATTGAGAAAACATTGTGTGGATGGAGAAAAACATCGTAGAATGTGTTTGTTCATACTAAACAAAGGGAACACGAAGTAATTATGTATGGATAGCTACTTGAATATCAAACACCCCGAATTTTGTCTGTTTCCTCATGGAGCGAACCAATTCATCATGGAAAACTGTTGATCGACAGAGAGATGATCGATTTTTCAGAAAACCTACATTACAAAAGTAGCCCTAAGGTTTAACATTAGCACTGGCGCACCCAAGCAGCACAGCAGTTTTAAACTCCTCAAGGTTTAAGGTTTGCATTGAGTTATGATCTGCAGCAATGGCATAGGACCTGAAAGGGGAAGTTTAGGTTCTCTATGTACTATGTAGCATTAGTACCCTGCACTTTCTTAACAATTTGAGGAAACAAATCAACGACGTTCAAACATTAAACTCTATGTGATGACCTCAGGAAAAGCAGAGGGCCCAACAACAACAAACACTCACTCGTAGAGAAGGTATTTTGATGGCAAGTACTCTGTCTTCACAATTATATCCTCCCAAAACATTATACAGATGTATGCTAGAGTAACTACAGATATCCAGTGGAAAGTCTGGCTTTCATAAACTGCATTCTTTGATTTATCACTCAAGCCACCACTCTTGTGTTACACGGATAAATAATACAGAGAGGGAGAATGAGAGAAGTAATTTGGATGGGCAATTTCAAGCTAATTACTTGACAAGATGTGTACCAATCGTCCAGGTACACATCCCCAACGAATGCATTGCATGTGTTGCACTTGTGTTGCTTTAACTCTCCCTCGTTATTTTTTTTTCCACAAAGATAGTCTGCTTTTGCAATTTCTCACTAAGCTGGACCACAGAATCACTAGACTCCTTGGGTAGGCTTGTTGACACCTTTTCATAATCATCTACATGGGTTTCCCCTTCAAGATGCACGCTGCAGATTCCTCATCATCACATCACACTCCCGAAAGAAAACTGGGTCTAATTCACAAATCTGTAAAGCAATCACCTGTGAGATCACTTTTATAACATCCGTTAGTTTAGATCCTGAGTTGCACTGTGTTTTAAATATGATACACCAAGTCGACCGGAGTCTACATTCCGACTAAGGAAGAATGAGAAATAAAATATGAAACTCAATTTGGGGTTAAATTGGGAGAAATCGAAAGTCTAGGATTTGAGAAAATTTTTAATTAGAACATTAATTGAAACAATTTAAGAAATTTGATAGAAGGAGAATTAATTGGAGAAAATAATGGAGGATGTAATTAGTGGGAATTATGAGGAATGGTATCTGAATTAAGGAGAAAAAAAATTTATTTTATGGACTAAATTGAAAGGTATAAAAAAATTTGGGGCAAATTGGAAACAGGGAAAATAAAATAAGGACCAAAAGAGAAATTTTCCATGATTAAAAATTAATTTGGATTAATTATGGTAATAACCAATGGGAGGTAAGATTAGCAATAATCTAATCAAATAATTAAAAAAAAAAGATAAGAAGAAAAAAAATAACTACAAAAGTCACCCATCACCCCATTAAAACCATATTCACCCTCATATTCCACCATTTTTGTTTCATCCTAAGCTATGAAAATGAGAGAAATAATTCTAGAAAGAGGAAACACAAGGAATTGAAGAAAAATCACCATAAGAGTGCCAATTGGTGAGAAAAGAAGAAGAAAAAGAAGAACAAAATTGGGGAGAAATTGAGAGGCTGGTTCGACCTGCTTGGATCCTCCTTAAGGCCGAACTAGTGCAAGCAAAGACAGCAACCAATGGGCTGAAAAGGGCTAGGACAAGGGCACCTAAAAGAGTATAAAAAGAGTAGGGAAAGAAAAAAAAAGAAAAAGGAGTGACTAAGGTATTGAAGTAGCGTGTAGATAAAAGTTGTGGCTGCCATAAAAGGTAGCTATGGATTCGATTTCATGGCGGACCCAGAGAGAGGGAGCCGAAAGGAACGAACCATTTGACACAGAAGTATCCTCGCCTGAAGCAGTGATGGAGAGCCGCAAGATCTAGTGTATTTACTTCGTCACATGGTCATACTGTAGCTGCAAGAGCAGACCAGTGATGGAATTGATTCAGCGAGCAGCTAGACCTACCACCCCAAAAATACGATTCGACAAGTTCCGGATGAATGGGGCTATAGATTTCTATGGTTGTATGGAAGATGATGCAGCGGAAGCAGAATACTGGTTGGAGAGGAATGAGAGGGTGTTTGAGTAGTTAAAGTGTAATCTTGAACAAAAGTGCTAGTACACATTATCTTTACTGTAGGAGAGTGCATATGACTAGTGGGAAGACAATTTTACGGAAGCCTCAGACTCCAAACCCTCCCACCTGGGATTATTTTCTAGATCAGTTCAGGGCAAAGTATGCCTCCAAAGCATACAGAGATAGGAAGAAGCAGAAGTTCTTAAATCTGAAGCAGAACACCCTAACATTGGATGAATATGAAAAGGAGTTTACTTGCCTTAGCAAGTATGCAGAGGGTATTATTTCCGATGAGATTGATCGGTGTAGACGGTTCTAATGGGGTCTTAGGAATTCCATTAAAGACAAAGTGGCTGCCTCATAGATAGAAGAATTCTCAAGATTATTGTCTGTAGTTGAGAGTGTTGAGGAAACAATTGTAGACTAGTTGGAGGCTACTGCCGAGAGAGGTGTTAGGAGACCTTTGTCACAGTTTCGTGCTGACCCATTTGGTAGTAAGAGAGTCAGGTCAGTATGGAGTTGATCTCAGATAGGAAGTGTTGGTAGGGCTTCTACTTTTAAGAGAAATCAGCAACAGAGACCCGCAGTTTCCACAGCTAGTGCACTAGTACCTGGTTTTAGAAGATCAACTCTTGAAATTTACCATCAAATCTGGGGCATCTTGCTCTTCATCGCCTCTCATTACATAGGCACGCGCTGATGCTCGACTTCCCTTGGGTCTGTTAACTGTTTCTAATACTTTCTGATTAGGCCTTGCTCGGCCACCTCTAACCTGACCATGGCCTCTGCCTCTACCTCTACCTCTACCTTGACTTAACTAATAGACTATAACAAATAAAACAAAGTTATATAAATCATCCTTCAAACTAAGTGTACATTTGTTGCAAAAACACTTTCCTTGTTTTAATATATTGTCAGATAAAGCCTGAAGTCCTTCATTGGTATTTGAACAAGCAATTAGGGGTAAACTTGATATTGGCAGAGAAAATACAAAGGATAGAATATATAAAATACATAATAAGTGAAAAATAAAATTAATAAAGAGAAGAACAACTAAACAAGGTAGACTGAAACTTGCAACAGAGAGCTGACTCCCGGATTCATCCTTAGAAACAATGATCGCATTCCAAGCATTAAAATTCTCTAGAAGAGCATAAAAATTCTGTTCGGCAATGGTAAGGCGCAGTCTCATTGGCGCTTATTTTACTGCGAAGTGCTTTTGAAGCTCACGAATAACTTCTAGAGCCCGGAAAGTTATATGAAAAGTTGAATATGAACTTTCATCAAACATAATCACTTAAGGTATATCAGCTAATTTAAAGATTTTATGGGGGTTAGCTGATGATAAACCTGCTTCTTGGAACTGCTATGTGGATCAACAGCGAAGTGAATTTCATGCATAAAACACTCAATCATACTAATAGTATAAGGGAGTCGAGTTTGTGAATTGATGGCTGACTGGATAATTGAGACTCCCAGTCCTTCCCTGCAACTTGGAGCTCCCCTTTATCCAATATCTTCCCATCACCATCACCACATTCACAGAAGAAATTCAATCATAAATTCACACACATTAAAAAAAATGATAATAATGAATTACCTCAAGACATATTTTGGTCTGATCATCAGTGCTAAAGGCTTTGATTAAATCCTTAGACTCGACAAGAATTCCTTTAAAAACATTGAGTAAACAGTATTCGACTGCAACACTTCATCCAAATCTCTCTCTGTTTCCAAACAAAATTGGCTAGATGAAACGCAACCCTTTTGCTGAATTTGGTAATATTACATATAAGAAATACTTACACGCTGGAGCGCCAAGAGAGGACCTTATTCCTGCAGCAAGCAATCTCAAAGCGAATACATGCTTCTTTAATCGGACCACCGCCACGTTCGTTAGCCTCTTTTGCCCTATCGGCTGTTGAAGCACTTTCGACATCTCTACTCCGCTGTCTCTGCACTTTCTTGGTGGGTGGGTGTATACTCTGATGATCTCCCTTGATTAACTTCACAGCCGCAGCGCCACCACAACGAGCAATTGAGCAAACACCCTGCCTTTTGCGAACCGTCTATTTCGGTGCTTCCTGCTATTTTACTGGTGCAAGGGCTAGATCATGTTTTATTAGGCCCAACCCTTTTCAGAAGCCCAGCCTAATTTGAGAGTGACATATAAATTTCAAGGGTTTACTTTCTGGCTTTTTGCAAGGCTCCGTCTTCTTGTATTTGTGTTCTCACTCTTCAAGAACCGGAGAAGGAGAAAGGAAAAATGCCTTCTCCGGAAGAACTTGAAACCGAAACTATAGCTTCAATGGAAGATAAATTTACCGATGGTAGCAACAGCAATTACTATGATATCTATGGACCACAGGTACTTGTTCTTTCTCTCTCATGAAATACACATTTTTATAATCATCCGTTATTTTTTATTAATTGGAGCGAGGGAAGGTGAAATGAAACTCATTTTCTGGAGGAATTAACTTACATATGGAAATGGGCTGCTTGATGATGTTAAACCCCAAAAGCAGTTGAAAATCATGTATATAATTTTGCTTGTGCTGTTTTGAATTTTTATTAAATTGAAATTTTCTTGGAAGGATGATGTCTCCTCTCGAATATACCCTTGCAGGCAAAAGCTGAAATCGTTTTTAAGATGCCAGAAACTAACTCAACTTTAAATTTAGAAGTAAGTTTCATGCTCTGTCTATTCCCTGAATTTCGGAAAACTACGGAGGCTTTGTTGATGGGATTTTTATTTTGAAACAGGACGTTCAAGGGCTTGTAACCTGGGTTCTTGCCGAAGGATTCATGCCGTCATGGGTTTTTATTAAGGTATATAACAATTTCCTTTCTTGCCTCTTAGTTTGAGATATAGTTACATATATCTATTAGATCATGTGTTTGGTAAGTTTATATATCTGAATCATATATCTCACGTGAAAATTGATCTATTTCATTAAAGGTTTTAAAAATAAATTACTAGACCAAACAAGTGTAGAAATTTTTTAGCTTAGTTAGCACTTCTGTAACTTCCTTTTCTTACTGGAAATTAGAAGAAAGGACACAAAGAGGGATTTGAGCTCCTTTGAATTTCTTTTAGCTATGTGAATGGCAATCCTCTCCTTGAGCAATGTCCATTTTTTCAGTAATGAGTTAATGTTTGAAAGAAGAGTTTGAAATGCATTCTCTCAGTATCTTCTGGTTCTGGGATCTTACCTTTGCATGACCCCATTCAAACGATAGTGCATATGACAGTCTGATATGGTGGACTTTCATCCTTCTTGTACGAATTATGATCTGAATGAATGTCACAATATTTTTTGCTTTTTTTGCAGAACAAGCCTCTAGTACCAAAGGTGGTTATGCTTTTTATCCCTGGTCTGGATGCAGCATTATACTTGTCACAGTCTAAGTTGCTTGCTAATTTTAAAGACTGTTGTGGAAATCCAAGGGCACTTTTAGCTCTTAGGTTGGCAATGCTACTGCTTTTTGTTCTGTTATTTCATGGTATTGTTGTGCCATTCTTTGCAATGCATCTAAATGGATTTTGCTTTTTGTTTTTGTTTTAATTTTTTTTGTTTTTTTTTTTTTTTTTTGCTAGTTGTGTATCAGATAGAATGCAGACAATTGATGCACTTCTAACATGCAAGATGAAAAGGAAAAGAGATAGAGTTGATTCAATTTCTAGCAAATCCATTGAGACATCTGAACAAGGTTTTAATATGTTTCAAAATCTTGGTTTATTTATCTCAATCTTTATAATATGTTGATTTCTTGTTCATGATAAGATTGAGCTTTCTATAAGTTTTAATTTTTTTCTTAGGAGAGTACTAGTGTAACTTGTGTAAGTAAAATAGCAAGCCAGAAATATTCCAAGATGAGAACTTTTATCTTTGTGAGTTTTTCAGTAATTTGCTTGAGATGAAAACAAGGAACACAGGTTATTGGCATGCTAGTTCTTAGAATAGTTACTTTACCTTTTACTCACCTTGGTATGGCTAGCATTCCTCTGTTTGTGTGTGGCTCTTTTAATTGTGTGAATGTACGCCAAATTGTTAGGCCACTGTGGTAGACATTTGATGTTCAAATGCAAGTCGGAATTACCGAAATTTAACTGATTGACTTATTCCCTTCACAGACAAGCAAACAAGACATATTAGTAAAACCTCTTACAGGAGGATTGGTTTCATAACTTGAGTTTTATTATATGGGTAAATTACTTCGACTCCCTGAGGTTTGGTTGATTACATTAGTTCGTCCCTTCATTTTTGGAAATGCATTATGAAATCCTTCAGGTTTGGTTCCGTTAACTAAAAAGACCATATGTTACTTTTGAATGAAATATTCCCTTAGTCAATTAGAATCTTACCGAAATAGTCAAAATTAAATTTTTAAATACAAAAAAATACCCTTATTTATTTTTTGACAATTTGTTAACTTAAAAAATACATTAAAAAATAATGACAAATTTGACATTTTGGCATCAAGATAATGACATTAAAATTTTTTTTGGTATTTTTTAAAACAAAAAGAAGGGCAAATTTGGCATTTTGTTCATATGTAATGGCGGAATGGCTAGATAATGTATTAAACTAAACCTGAGTGACTTTATAATGTATTTCCAAAAATGGACGGACAAACTACTGTATTCAACCAAATCTCAGGAGGGGAGGGGTCAGAGTAATTTACCCTTATTATATTGTAAACCAACAATTTGATAGGACTCCCATTGTATTCATGTAGAAACTTCTGTAATAATTTGCTTGGTATTTTTCTTTTCACATGAAAATCTCTTTGGTATAGATTTTCTTCTTCTATTGCTGCATTAATGTTACTGGGTTTTATTAGAAGTGATATGTGATTTAATGCAAATTATGCAATGAAAATGTTTGCTTGAAATTGTTGGGTCATTATATAATAATTTTTTCTATCTGTTTGTTACCTTTCCTTACTTTCATGTCTATGTTTTTTGCTTCGTTTAGGGAATTGCATTCTGTATAAATTGTCAAACAGTTCCTATAATAAGGGTGATTTTACATGTGGTGCATAAACACAAATTTGTCCTTCAGTTGGCTTTAAATGTGAAGATTGCACAGCCATGAAATAATAAATAACTTTTTTTTTAAGGATTTTGCAATTTTGTATCAAGGTAATGAAAGGTTATTGTCACTATGCAGAAAAAATAAATTCTGGGACAGGCGATTTATCATCTGCGAAACTCATGAAAGATCTACCTTTCCCACCTACATATTACACACTTACAGCTAAACAACTGGAGGAAAATGGATATCATATCAATCGGCCAGGTGATATGAGTTACTGATATTTTTAGTCATATTATCTCATAATGATCATTACTTATTGAAATAGAGAGCAGTTCCATAACTTGTTATTGATGTCATGTAGGTTTTCTTTCTACTCTACCTGCATCTTCAGATTCTTCTTCATATGATATGCTGGCACTTGATTGTGAAATGGTATGATGCCTCTTATGACTTGACGATTGTAAAATGTTTTGAAATAACAGAATAGGCACTGAGACTCTGTATTAAGTTTTTGCTTGTATATATCTTTAGTTGAATATAGAGTCAGCTTAAACGAAAATATCATGATTATTGTGTTTTTCTTTGATCTATATTTGGGCTACTGCCACCTCTTAAATTTCAGTTGGAGTTGGACCAGTGCTATCCATGCTGGAATTATTAAGCCCAAACCATCAAGCATCCTCTTGGGGACTTATCAGTTTCTAGCATCCGTTAATTTTCAATGTCTTATCTTTAATTTTTACTGAACAAGGAGAACAATCACAAAATTAGATGTGATGGTTGAGCAGAGAAAATTGTCAAAGACACTTAAATGAAACTGTTATTATTTGGCAGCTACTTTTGCTTTTTTTTTTTTTCAACAGTTACCTGAAATTTTCATTTGCCATCATTACTCACAACTTTTATAGGATATCTAATGCATCAATTCAACGATATGATCTCCCATATTCTAACAACTTTAGCATTCTTGCAATATCTGTAGTCTGTGCCTTTAGCTGGCAATTGGCAGCTGACAATTGTTTTCTCCTTAATTTTTATCATGGTGTTTGCCTAACTTATTATTTGTTTTTTTGTCTTTCTTCTCCAAGCATTTTGTTAATGATTTTCTCTTTTGCAGCCTTTTACATTTTCAAAATTTTGAATTTTTATTATACATGGAACTTGAAGATTTTGTCAATCAAAGTTTCCCTCCCCTACTATATAGATGCTTGAATTAATTATATATCTTCTATAATTAATTCTTGACCTTCCTATAAGGTTTTCTTTATAAAAATGAATTTTGATGTGCGAGTTTTCTTTTCCATAATTTCTTTTCAGGCCTTGTCTCTAGACCTTGCCCTTAAGTTCACTGCTATCTGTCTACTGTGCATCAACAACCTTTAGTTATGGGTAGGGTACTGGCAATTTGGTTATGAATTATATCAACTTACAAATTGGTACTCCACTGAGTTGCTTATTGGCACTCTTGTAGGAGGGAAGGAAATTGGAGTAGGATAAGCATAAGGAAGAAATTGAGAAAGGAAGGACAGTTGCCTTCCTTTATGTTATTTTGAAACCATGGATGGAAGGAATGTCTGCATTGACAAAAGAAGGGAACATGGAAATTGTGAAATCTCAGTGCTGTTGCATCATAAAGCTGTTAAAAGCCTATTTTATAGTGTAACAGCCATTTGAGCAAGTACCAAAATGTTGGCTTTTGAGATTCAAATTTCAAAATAAGCTAGAAATATGTTATTCACCTCCCTCAAATCAAAGAATGATTTCACAGAGGAATGTCTGTCAAATCTGTGAATGAAACCATTTTAAATGCTTGTATTTTGGTTATAGATTTGTTGTGCATAGATGGATGTTGAGGGTGTACTTTTATTGACGTCTTCTGCTTTTCCCTTATTGTTTATTCTCATAGTGTATTACAAACGAGGGGTTTGAGTTGACAAGAGTAACCTTGGTGGATGTTAAAGGACAGGTATGCTGAGCAACATTTATTTTTCTATGTTGAAAATGGAATTCTTGGTTCTTATAGGTGTTGTAGCTCTTGCAATAAAACCTGCACTTAGAGGGCCCTATTTTTGTGCCAGTTTCTAAATGTTGGCTTGCTTAGGCAACATAAGTTGAATGAAATTCCTTAAATGATCTATCCCTGGCTTTTAATGGAAAAATAAAATAAAATAAAAAATATATTTACACCAGACAAGTTTCTTTTCAAACTCATTCACATGCATTTAGTGATTTACTGGAAGATGTTCTTGAATGCAAACGTGTGCAACATTGAAAGGAAAACAAGGACTGGTACTATGATTGGCTTATTTGATAGCTGTCTTCTGCTAAGTATTTGGCAGCCTTTCCAAAATTATGTTTCAAACAATATTTGTCATTGTTTGCAGAATTTGGTTTTGACAATGAAGTGTTATTGAAATTTGGTTCTAATTAAAAAATTCATGAAATTTTTGAAGATCCCAGCTTTTATTATAAGTTATAGCTTTTTTAATCTGCCAGTTTTAATTAATTATGTTAGTTCCAAAATTTTGTTTAACCTTTGCTGATCTTTTGCAGGTGATACTGGATAAATTGGTTAAGCCAGCTAATGCTATTATTGACTACAATACCAGGTGTTACTTATTAGACCCTACCAGAACCTTGTTTTTCCTTGATCTACCTCAAAATGCTGAAGACATTTTTAGTTCTGATATTTTAATATTCTATATAATTGAATGGATTATTCTTTGACCTTTTTTCCTTTTTCTTCGGAAGGAGGAATGTCTCAACTGATTGCTCAACAAAAACCAAGTGATTAATTTATTAGCATGGCCATAGTTACTACGTGTTCCGTGCGTTATTAATGTGATATTTTCAGATATTGTGTTTTGAATTTTGATATTCTTGCTTTATCTTTTTGATTCTATTCTGAGTATGGATTGAGTCATTATGTTGAATGTGCTAACAATATTGACTAATCTCTCCTCTTCTCTTTCAATCTCTTTCTGTGGAAATTGCCTATTTATTTATTAATTAATGCTAAATTGATTGTGCAGGTTTAGTGGAATCACATATGAGATGTTGGATGGAGTAATTACAAGCCTTGAAGATGTTCAGGTTTGATACAAGTCCCTTTTAATTTTATGTTTGGTGCAAATACAATTTTTTTTTTAACATTGCTTTACTAATCAATTTCTTCTGCTTAAGGTATTCCCTTTTTCTATTCTTTATTTATTTATTTTCTGTTCTCCTTTTTTCAGGAAGATATTTTAAAGTTGGTTCACAAAGACACCATCCTGATTGGCCATTCCTTGGAGAATGATTTATCAGCTCTGAAGATCTCTCATGAATTGGTAATTGATACTGCACTTTTGTACAAGCACCCCAGAGGTGGATCTTATAAAACTGCTCTTAGAGTTCTTGCCAAGAAATTTCTTTCTAGAGAGATACAGCAGTCAGGGGTTGGACATGACAGTATTGAAGATGCAAGAGCAGCTATGGAACTGGCACTTCTAAAGATAAAAAATGGCAAGTGAATCTTTTCTTTATTAGAATTTGCTCTTTACTTCTTCACGATTATATGCTATTGTGTATTTTCTCAATCTTTATGTATGTTTCTGGCTCTTGTACAGGACCTGATTTTGGCACTCCTCTATCATTTATGCGGAGAAAGCTTCTTACCATTTTGAGTGAGTGTGGTAAAACATCCTCTGTCATTGATGAGGTTTCCATAGTGAAGCGATATGCTTCTGAGTCATCGCATGCAATTCCTGTGTCTTCTGATGATGAAGCATTGTCAAAGGCCATTAAAGAGGTGTGCAATTAGATTAATTAATTAACTTCTTTCTCTGTTCATTACTGGCTGAACGGCTGTATACTGATTAACAGATTGGTGGTTGTAGGTGAAGAATGATAAGGTACAGTTTGTATGGACCCAGCTTTCTGAGTTGAATTCCTATTTCAAGAAGCAAGCAGAGGATGAAGAGATGATTAATGCAAAACTTGCAGAGATGATATCTTTGCTTACATGTCAAAAGAAGTCTGCTGACAGAAAAGGCATCAGATGCAGTTTGACATCAGAACTAAAAGAAATTCTAACTCGGATGGATGCTAGGGTCCGTTGCCTATTCTCTGCGTTGCCAACTAATACAATGTTCATAATTTGCACTGGACATGGAGATACAGCAATTGTCCGAAGGTTTGTTTTTGTTATGTGGCTTAGGATGTCTGTTTCAATTACTTTGCCATGTCTCTTGTTCCGCTTTTAATATTATTGAAATTCATGTTTTTAAGTTCTATTTTGTCCGACCTTTCATGTTAATTGTTGTTTCTCCATTTTTATGGTACATGGATGAAGATTGAGGAAAATGCTTACAGAAAACCAAGAAACCATGATGTGCCGCGAGAAGATTGTAAAGGTCTTGGAAGAGCTTCAGGCTCAAGCTGAAGTAGCCTTGTGTTTTGTTGGGGTGAAGAACTGAATATGTGCTACATATATTTCAGTCGTTTTTCTGCTGACCTTGTAATGCCATTCGGTGCCGATTTTAGTACTAATTTATGGCAATTTTTTGGTGTAAAATATTTAGTCTTCTTTCTGCTGACCTTGTAATGCCATTTACTGCTGATTTTAGTCAAATCTATGCAAGTTCGGTGTAAAATAGTTATTCATTGAATGGAATGGAAATGTTGTAAATTAAGGAAAAAAACAATTGAAGAGCTACTTGAAAATTTTACAGAAACGCCTTGTTCTATGTTCAATTTACTTATCATGTTTAGACAAAAAAATATCGTAGGGTTTCTTTCAATCTAGGGTCACTGAGGAAATGTCGGTCTTTCGAGGTTTTGAATTTTCATTTCTTCCAGAATCGATTTCAAAGATTCAATATTTATAGTTGTATTCAATAATTTCCGTTTCCATGATATCACTGAGGAGAGGTCTCAACTGTTGTATTCACTAATCTCCATTTCCATGATATCTTTATAGTTGTGAAGTATGTGATATGCCGGTTTTCTATGGCAGGACAAGTTGGTTTTAGGGAATTAATCTTTCGATGCCAGAAAGCCATTGATACTAATGTACCATTCCATTTCTGATTTTCTCCTCTACTTAAAATTTTAATCAAGTCTTTCATAGTCAGTCCTGCTTTATTCCCTATTTTGAAAATGGAGGAAAATAAGACAAAATTGTTATGTATTAATTTGGAGGAGAGGGGTTTACCAATAAGATTTAATAGTATTGGTACGATGTTCAAGTCTGTGAAGTGGAGGGGTTTGATTTTAAAAAGGCTGGTTCGGCATTAGCTAAGCAAAAGTGGATATCAATACAAAAGGTTATGTTTACTGAATTGCAACAAAAGTCTTCACCAAGTACTTCTGATATAATGTTGCCCAACAATGGAGCTGTAATTAAAGCAAGGAACTGCTTAAACCAAGTTCAATTCAAATTCCAACCAAAACTCATCGTAAGAGTGATAATCAAATGAAACAAAGAATGATGTGCAAAGCAGCAAAACAGAGAAACCGATAATGTTAGGTAATTGCAACTGTCCTACATTAACCTATCAGGCTTACTTAGCATAAACATTGAGAAGTACTTATTTCAGCTGATAAGATCATACATTAGCATGCATCTCGCCCCCATGCAAAAATATAAATACAGCAACTAAACAAAAGTTGAAGCTATAAAGGATGCTGCTGCTATAACCAAATGGTGCTGGTGAGTGGTCACCTCCATGCTGAAGCAATAATCAAGCTTTTGTCTTCCCATCCAAAAAGCAGTGCACCCATTTCCTCCTTCACCTTATATCGATCACAATACTGCTTTATAAGTTTCCGAATCATATCCACAATGCTAGGACCCATCAAACAAGAAGTGAAACCAGCCATCATCATTCTAGCTCTCCATTTACCTGCAACTTCATAGCGTTCAATCCTTTCATCTCCCTCACATGCTACTATGTTTACTATATCCCGTGCGAGGCATTGCCTTTCAACATTTATCCTGTCCTGACTTTCCCTTGGAAGAGTTGCATCAAGGGACTCAAATACAGCAGAGTAATAATTGTATGCTTCAACGAACCTCGGCAAGAAGGGGGCAGTATTAGTATTGACATCTTGTTCAACTATAGTTACAAGTTTTGGGTTAAGGCTCTTAACCATTCGGAGAAGTTGGTCTCTCTCATTTACTGTTGATACACTCTCATCAGGCATGTGGTGGAGTTGGAAAGCAAAATTCACCACAAGTGCTTCCCCAGGCTTGCAGTTGAGCATCGATGGACTAACAAGTGAAGTCTTGGAGGCCACGGCATGGAACTCAAATGGAACCTTAAATGCTTCTGCTAGCTTCTCAAGCCTTTGCCCAATGATATTCAGCCCACCAATAGGACGTTGAACTGACTCAGGATCATCAACCCCAGTTATTCTTAAGTGTGGTAGCTTACCTGGTTGATTGGCAAGTGTTTGTATCAGTGTTATGTATTGACTCCCTTGGTTTATGTCAAAATCTATTATATGAACTCTCTTTTCACCTTTAAAAGCTTCAATCATTGCGCCATTTGCAGACATAAATCCAAATTTAAAACATGGGCATATCTCAAAAAGGATTTGCATAGCTGCAAGTCTATCGGAAGAAGGGGGCTCCTTGCATTTCAGAGCTTTATAGAGATATTTGCCAGAGGAAGCCATGCGAGCTGCAAGACCTTCAACCATGTAGGCAGCAATTCTCTGAGGAGGACCTCCTTGAATTGAAACCATCTGTCGGAGCTCATTTATCAAAGCTTCAGCTACCTCAAAATTTCCTTCTGCAATTGCATTAGCACAATCAAAAAGCAATTGCTTGGGAGTCCGAGGAGATGGTTGTGATACTTCTTTGATACTACTGGTGCTACTTAAGTTAGAATCTGAAGATGAGGACTCCTTGGGTGAGTCATGAAGCATCACATTCTGGAGTGGTTCAGACCACTCTCCATCCATTTCCATGCTTTGACTATTAACAAACATGTCATCCTCGTCAATATCTCCATTATCATCTAGTAATGCCCTCTCAAGTTCTTGAAGCTTTAACCTCATCTCATCTGCATCATAGTTCACCAAATCTGGGCTCTGAACTTCCAAGTAATCCGATTCAGAACTGATCTGATAGGTACCATGGTGTCTTGTTAAAGCAAAAGGGTTGTAGGGATCTTGGGTGGCCATGGAGGATGCAGAACCAGTTCTTAGCCGATAAGAAGATGCATCTTGAAGGCAAAGAGAATTCCCAGAAATTCTAGAGCTATATGGATGTGTTACTTCTTCTGTTGGGGAGTCAATGAAGTACTTCTCATAACTCTCGCTAGAGTAAGAATCAGTCATATACATGGTCCTCTGCTTATCAGGCCCAAACACCTGGGCAGACAAGCCAGAATTTTCATTGCTTCCATTCAGCGAGTAAAGTTTATGATTTTGGTATGGTGTAGAAGAAAGCTCTACAGGTCTAACCAACGACATGATTCCACTAAATCAACTCAGTCCCGAAGAGCGATGGTTGCATCATATATAGTCCAGCCTGTATCAGTCACATTAATTTGAGAAGGAAACAACTTGTTAACATTTGTTAAACATATAAACCACCAAACAACCTATGCTGATCTATTTATGATGAAAAAAAGAAAACGGCACCTGAATTGAGCCACTTGATATTGAATTCTCTCTGCAGATCTGTAAAATGCCAGTATTCGTAAGGAGGAAATGGCAAAGGAAAAAATATTGAGTGAAGCAGCAACAAAAGGAATACAACTGCATAAAAATCTGCAGAAAGTGTGTGAGCATGCGCTTGTACATCTACATGTGTGGGTGCATGCAAAGAGAGATCTGAAATAGAGACACGATGTAGATGTATCTACATAGAAATATGAGTATTAAATTAAAGGAAAATTTGAGGAGGGTTTACAGCTTTATCCTTTTGGAAAAGGAGAGCTCTATAAAAACATATATACAGAATAACACTTAGATTTCAGAAGGGAATTATTCATCTTTCTATCTGATAACCCAAAATTCAGGTGCTTGACTCTAGGATGGGAAAGAGTTGAAATTTCAGTCCTCTTTCAAGCAACTCAGAACACTAAAATTCAAATACTTCAATCAAGGCCTATTATCTTGATCATATAGCCTTAAACCTTTCAATTGGTTGACCACAGATTCCTTTCAAGACAGACTCCATTTTCAAGCTCAAGAAAGAAAATTTGACAACTTATGATGCATATCATATTCCCTGAAATACAAAAACTTGATCCATCATGAAGACATCATCAATAAAATTGCAATTCCCGGTACAGCCACATGACCCAGTTTAACAAAGAAATCTTCAACAAATTATCTCATTTGATTCCGTCACACAGATAGCTCAGGACATTAATGGACCAAAAACACAGTTCAATTAGAAAAACACTAGTTTGATAAGCAGAAAGTGTTTTAATCAAATCAAAATCATAGTTGCTCAATCTTCAGCTTAGGAGATATAATTGATGGTTTGTAGACACATTCAACAAAAATCTAGTATTTTCAACAAGAAAACTTTTAGAGTCATCAAGAAATAGAAATAAAAAAAGAGAACAGTCGGCAAAAATACAGTAGAAATTTCAACAAAGAGGCATCTTCAAAGGAGAGATCCATGGTAATTCACAGAGAAAACAATCAACTAGTAATGGCTTAAATCACCCAAGTTAATTAACTGTTCAACAATAAGGTAGGGAAAGAAAGAGAAAGAGGGGAGATATGCACCTGATGCAGTAGGAGAAAGAACTCAAGAAAGAGCAACAAGGGTTATATCAAAAGCTAATCCTGCAATTCAGTAGATAACCAGATGGACATAAACCTCAATATTGGCTTTGAAGGAAAGGAAGAAGAAACATAGGCTTTCAGCCTTTGACTATAAACAAAAGTAACTAGGAGAGAAATCGAAAGATAACTTCCCTATTTATGCAATCTTTACAACTAAAAAAAGAAAAAAAGACTTTGGATTGTAATATTAGGTAGGTTGAAATGCAACAAATTGCATAAAAAATACTGAAAGTAGACATAAACAAAGTTCGGAAAAAAAAAACACTTTAACAAATCAATATTAAAATAAACAGGCAGGACCCAGATAAAAAAAAAAAAAAGGAAAATAAAATCTCCTAGTTGTTGAGAAGATCATAGCTACCAAAGTCCAAGAATCTGAACAACTTGAAAATTCCAAGAACCAGTATCTTATTACACCGTATTCTAAGAAAATCTAATCTTCTGTAATCTAAAGAAAACTTAATGGGAAAAGAAGCGAGAAACTGACCAATTGTTAAAGAAAGAAACTTGTTGGTCTTCCCCCACAAAGCTTGTTGCTTTTCCTACAATTCAAACTCTGGTGTTTCTTTAACTTTGTCTATGGGTTGAAACTTGAAACTGTGAATGCCTTGTCCTTTTTTTGCATGCTTATACCAACCATGTCTGACTAAGTTGTCAAAGTACTTATCATCATCATCATTATCATCCTAGGTAATGCGGCATCCACTTCCATCGCTCAATCCTCACCGTTCAATTCAAGTACCGTGCATGTATTGGCATGATTGACTTGCTTCTTCCTTAACCAAAATTTATTGACCGGACATTGAAATCATTTTCTTTTATTACTGAGTTCTCAAATTATCTTTTTTTTTTAATTAAATTTGATATCTCTGTTAAGGAAGGCTCATTGATTGAACCAAAAAAAAAAAAATCCAACATAATAGGAAAAATTCCCATTTCCTCATTATGTTATATATTGGTCGGATCGGAGGGGTCCAACCTTATAAGAGCTCCTTGATTACTAAACTAAACAATTAGACATGTACTTCCTACGTTCTATAGAAATGAACTTATTTTTTTATTTTTGTATTTCACGAATTATGACTTTTTTATTTAGAATATATAGGTCTAATTTAATTTAAAATATATTTTTATTTTTTTCAATATATTTTACATTAACATGCTAAAAGTTTTAAAAAATAATAATTCATAATAGTTCTTATCAATACATGAAGCAATATATATAAAACATAATCATGATAACTATAGGAATTTACACTTGTATTAAACGAATTAAAAAAAAATCTTACATATATATGCTTCAATTTTGTATAAGTTGGCAATCGTTATTTTGTAAATCTATCGAATATAAATATATAATTATTTATTAACTATTTCTATTATTATAACTAACCTACCTCATTAATGTTTACTTCATTTAGTATATTAGCTGTTATATATGCATATAGCAATTAATTAGATATATACAAATTTTGATGAATTCAGTTTTTTCAACATCAATAGAGAATCAAACCAATTAAATTGAACACTTCAAAAATCCCAAATTAAAACAAATAAAGAAGGCAGAAAAATTTAACAAAAATTTCGGTTTGGATTTAATTTTAAGCAAGGAACATAAAGAAATGTATTGTAATTTTTGATTAAATGTGGTAAGAAATGGCGATGAAAGGGGATTATATATCCAAAACAAAAGTAGAAAAGAAGAGCCAATAGTTAAGAATAATGGTGGAGTGAAATACAAACAAAACCAGACAATTGTACGGTTGTAGTTGAAACTATGTTATTTTTAAATATTTGTAGAAAAGTTAGACGGTGACGGTAGATCCACGTAAATCCGGTGATTAGTGGAGAAATGAAACGGTGATTTCTTAGACGACAAGGTCAAAGGGGAAATTATAGTTGCTGCTAAGAGAAAAGAGAACCAACCTTCTCTTGCCATTTGACCTAATTTTCAAAAGCACCCTCGACAATATTCAATATTGCATCTCAATTCTCATACTATATTACCCTTCTCTTATATATGTAATTTGCAAGAATACCTCTAGTCAAAGTAAACAAATTCCCATTTGCAAACAAATTTAATTGGTGGCCCTGTCAATTTTATTAAACCATCATACCATTTCCAAGTGATGAATGATTTGTGAAATTAGGCACTAATTTTTTTTTGCAACATTTATCTCAATCATACCCAACTATTAGTTTATTATTATTATTATTATTATTATTATTGAGTCAATCTTTTTCATCCTTCCCTAATAATGAGTTTTATAATTTTGGGTTACTATATATTTCTCAAAAAAAAAAAGAAACAAATTCACTCTAATGTAGAAAATTGAGGGTTTTTTACTTTATTATTGTTTGATGGTGGGAAAATAAAATACTTGTTTGGTCGGGTACTTCAGCAATAATGGAGTTGAATTTTCAAAGCATATATCAGTTGTTAGTATTTAGTTGGGGAATCTCCAACTCGTCAGCCCATTAACTTAATTATGTTTTTTTTAACACTGCATGTACTAAAAAAGAATTAAGAGAATTAAGATTCTATATAAGAGCCTCAATCATATGAAAAATTTTCGTTTAGCTTTTTATGGCATATGGAATTTCAGTACTATTTTCTTTTCACATTTTTATTGGTATAAAAAAAATAGAAAGCATATTGAAAGTGAATTAAAAGGAATTTGGGGAGTTTGAAGCAATGCATAACATGAATGTGAATGATAATTATTTAATAGAACAATAATTTTAATATTTATTTATTTTATGTATAAAATGCAGAAGATTGAAGATTTGAACTTAAAAAATTTCCCTGAAAGAAAAAAAATGAGTCGAAAAGTATATTAATGTATTGGCTAATGAATTAAAAAAAAAAAGATTGATTGGAAGTTTGTACTCTGTTGGAATATTAGGGAAAAAGAAAAGTACAAATAGAGTTTTGCTAGACCATTTTATTAAAATTAAAGAACAATATTAAGTTAACTCTCTGGCCAGGGAAATTTTTAATAGTTGTGGGGAAATTATTATAAATTTTAGTATTAAATAATATTAAATGCTATAATATTAAAATGGTCATAATTATTATAAAATTTATTAGATTTTTGATCTAAGAAAAAAAAAATATATATATATATATAAGTGTGAAATGAACCTAAAATGGCATCAAAGATAAGTATTATAGAATTGGGTATTTAAAAATTAAGCAGCAAAAGGCCAAATTTTAAGATGACAATTACCATATAATTAAGTCATTATCATACTTCCCTTATCCAAGCAAACTATTTATAATGTTGGATTTTAGTGTGGCAAAGCCAAAGCCACAAACCATTCCGCATTACTATAAAGAATAAATTTGTATCTTTTAAATCAAATATTTCCATTTTCATTTCAAGGTATAAAGAAAATTCAGTCTCGTAAAACAGCAAAACCAACCCACCAAAGCTACCTTGAAGGAGTTCGTACTTCGTTTTTTTATTTTTATTTTTAAAAAATATAGTTTTTGGGTATGTTGGCAATATATAGCAAATAGTGACGTTGAGATTTTAGTAAATATACATGAGAGAATGAGACAGCTAACTTGCCAGGATTAGCACAGTCAAGTGATTTGGTTGTAATATAGTACATCATGTGGTTATAACATCATATCAAACAGTTCATGCAACAAATGTTAAATTACAATAATGTACCTTTTTTTTTGGTCGAAAGAATAATTTCATTAAGATCTAACAGGACGAACTTCTAAGTTTACAATGGTAAGATGATGCCATAGTTTCACAGCATGATTACGATTCTTAGAGTATTTTTGCCAAATGATCAGCAGCACAATTTACACTCCTATGGATATAAGAGAAAACAATAAAATCAAACAAAAAATGTACCTTTGTGATTCTGAATTTGAATAATTTAATAGGAAAGTATCAAAGTAAGGTTGCATTTTCTCCTTGAATCTTGTCCAAGTCAAGTTGGTAACAATCCAATCCAGCTATGCTCTCATTGTGGGCCGAAAACGGAAGCAAATTATTAAAGGAATTATGGGCTCGTATAGACCCCAATCTATATGCAATTTCCATAAACTTTTTCTTAAAGAATTCAAATTCATGCCCAAGACTTCCGGGCCCTAGCATCATCACCACCACCACCATCATTATTATTATTGTTATTATTATTATTATTATTATTATTATTATTATCTTTCGGTATATTTATTTAAAGAAGCAGAATTCTTGGAATAATAGGTGAAGCAGCCACCTATTTTCAAAAAAGTACAAAATCAAAAGCAAATTGAAATTTTCTCAATATATTGGGAAGTGGGTCAATAATTTCTAACTTCAAATTGAGAGTAAAATAATTTATTTTCTGTAAAAAAAAAGTATAAATCACCCAATGAAAAGTAAAGTTTAATTGTATGTAGGAAATAATTTTAACTTGTTGCTTAACTACTTTAAAAACCATTTCTTGATAAATAATTACTTCATCGAATATATATATATATTCTGTAGGTAATTATATGTATTATGTATTCATTAATTCAATATCTAATCCTCCATATTTTATTTATTTTTGAAAAAAAAATCAATGAATATATAGTTGAACCACAAGCCTATTATATGTTTTAATTATTAAAACTTACAACAATGATTAAATGACTTAATATATAATGTATCTAATTAATTTTTAATGTGATCTTAATACAATATTATTGATTGGTATATGTGTTGGATAATTGGATTAATGGATTGGTAGGTAGAGTGTCACAATTGAATTGTATGATATAACCGTCTCTAACTTCCTCTAATAAAAAAAATTAAAATTGAGAAATAAATATGATTATAATTAAAATGAACAAATTAATGCAGATATATAGCTAGGTAGATCTAGCAAGCGACTAAGACTGAATAAAGCTTCTTAATTAATTCAACAATGCTCAACTGAAAGGCGGCTAATAGAGTACAAGCTTCACCTACTTTGATTTTGAGTGCTAAATGCTGACATTTTCTTGTTTATTTATTTCATTGTTACTCTATATAAACAGCTCTCTTTTCCACCTATTGCCCATTAATTACGTTGTAATTATATTGGATCCAATAACTTTAATTGGATTTCGATCTCCTATTTTCTTATTAAATTAAAAATCAAAGTATTTTTTTTTATTTTATATATATAGGTCTAGGGTACATGGGGATATGACATAAAATTTTGCTAAATACATATATTAACACCTAAATATATATATATAAAAAAAATTGATTTCACATATTTAAGGTCCAACTATTTAAATGAACTTATTAGATTAATAGATTAAAGTTCAACATTTTTAATATAACTAATTTAGAATTATAATAATTAATTTAAGTGATTACTCCTGATTAATTAATCACCGTCTTGGTTCAATTACATATTGAGATCAACCCTCAAAATAATTTTTGAATACACAAGGTTAGTGTCGGGTGAATCATTGAATTTACATGCAGACTGCAGATATGCACCACTTAAAAAGGTTTAAATTTCGTTTTTTTTTTATATATAAGAAATTAAAATTAAAATTTATTCAATTTGAGTTATATATGCTACTAGCAAGCTTTTGTTAGAAAAAAGTCGGGACTATATCTAATATTTTATCCTTTTTTTTTTAAATGTGGGGAGTTTTATAATATGCTGATGTTTTATAAAATGTACAAATCTAATATGCTGGCACTTTTAATAAGTGTCCTAATAGATCCATTTTATCATAAATGAAGTTAAATAATTGGGGTGAAAATTAAATATTAGGAGAACAATATAAATTATTATGATTGAAATTTATGTAAGATTACGAGTTGAACTTGGTAATTGTATTTTATTATTGCTCCAAAATAACCTTAAAATATTTTAGAATTATAGCTTATCCCCAATTATAAATTTTGATCACTTTTCATAGTGATGTGGAATTTTGTAGCGACAATTTAAACATTATTATGAATATTTGAAGCAATATTAATGTTGAATATTTATAAAGTGGGTGTAATTATAAGGTTTACATAAATCAATTTAGCTACCTAAGGCCAGCTGTATAATCCATCTATAAGACTATAAGACTATAACTAATTAGGCGCAAGACATGCGGTTTCAAGAAAGTTGGCTAAAAAGGAGTCTAATCTTTCTAGATATGTATAATCACTATATAATCAAGATTAGAGATAAGGCATATTAGGCAAATCACTGAAACTGATCATGACCCCTACTAAGAGGAATTAATCACAGAGGTAGCTAAACTGTCAAAATCACACACCACTATAAATACTTAAACATCATTTATTCATATGAAATAATTAATTTATTCATAATGGATAATCAATATGTCGTTATTTGCTGAAACTCGAGATAATGTATATATATATATAAAAGAAGAAAATCAACTAAAAATACTATTTTTTTAGTGAGAGTAAAATGGAGTTAGTTTTAATAAGCATGAAATACAAGAAAACTCCAACAAATAAGTTCTTATGGGTTACTTCACTTCACCCCTTTGTGTTGGATAACACGTCACTATATATATATATATTCTAATTAATAATTTTTGCTATATATAATATCTCAGAATTGTCTGCCATTAATTATGGCTGATGTATATGAAGAATAACAATTTTCTATATACCCCAATTGATGGTATGCTGAAAATCTAGGGTTTGCTTGTACATGTATATCTGAAATTACAATCATTACTATTATCTTATTTTTTGAAGATATAATTATATTGTTATTTATGATCACTATATATTTTGATAAAAATGGCTATAAAATCATTTTATATGTGTAATAATATTTCCAATTATATATCTCAATATACTGATGTTATATGAGAATTCTTTGGCATTTAGTGATGATTACTGATTACATAATCATTGATCACATGGCAGGAATTTAGTTTTAGTAAATGTTTTCAACAGTATATCTGATTCTATTAGTTTTTGAAGGGTAAAAGAGAGTTAATATTTTATTAAATGAAGATGGCATAATTATCAACTACCATGCAACAAAATGCATTTATTGAGAAAGACAAAAAGGGTAAAGTATTAGAAGGGAAAGAGGTCTCAAAGTAGGAAATATTAGGGTTAAAATAGGATATATATGGGAGAGTCAAAGTAGTTTGTTGAGGAATTTCATCAAATATTTTTTTTCTTTTTCTTGCTTGGTACAAATCAAATGGTTCTTTTGATGTTAAAATAATTAAGGTATATGGTTAGAGAGATTGCTTATGTGTGTTTGTTTTGGAAGGGGTGTGTGTGTGTGTATGAGAGAGAAAGAGAGAGAGAAGGTATATTTTGGTTTTCATGAAAAAGATATTTGAAGAAAAAATGGATGTTTGGGTATATATGCAAGTAACTGAAATCCTTTGCATTTACTGTTTGAAAGCTATCTCAAACCCTACTATTTATATGCTTCTACCATGCACACATTATCAAAAGGAGAGGTTTTAACGGTCTATTCCACCCAGAGATCTAATCTGGTGAAAAGAAGGATTGGTATATATATATATATATCTAACACGTTTTTTGGCCCCATGTATTTGTGGTTTTTTTTTTCAAATTTTTTTCATGATTTTTTTTTGTTTTATGCATCTGATTTTTAAAATCTAATTATTTTCAGTCATATGTAGTCTTTTATTTAACATAATTTAATTAAAAAAAAGACTTCTATGCCATTGTGAAAATATAATTTGGTGAAAAAAAAAGAAATTATGAAGATTATATATATATATATATATATATATATATATATATATATATATATATATATATATATATATATAAAAGATAATAAGTTTTATGGTTAGGATTAGAAGTCCATCAACTTGCCACATAAAGCGATAGGAGTAAGAAAATTTACAATTGATTTTATCATTTAGAGTATTCATGATTAGAATAATTATAAAGTTTGAGGGCTAAATAATACATAAAATAAAATTTTTTGGATCAAATTAGAAGAGAAAAAAGATCTGAAATATATATATATATATACACACACACACACATGGACCACTTAATTTCTCTCTTGACTTTCCATATTCAGCTGCAATGAAGAATGACTTGTAGAGGGTGCACTAATTAATTATTATGGTTCTAAAAATGAGCTTCACTTATTAATGTTTTTCCGAATTTTCAATTTTTTTTGTTTGTTTATATGGTGCATCTCTACTAAATTGGGCATTTGAGATTTGAGATTTGGAAATTAAATTAGCCAATTCATGTGCCATCCAATACATAGCAAGTTGGTATCATTTTCTTTTGTTTTATGGTCATTATGCATGTGGACTCTATTTTTTTTTCAGTGGTTGTTGGAGGTGATTCTTTTCCTATATTGATTCATCTATTCATCTTTCTCTTGTTTTTAGCTTCGAATAATGCATTAATATTCGCTCTCTTTTAAATATCATTTCACTAATTTATTCAGAATCTTCTTATTCGTAAAAGAATTAGTAATTTACGACTTTAGGTTAAAATTCATACATAATGTTCACTTTTTAACGGACTTCTTTGATTATGATAATTAATCTTAAAAAGATAATTCATTTTTTTAAAATATAGTTATTTATTAATTATCTATTATGTCATTTGTAATAATAAATATGAGTTATCATTTTTCAATTAATTTTTTAAATAATACTCTGATTAATGTCGGATTACATTAGGAAGAATGCATCATTTCATGAATCATATAGTTGAATTTCCTTAGCCTATTTTAAAATAGTTACGACAAAGGTAAAAAGTTATAAGTTTAATAACTAGCATTTGCAAAATTTATAAAAAAAATGAATTAACTGCTATTTTCTTTAAAAAAAATGAAAGTGAGTTATCTTTTTTAGCGGGTTGGAATAAACATATTTAAATATAGCAATTAATTAAGAAATGTAAAAATGTAATTTTTCCTCAGTTTTTGTGGTGGGTAGCAGTCAAAAGGAATGAGCTTCATTGCTCTTTTCCGTTGAGGAAATTCTTAAATTTGTAGAATACATCAACTTCACCAGGCCAGCGGCCACAATCACATCCAATCTTGTGTAATTTATAAAGTTACCCTCCTTAATTAATTAGACCCATCAATTTAGACAGTTCATCTTAATACACGAAGTAGGAATCGTTTGATGACCATGGTAGCTAGCTAGCAAATTTTCCTTAATTTCTTCTCTCCTTTTTTTTTTTTTTTGACTTTTCTTTAATTTTACCTTTCCTATAAAAAAAATCATGTCAATCATTTTCCTTATTGATAAAAGATTGCATAAACCAAATGCAATGCTTGAAATATATCAGAAATAATAATAATAATAATAATAATAATAATAATAATAATAATAATAATAATAATAATAATAATAATAATAATAATAATAATAATAATGTGGTATTAACTTATATCATTCTTATAATTGATACTCATAAAAAGATATATAAATTTGTCGACCTCTTTAAATAAGATTAATTTTTGGAATTCTGTGGCGGTGGTGGATCTAAATGCTTACAAAATGGTTTTTCATGTTGAATGTACTTCATAATTGTTTATTATATATATATAATTGAATTATTTCATGTTGTCCAATTTTCTATCTCTTTAAACTTGCAAGTTTCAAACTATTTTTTTTGAACTAAATATCGTTCAAACTAATAAGGAAAAAAAAATCGTTCATAAAGGGCCAAGGTGGCCAGCGAGTCCCAAGACAATAAAATGTTACAAATGGAAATCAATGGAATTCTGATAATAATTTTAAAATAGAGGGTCTAGTAGTACTAGATTGTGTTAGAATAAATCAAATCAGATAACGTATGCACTTGATAAACTAATTTCTGTTAAACTTAAAATAAATAAAAACTGGAAATTTTTAAAGAATGAAAAAAGAAAAGGAGTGATGGACCTTCTGAATTGGCACATCCACCAATTCTAATTAGATACTGATTTAATACCCACCAATTCTTCATGTATAGTTTACTTGATATATGCATATGATGTGAATGGATTGGCTATTTTAAGCACATTTAGATGGGCTTTCAAGTGTTTGATTTCGTGGGGTATGAAATCTCAATCAGTCAAGCAATAATTATATATTATAAAAAAATGATTAAGTTAACATAATCTTGCAACGTTCTGCATTTGACTTCCTATCTGCATGCAAGTATAAAAAATACCAGAAGGTTAACCCATACTTTTCTTTATGCTCTTCTTTCATGCATTTGAAAATTCTAGTTAGAATTTTGCATTAACATATATAAACAAATAATTCAATAAACTTCCATTAATTTAGCTATCTTGTTACTAAAGATGTGAAGTATCATATTTTAATCTTTGTGGGACTCCTTCCAAAAAAAAAAATTAATTAAGAAACTTATATTTGACTAAGGTTAAATACATATGGAGCTTTTTATACTTCAATTTATCATTTTGATCCCTATATTTATTTTTAGTGCATTTTATTCCTGCACTCTATTTTTGTTACAACCGGCTCATTAATTATTTAATTTTGGATTTTATTAGTCATATATATATATATATATATATATATTATGGCTAATCGGATCTAAATTTAAAAAATATAGAGCTAATTGTAAAAAAAAAAAAGAAAAAGAAAAATATAGAGAGCAATATATTAAAAAAAAGTACATGAAATAATTTTGCAAATAACAAATACAATCACTTCATATATGTATTGGGTGTTTTGATTAAAGATTAAGCTCAACGGTCATTATGTCGCAATTCTGCAACTACCATTTCTTATAATTATACCCCTAATTATTGAATGTTTTCATTGATCATGGCATGCATACATGCAAGTCTTTTACTTAACTTCTTCCCTCTATGATTCTATTGTTGATTTGATCAAAGATTTGCCCATATATAGCTAGCTAACTAATCTACCATCATGGATATCACGAAACATGGGCGTTAGATTTCAAATAAGTTGGCTTAACTTGAATATACGTTCAAAATTTTTTTATAGGGAAGAAAATGAATGTAGTTATCATTGTCGGTAATAAAATAAAATTATCCTCAATATTATGCTCAAAATGAGGAGCGACTCCTAAATATGCATACATATATGCTATTGATTTGGTTGGAAAATTATGGAAGTTTGAAAACTAACTAAAACAAATTGATAATCCTAAACTAAAAGAACAAAACTCTCAGTAATATTAAAAACCAACAACCCCTCATATTATGAAAAGAAACAGAAAATTTTCTAATCAATTAGTTAATTATTAATCACCTCTTGTAGATGCTTTCACAGCTTATTGATTGTAATTTATAAACAAAAAGCAAATTAAAAGCATTTTAAGCCCTAAACTTTTCATTTTTTTTATCTATTAAATTCTAATTCTATTTTATTATATTGAGCCCTTGAACTTTCATAAACATTATTAGTTTTCCTACATTAGTTGGTTAGTCAGTTATAAGTACTTTTGGTAAATGTAGTTTTTGAGATAAGTTAATTTAAAATTATTTTCTAACATAGTATTTAAATTAACAATGTTGCGGTGTTTGTACTACATATTTGTGTTTATATTTGTGCATACAAAGTTCATTTTAAACAAAAACACACATTTAGTTTTTATAAATATATACATTAAGCTCTTAGACATTTATAAATTCGCCCAATAACTATTTTCATCTTGCAACGTAGTCAGGATTTAATGTATATATTTATAAAAATTTAGGAGCTCAATGTAATAACACAGTAGAATTGCAGGAGCTCAATAAACAAAAACAAAAAGTTTAGAGGCTTAATAATGTATTTTACCTAAATAAAAAATATCTTGTTGCTAAATTTAGGGCATGACAACTTTAATACTGCCAATTTGTCTTAACGCTATTCTATAAACTCTATATAATGATCAAAGAAGTTATATATCTATTCATCTACCGTTCAAAACTAGCTTGCAATTAATGAGAATCAATACTAAAAAAGCAAAATTTGATTACAGGAACACTAACGAGCATTGACATCGACATTTATTATTACTATATGCATGAGTAATAATTTTAGTAGTCTAGGGCAAGAAAAATATCCTAACATCAATTGTTTGGTCAGCCACGACCAATATGCTCATACACTTGGCTAACCCAAAATCAATATCAATGTCTATATATATTATATGCCATGATCAAGACACCATGTCTTGCTTGCCATGCCAACTTTTTGTTTTTATGGTCCAATATTTATAAAATGAATCAATTTTATTATTAACATCGGTGAATTATTACATATATATAAAAAGAAAATGCAACAGAAAAACTTGTGCTGTCCACTGTTAATAATTGGGATTAACTTCCTAATGAAATGTATTAGGAAAGCAGTCTTCGCAAAAAGGAGAGCTGTCTCTTTTAGTATACATGATGAAACAATATTAAGGAGCCCTAATCTGCGGGTCAATTAATTTTTTTTTTTATTTAACGTAGTACCATGTCATAATAAGAATAGTGAGATTTTTTTAAAAAAAAATTTGTGTTCAAAAGAAAAAGGAATAGGTAAGAATAAATTGACGGGGCAATAACAAAACGACAAGAAAGGATGAGTGTTTTTATTTTTATTTTCAGATAGAGATTGTACAGTGTTATATAAACATATATAGAGATATAAAAGGCAAAATGTGTCGTGTAAAACCAACAAAAGTGACTTGCCATCCACAACTAAACCAACCCCAGTTTCATTTCTTTATTTCTCATTCTCTTTGGTTAAAATATTCTTAGTTTCTTATGCTCTTATATATCTTCTATTGGACTTCTTTCAGGTGTATTTGATGATAAAGAATTCAAACATAATTAAAATTGCCAACAAAACTATTAGTCTTGTTGGCCATCATCAATGGAGGAACATCTTCCTACTTGTACCAATTTGGTTGATGATGCTAATAAGACCACCTCTGCTTCTACAACAACTCCTTCTTGTCCTAGAGGTCACTGGCGACCTGCTGAGGATGAAAAACTCAAGCAACTTGTCGAACAATATGGTGCCCAAAACTGGAATTCTATTGCTGAGAAACTCCATGGAAGATCAGGTTAATTAATTAATTTTTATCTTTCTATCTTCTTGTCTATAATAATTAATTAATTTTCTTAGTTACCAACATTATTTAAAAAAAAAATGGACAGGGAAGAGTTGCAGATTGAGATGGTTTAATCAATTAGACCCTAGAATCAACAGGAGACCATTTACAGAAGAAGAAGAGGAGAGATTACTTGCAGCTCATCGAATTCATGGAAACAAGTGGGCTTTAATTGCAAGATTATTTCCAGGTAGAACTGATAATGCTGTGAAGAATCATTGGCATGTAATCATGGCAAGAAAGCAAAGGGAGCAATCGAAGCTAAGTGGGAAGAGAATTTGTCAACAAGGAGGACTAAAAGATCATCAGTCCACTGATGACCTTGTTCATCCAAGAAAATCAACGTCTCAAGATTTGTTTAGCTCTTCAAGAAATGGAATATTTGAGAATACTACTAGTAGTAGAGTGTTGGAATTTCGCAACCCAAGTTCAGATAGGATTTTCTCAGTTATCTCTTCCTCTATTTCTTCTTCCTCTTCCCCTTCCGGGTCTTTTCCTCCATTTTCCAGAAATAATTCATTTTCAGTTGATCATCATTTTTCAAGAAAAGAAGGAAGTGATTACTTCAGCCGAATTATGGATCATCGCCAACCTATTTATAGATGCTATTCGATTGCATCAAGCCGGAGTTCTAATCACAGAAGAGTTGTTCCCAGCCCTTTTGGGTATCTAAAAGTAGGAGATGAATATGAAAACAAGAACATGAAAGGGATGAGTAACCAGGATCAAGAACAAGGAGAACATCATCGATCTATTAGACTCAACAAAGAGGAGGTTCAATTCATAGATTTTCTTGGTGTGGGTATATCTTCTTGAGTCTTGATCACCTCAAAAAAATTTCATTTCTTTATAATTATATATCTTAATGGTAGTTTTAGCTTCACTCTTGTTTCATCTTGTGAAAAATGTTGATGCAAATGAAGTAGAAGTAGTTCAGCTGTCATATTTATCATATACTTAACAAGAACTCCTCTCTTTCTATGCTAAAATATATTATTATTGCTTCTTAATTACAAAGAATTTACACACCCTAAAAGAACATATATATTTAGACATTCATTAATATTCATATATTTCTCTAGGTTTAGAGATCTGAATTTGCATCCATATTTTATACTTGTAAAATCATTTTTAGCTTAGCTATGCACGTAGTCTTCTTTCCCTTTGTCTTAATTATTTATATCAATTCATTGAAGTGCAACCAAACAGATTTCATCAAATTTTCTAGTAATAGAAGTAAATTCATCAGAGGAATTTATGATATATTGGTTTCTCAGTTTCATAAACATATATATATCCAGTATCAGATCTTTTCGTGATCACATGGACAATTGATAAAACTAGTCATATATAGATACTAACACTGAAGAAAACTTAAAATTTTATTTGTTGAATTTAGTGCCTTGATTATTATTATTGTTATTGTTTGGGCTATTATTGAAACTTGCATTTACGTTAACAAGAAATAATGGAATATTTAGATATTTACTGTCTAATTGTACCATTTTATTTACACTATATTCAGTTTAAATGGGGAAGAATATGAAGGATTAGATAAGATAATCTAAATTGAACATGTTATAAGTAGGGATGCAGTCTCAAAGTGCATGAATCTGATACATGAAAATTAGGAACCTCAATGGAGAGATATAGTGAGGTATATTATGATGCGACAATCCTAAAATTTAAGTTTAGACGATTTCCAAATTAATTCAATTATTAAATTCTAAATTCAAACAATTGCAATATAAAATATTTTACCCCAAATCAACAAGGAGCTGGTAATAAAGAGTGTAAAGGAAAGAATTGGATTAATGCCACAAGTTAATACTAACCTAACAAGTAAATCAATTCTTAAGGTAGCCAAGTGAGCAACACATCTCAAGGAAATCTCAATTTTCATTACTCAAAAGCAATATTGTCTCTTACACACCTAAAACAACTATTTATAGTTTAGGGAAGACCAAATCTCTAGGGAAAAAGGATTACAATTATTAAAAAACCTAATTACCCAAATCCTCAATGAAAAAAAAACTAATAAAACACAAATAAATGGTAAGTAGGGGCCATATGGGTTTGTCCATTGGCCCACACGCCCAAAACATGGACTCAAAAGTCATGTGACTTTTAATAAAGTCACATGCCAAAACCCAAAACTAAGCTATGACCATGTAATTGTCTTAGGCCCAAATTGCAAAGATAGTGAAATAAACTCATATTACATAGAAATCACATGAAATGCACATGCCTTGCACATAATCAGTTGCATATAACATGCATATGACCTCACACATAACTTGCATATGACTTTAAGTTTGAAATATGAATTTTTTCTCTAGCCCATTGGAAGTGGTCTTCTTCTTCACACATCTAAATGAGTGCAACAAGCTTTGAGCTGCCACTTGACTTTTTTCTTTGTAACAAGCTTGATTCATGCATTTTCTTTGACATCTCTTGTCACTAAGTTTCAGACATATGTTTGTAAAGTTATCTTAAATTTATTTGCCCTTAATTTTGTGACTGGTCCATATGAGATCACCAATCTACCATCTGCTTAACATGTGAGATCACCTTCATGCCTTGCATAGCATCATATTATAATTGTCATTTATTTTTCTCTATCCCTTTTTCCTTTCTTTTAAATTCTTGTAGTGGCTTTTATTGATTTTAAAATTTTGCAAGGCTTAGCAAGCGTTTCAGTTAATATCCTTGTGAGAATTCTTCAGATCATATGTTCTTAATTTGATCATTTACTCTTTCATTTTCATTCATCATTAATTTATATAAAGACATTGATGTATTTTTGTCCTACCAACAAATTCAAAAATCTTATAATTTGTATTGCAGAATTTTCACTCATCAGTAATTATATAAAGACATTGATGTATTTTTGTTCTACCAACAAATTCAAAAATCTTATAATTTGTCTTGTAGAAAATGGACTCAAGAAGTTGATGTCGAACTTTTGGGAAATAGATAAAATTATAGCATATGAATTACATCTTTTTTTTTAATTTAATCAATACACACATTTACTTAGTGTAATATATTGAAAAGAAAAATAGGAGTAAAATAAGTATGTTTGCTTGTGACAAAGGAAGTATTATTTTATTGTTTTACCGGTAAGTTTTTTTTTTTTTAAAAAAAAGGAAATTGATAAAACAATCGACTAAAAAGCAGGCATGTTTGAAATAAAGGAGGCCAGAAATTTACAGCACAATGCAGGCTGCTCTTTTTTCTTAATTCTTTCCTTTTTATGCATAGGCTTACATTTGAGAGAAAAAATAATAATAATCTTTTAACAAAAACGATGATCTAGCAAGCCATATATATATATATATATATAATCAATAATAATTAATATGCATATATACGATTTTTCATGTTGAGGCTGCCTGTGCCTCGCATAGGCATGGTCACCATGTTTGAATGCATAAGCCAATAATTCATTTGTCAATGATTAACTTGTACAATTAATGAGTAATATGTGTAACTATATATAATTAAATTTATTCAGAATTGGAATTTGGAGATCCTATGACATCAATTTGAAGGACGAAAGACTTGGTGTCCAAATAACTTTGTTCAATAAACGTCCGAAAGTATAAAGCAAAATCTTGAAAGAATATTGGAACTGTTAAGTGAAGAAGAACCAACATATGTTTAACTTAAGCATAAAGCATTGGAATTTTTACTTTTAAGGAAATGATCATGCATCAGGGATACTTTAAGAAAGGTAAGTAGAAATTCTAGCATTTCGGAATGGCAGTTGTAACTGGTATGGATGTGTAAACTTCATTATTTTTTAACTAAACTGTAATTTTGTCTAGTAGGGATACGTCCAATTGGTTGCAATCTTGAGAAATCTTTTGGCTCCTCATCTTTCTTTTTCTCGAATTTTTCTTCATCTTCTGCTATCCATAGAACCCATTTTTCAATCAAGGTAAGGTGTTTTATATTCAGGGTGCAACATATAGCTAACACGAACAACCCTGTTCCTGGAAATTTAGACGGTCTTACAGCCGCAGCATTTGAACAGACCATTTGGGCTCTTTGGTTTTGCTGTTTATTAATGATTGGTGTCCCAGAGAGCAGGTCAATATAGCACATTAAATAATTTTCTGAATTCTGAAAACATGCCTAAATATAATGCTACATTTACGCTATCAGTAATACTATGGATGAACAAAGTTATGCCATGTGTTATGCTAATTAGTTAGGCCCTTCATGATCTCTAATTGATAGCTATCATCATCCATACTTCATCCTAACGCAAACCCAACTTTAGTCTAATTAAAAAAAATTGAACTCTATAAAACTTTCAAGCTTCAATTATTTCTCTACAAAAAGAAATATATATCTATCTCAAATTAGCCACCAATAATTAAATTTTAACTTATTGGTACTATTTTATCCTGTAATATTAATGAGATCTTGAATTCATACCCCCAATAATTTGGACCCAAAAGAAAATTGAAAATCTCAAACTTAGCTAATATGGTCCAGTCATGGTTCACGGGCGGCATCCTGAATCTGCTCGTGAATTTGCTGCCCATATCTTTTCTCAGTACTTGTTTAGATTTCACTTCAACTTTTAATTGAATTGCAGTTTACGACCAAGTAATCTGGGATAGTGGAGTTGTTAGCTTCATTTTAAATTAAAAAGGATTTTTCAATTCTCATCAATTCTGTCTCGTCCTTGTCCCAATTGTTTTTGAAACAGTAGGTCCTCCCCCTCCCCACCCAAGAAAAAAAATTATAGCTTTTTTCATGGTTTCCATTTTCCTATAAAATGGTTAACTTTCTTGCTTTGGATTTTCACTTATCCTCTCACTTCAAAAGAAAAAAAAACAGTGGTAGCTAACCTTGTTACGAAGCTCTATACTTCCTCATGGCTCAGGGAAGGGACAGTGCAAATTTAGCCATACTCACTATAGCAGCAGTACTGTGCCTAATTGCTCTTGCTGACCAAGTTCATGCTGCAACTTACTCTGTTGGTGGCTCTGGAGGTTGGACTTTTAATGTGGATAGTTGGCCTAAAGGCAAACGTTTTAGAGCTGGTGACACGCTGGGTATGTTTCTTTTACCTAAGTTGTTGTTCGGTTCTTTTCATTCTTCTCCCTCCTTTTTATTGAAGTAAAATTATATATGATGCAGTGTTCAATTATGATCCAACAAACCACAATGTGGTAGCTGTGAACAGAGGTGGTTATATCAGCTGCAGCGCTCCGGTCGCTGCTAAAGTGTTCAATTCAGGGAAAGATCAGATTAAGCTGGTGAAGGGACAAAATTTCTTCATATGCAGTATTGCTGGGCACTGCCAATCTGGAATGAAGATTGGTATTAATGCTGTATGAAGTTCCGCTATCAGCCAAGTGGTTTGGGTGTCGAATCTCTGTCTTGTAATACAGCCAGTTAAGAGTTTAAATCCTGATAACTAAGTAGATGGACTTGCACTATATGTGTTTGTGTCTTGTACAAATCATTGGCCTGTGGGACTTGGGGCTGGGTTTGGCTATATTTATTGAAATAAACTGTGTTTTCCTAACATTAAACTAGATTACAATGTGGATTATAATTTATTTTGATCATAAAAATAATTTAGTTTGATCTATATAAATTTATGTTTGATAAAGTAGGTTATTTAGAAAAAAATTATATTATAATATTTTAAAAAATAAACTAATAAAACTAGTTTTTTTTAAAAGTTAGTAGATTATGATTTTTCTTTCTGTTTATACCTTTATTTTTTTTATCAAAATTGTTATAATAATAATAATAATATAATTATTAAATTATTTAATAATAATAATAATAATAAAATATTAGATGATAAAGATAAATATATTTATTATATTGGAATAAAATATTTAATAAGTATTAATATTATACAATTCATTTTTATTATATATTTAAATAAATTTTATATAATATTTTTTTATTAATATAAAATATTATTTTATATTTTTTAGTTAGTTATACTAAACAATTCTAATCGAATCGAGCTATTAGACTTTTTAGCTCTGGCTTCAAATTAAATTATCATTCTGAGAATAGATTATAGCTAGTTTTAGAGAGCCAAAATCTAAACCTAGGGAATTTTAAAGTTGTTGGATTAAGGCCCAACAGTGTAAATCTTCTGGACCTACTGACACTGTTTTCTTTGCATACCTTATGATGACTTCAATATAATGCCTAAAAGCACATATTCTTGATAACGCCTCGGTCAGCATTGGCCTGCATGTATTTGGTTTTCATTCACAAATTTGATGGGTCCAAGTCGAGATTTGTCCCTTGTATGTTTGAATCCAAATAAATTCTAGGATCAACATAAAACCTTCGATGGATTAATTTTTTTATTAAAAAAAATTATTTTATCGGAGCTCAACCAAAATCCGTATAAATTATAATGATAAAAAAAATCCATATAAATTATTAAATCAAAATTTGAACATTCCTAGAGCTTGAATAATCCATTCATGTTAGGATAGCGGCAATATGGACAGAAAGGACTCCTCTGAAACCGCCTGAATATACAATTTTCATGATACGCATGCAAGCAAGGGAAAGTAATCACTCCCTTCCCAACTTGTACAAAATCTTCCAAGCAAATTGCCCTTTTTTCTGAAGGATTAGGACCCAAATTATCTGATCGCGAATTCCAGCTTTCTGCAGTGAGATGTTGATTGAGTCTGAGCCCAGAAGAACGGCATTCTTAAATAGGAAGCCGTGTCAAAATCCAAATTTCAACTGTACAATGTGATGCAGAACAATCATCACTACTAACTTGGGACTCAAAATCATGACAAATTTCTCTAATAAAGTGTCCAAGCCAATTAGTGGGTACCCCTTCTGCTTGTAAATTGCGGCGCAAATCTGCAAAGGATCTTGGATTTATGCCGATAGCATTGGCTATTATCTCAGAACATGAGGACGAAGGCGGCGCGGTCTGCAGTAGCCATGGTTACCACATGGATCTGTGGATGGTCAAGAAGTTCAATTTCGCGAAACATACGTAAGTTCATGTTAAAACCGTTGAGTTTCACATCACTGTCTTCCTCTACATAAGTTCCAATGGGATCCATTTCCACTTTTCAATTACTGATCAAAAACTCAAATTAGCTACGGGTGGAAAAAGTAATCGGTATTTATTAGTAACTAAATAGTACTGGCACGCCTTCAGCCTAGTGTAATAATATTATAATCTTGATTATAAAAATAATTTAATTTGACTAATAATATATATTTGATAAAATAATTTATATGAAAAAAACTAAATTATAAGCTAATAAAATTAGTTTTTTTATAAGATAGTAAATTATATTTTTTTCCTTTTTTATTCTTATTTTTTTTATGTTATAATAATAATATAATTATTAAATTATATATAATATATTATAAAATTATTTAATATGCACGTATATAATAATAATAATAATAATATTATTAATATTAATAATAATTTATAATTATTATTAATATTATTATTATTATTATGTTATATGATAAAAATATATATATTTACTATATTCGAATAAAATATATAATATAATTTTTATATTATTTAATATGTATATATATTAAATAATTCTTTTATATTATGTATTTAAATAAATTTTATATAATATTTTTAAATAATATAAACATATTATTTTATGTTATTTTATATTTTTCAACTACTTTTTTAAATATTTTTACCAAATACTTTTAATTGAATTAGTTAAATTATCAATTATTAAATTTTCAATTGTCAGATTATCAATTATTAAATTCTCAATTGTCAGATTATCAATTAGTTTTATCAGCAGAAAAATCCAATTTAGGTTGGGAAGCTTTTCCAATATTAATTCTCATTCAGGAGAAATTTCGGTTTAGGTAGAAGGGTATATGCATTGGGAATTATTTCCCACTTAAGAATATACTCAATATCTGTCCGTTATGAGAGGCCCACTCCATTTGCATTTTGAATTGCCCCATTATTTGTATTTATTATTGTAAATTTCTTTGATTACCTAAAAAAAAACGTTATGTTTCATAGGCTGAGCATGATTTCGGTTAAAATTAAATTAACTGTAAAATTAATTGAACCACATAATTCCATTAACTAACCAATTTATTTGATAAGATTTTGATTCGATAACGGTTAAGAGGATTGAGGGAATTCAATTTTTGATTAATTTGTTAACCACATTAACTGATTTACTTAGATTATTAAATTTTTTATAGTTAATTAATAATTTTTTTTGCCATTATGGAAAAATAATTTGATGACAATAAAAAAAATTACTTGGTTGAGGTAGTTTTATGTATAAAGAAAATTTGTGTTCGGAAGATTTTTATCCAATAATGGAACAACGGTTAGTTCGAATCGGATTAGTCAGAATCCTTAAATTTTTGGAAACCGGTTGATAATATGAAAAAAAAAAAATTATAGAGACTATTTAAGAAAATGAGTTTTGTTAAACATCCATCCATTTGCTCCGAAAAAAGGAAGAAAATTTTTCATTTGGTTTTAGTATTTGACTTATCAGAATATTTATAAAGTAAATTAATAAAAATATGGATTATATATAATTGAAAATAGAATTTGAGGGTTGAATATATAAAATAAAAATTTCAGAAACTATATTAATAAAAATAAAAATTCTAGATATCAAATAATACTTTTTTATCCAATTCAAAATACAAAATAATTTAATAATTGTTTCTCCATTTTATGGTTGAAATTTTATTGGGTGTTCGGACATGTATTATAGTAATAAATAGAGGAAATAAAATTACCAAATGAATGATACATTAAGATTTTTTTAAAAAATAGATATTTTCCATTTTTGTTTTTATTATTAAATTTTTTGGCAGTATTTAATATCATATTAGTTTTGTTAAATATGATGAAGATAATAACTTGAATTTAGTAAAATAATTTCAAATATATAATCTAAAAATTAGATATCTTTAAAAGGTGTTAATATCTTAAACACTTGGCATTATTTATATCATCCATGTGTTATGTTTCTCAATATAATGAAACAAGCACTCCAAACAATATTTAAATCCAAAGTGTATGCATCTTCAATTGATGGACAACATAAAATTTAATTGCGAAACTACGTATATCTAAATAATAATTTGTATATTATAAAAGCATATTATAAATCTTTAAAGTTTACAAGTATCACCTTCGGGCGGGATGTAAGTCTGATTTGTAATTTATTTAATAATAACTTCCATACAAAAATATTATAAGATGACATGATTCTCTCGAATTCGAGACATATGTATACAATTACTTTAAAATTTATAAGATAATATTCTACGATCTTGAGGTCCTACCTAGTATTAGTATAATTAATCTCAATGCATAGTTATAGTTAATTGGTTAAGGGTATATGCAATCTAAAGAAAACATTACACCTATACTATAATCTATAATTTTTTTTTCCTTGATGACGAGGTTTTTTTTTCTTTGCTGGAAATTACACAAAATTATGATAAAAATGCTATATTATGTTGTTTTAAGTAAGTAAACGAGCATGTGCTTTCTTCATTAATTATTTTTAGGAATCTTGCATTTCTTACCCTAATCAACTGATGGGCTAATGTTCTTCATGTAATTAGGGATGTGTATAATTGATACAACTTGAAATAACTGATCGATTGATCGACTAACAAGTTCAATTCGATTTATTCAAGTAGGTAAAGATTGAATCGAATGAATTTTATAATGATTAAGTTTATTTATTAAAATCGAATGAAATAACTTTTTTTTTATTTAATTCAAGATCTCGAATATCTAACTGGTGGAATCGATTCAAATGAAGTGTTTTAAAGAATAAAATAATAGAGTTCTTTAATGGAGTGCCTGGCCCTGCTCACCTTTGTTCTAGTTATGAATGCCAATGTGCACAGTTCTCATTTCAACGATAAGGGAAAATTCCCAGAAGAAACAGAGGAGGAAGAGGGAGTTGACTTTGACTAGGCCGTTTCAGATAATTAGACATATTGATGGCCCCGCAGTGAACGACCCGATTTACTTTTCTTAGTTTTCTAGTCTTTGCCGTCCACTGGCCATTGCGATCCAAAAACTTCTAAATTTCCTACACCACACCCTTATATTATATTTTGAGACATTTATTTTTTTCTAGAAAAATTTTATGTATGTCCATATTTGAAAATAAATTAAACAATTATTGATATTTGGAAAGTATATACCTTTTTTACTGTATTAAAAATTTTAACTACTTTTTGGGTGGATAACATTTTTTTTATATATACAAAGAATTTTACTAACATATTTAATCTCTTTTTTGTGAAGGATTTTAGTTTATCAGTATTAACAGGTCTGAACTTTAATTTTTAATTGAAAATTAAGCAACTATAGATGTTAATCAAATAAAATATAAATATTTGACACAAATATTAAAACGTAATAATAATTTTTTTACATTTTTAGCTACTTTTACTAAATATTTTTAATTTAATCAGTTTTAGTTACTGAATTTTCTTATTAGTCGATAACTAGATTATCAAATTTTACAAAATAAAAGTCCTAATCATTATTAATTAAATTCTTAAAAAATGTAACCACATATTACAATAATAAGTGTTTTGGTTAGACTGAGATCACAAAGACGGATTTTCCTCCCTATTGTATGTATGAAGCAAGTGGAGCTTATTTATTTCAATAATAATCCTTCGCTTAAATAATATATAAATAATGTCCTCAATTTTCTTTCCTAATAAAATCTGAACATTGACTTTGGAAGTTTTGATTGGAAATTGCAAATTACATAGTTTCATAATACCAAGAAACTCCAATCTTCTTGCCTATCATCCAATTCTTTTTCTTCAACCTCTCATCCTCCTCACAAACCCAATTCAAGAAACTCACCATCATCATCAATTGCAGCCATGGATATAGAGCAAGAAGAGATGCAGTTTCTTGGAATTCTTGACATCTACAAAGAATCATACAAGATCATCTTCACATGGAGAAAAATTTTCAGCAAGATAACACTAGCACTAATTCTTCCTCTATCTTTCATCTTCCTAGCTCACATACAGATATCAGATCTCATATTCGCAAGCATAATCCACGATGAGATTCAGCTAGATCAAACCCGAGCCGGCTCGCCAAGATACAAGAAACTCAGCGATCTAATCTCCTCAGAATGGGCGTATTTCTGGCTTTTCAAAGCTGCATACTTCACTTTCTTCCTCATTTTCTCTCTGCTATCAACTGCTGCGGTGGTTTACACCATAGCCTCGATCTACACCGGCCGAGAAGTAACTTTCAAGAAAGTTATGAGCGTAGTCCCTAAGGTTTGGAAGAGGCTAATGGTGACATTCTTGTGCATATTTGGTGCTTTCTTCGCCTACAACATAGTCGCTGGCCTTCTTTTTATATCATTGATTTTCTTTATGTTAGGCACTCATCTTGAAGTTGTATTATTCTTTGGTTTGTTGGTATTATACTTTACGGGTATTATTTATCTTAGCATAATATGGCAATTGGCCAGTGTTGTGTCTGTGTTAGAGGATGCGCGTGGGGTTGAGGCCATGGTTAAAAGCAGAGCTCTGATTCAGGGGAAGACGTGGACTGCAGCATTCATATTTTTCAAGTTGAATCTTTCTGTTTTTATAATACAGTTCGCATTTGAAAGGCTGGTTGTCCATGGAAGCTCATTTGGTATGGCGAATAGGATTTGTTATGGGATTATTTGTTTCTTATTGCTGTTTAAGTTGTTCTTGTTTGGACTTGTTATTCAGACTGTGATTTACTTCGTTTGTAAATCATATCACCACCAAAATATTGACAAATCAGCCCTTTCTGATCATCTTGAAGTTTATCTTGGAGAGTATGTTCCTTTGAAGGCAAAAGATGTCCAGCTTGAGCAATTTGATGTATGAATTTGATGATGATCTGTTATAGAAATCTGCAGAGAAACAAGAACAATAATGGCTGTAATGTTTTTGTTTTCTCCTTTTTTTTTTCAATGCTTCTCCTGTAATACTTGATTGGAATCAATTATGTATTTAGTTACTTTCTATAAATTACAAGACATAAGTTAAATCTCATTCTTGTTTTTTGGCTTCTATTTTGTTTAAGCCTTATCTTCAAAATGAAATTTATCTTGAAGATGCCATGTGTTTGACCAAGATTAATGGTATATTTGAATTGGGTGGGGCTACATGACCCAAGTCCCAAACAAAAAAGAAACATTAAAATTAGAATGGACTTTAGTCATTTGAAAAGTCATCCGAAAGGGAATTTCTAGGAAGTCGAGGAAAATAATTGATGCCCCCAGAAAATGAAAGACGGCCAGCCGGCAGGGCACCATCAACTGCACCAGAGGATTTGCTCTACAAGAAAACAATGTCAATAAAGGAAACCTTTTTGATGGGTATGAAATTCTCAAATTCAACGATGAGGGAATGGAATTAAGAATGAGATTACATTTGGGACTGGAATGATGTTAAGAGAGTCCTCTGATTTTGGGAATGCCTGAGGGCTAAGAAGATTTGTCCTCGTGATTCCATGCAGAGCCAATGACAACCGTTGCTTGCTCACATACTAGCCTCTGATCGCTAGATTTAGTCTTAGAATGGGTGGCATTAGTCGCATCGTTTTCTTTTCAAAGATTAATTTAACTTCTTCTCGAATTAAATCAGGCTCACACTTTGGACCAGCATTAAATACAGTAGTTGGGAAGGAAGTTCACCCGTGGCATGTGTCTTGCACGTGCTATCGAATTATATTTTCCTCTATCACTTTTAGTGATTAAATCACAAAGGAGATCCATGTCAATGTGTATTGATCTGCTTTTTATGCAGATGATAACAATGGTGGCAGTGGCACAGCATTGCTCCTTCAACGCACATTACATCCTGACCTTACAATTAAACAACCGGCATTTAATTTGCCTTTGTACTGTGAACCAGGATAATTGTTGTGATTTGTTAGAGAAGGCACTCTTCCATACGTATCGACCAGAGTCACAGATAAAAAGGAGTTCCATTAACACTAAATTGCTGTATATAACATATTCTTCTGCTTCAGATGGAAGCTAAGTTTCCGCTCAAATTCTCCTAAAAGCACTACAAATTAGTGGAACAATGAAGGGGAATTCACCACTTCTTTTTTCTTTTTGTTGGGCAAACAATAACCCTATAACTCTATTCATATAACAACAGATTAACCAAGAATAAAGTGCATAAATATTTGAAGTGACCTTTATTCAAATTTACACTACATGAGAAACTTAGATGTGTGTACAACAGTTTCATCGAAGATATGAGCTAAATTGCATAGCAGAAACTTTACAATCAATTAGCAAATGACATAAATTTGTTAATGTGTATACTTTTTGGTGATGTAGGCGATTAGGTTTGTATACTAGAATTGAAAGCATAAATGGAAAACATTGAGGTTGGATACTCAAGTTGCTTTGTAGTCATTGGAATGATAACAGTTTGTAGACTATATATGGTCTTTGGTGAACGGAAATTAATCTTTTAATGTACAATCATTGGAATCGTTAATTGTTAATTACAAGACTTCAAAAAAAAAAAGTTTCTGTTTCTGTTTCTGTTATTTGGAAAACAAGTATTTCCAATGTTACTTTCTTTATCCATTAATCCCCTTGTTCTTAATTCTGTATCCATAGGTTCCAATTGACTTTGTTTTTTATTAATTATTTAATTAATTAAATTATTGATAAATGGGTTTTCGAGTTAATCCAATTCTAAAAGCTAGTTAAGAAATAAGAATTGTACAAATCATTATAAAAAAAATACTTAAATGCTATTATTAGCAACGAAAAGAAATCTCAACACAGATTTAACTCTGTTAAACGTACATTGTCTTTGCTTACACTTATTTTTAGCGACAACATATATTTGCTTCGGATTATGAAATTATCATGCTTAAATCATCAATAATTTTTTTTAAAAAAAAACTCAATTCCACTAATTCTTGATTCCTATTTAGTTAGGGTCAGCCATTTGAATGATATTACCTAATTATAAAATTAATTTTTTTTTCCAAAAACTTATTATAAAATTATTATTTAAGTACGACAACCTTAGCCGCGTGGAACGGAGAGCACAAAGGAGTAGAGAAATTGATATTAGGTGTGGATGGACAATTGGACATTAATTCCAATGTGCCATGGAGCAAACTGTATTACATGTCCTGATGCTGTTAAAAAAAAATTCTGTACGAGAATGAGAATTTCATAAAGTGTGTCGGATTCAAGACATTCCTTCCACACGCGGCAAAAAAAATTCTACTAGTGACAATTTGAGCCATCAATATAGATTTGGAAAAGACCTACCAAAGAGATAAGAAGATAAAAGGAAATCCCCTTTTGAATATATAAATAATATTTTAAATCTATTAATTACAATTTGAACATCTATTACATATATTTTTAAGTTAATGAATAATGTTAATGGTAATTGTCTTTAATGAAAAAGCTGAAATGAAAACGGAAAAATGAATAAATAATTATTTTAATTATTTATAAGAAAAAAAGTGCATTTCAAAATATTTGTAATTAGAATTTGTTTGGTAAAACTAGTTGATAATTTAGTAGTTGACTTACTAATTCAATTAAAAGTGTTCGCTAAAATTAACTGAAAATATAGCTGAAAAATGTAAAATGACATAAAATAATATATTTTTATTAATAAAAAATATTATATAAAATTTATTTAAATAAATAATAAAAATAAATTATATAATATATATGTGTATTAAACAATATAAAAATTATATTAAACATCTCATCCCAATATAATAAACACATTTATCTTTATCATCTAACATTTTATTATTGTTATTATTATTATTATTATTATTATTATTATTATAACATGTAATTTGATAATAAAATAAGGGTATAAAGAAAAATAAAAATTGTAATCTACTAGTTTTTTTAAAAAAAATTAATTCTATTAGCTTATTTTTTTGGGAGATTATAATATAATGTTTTTTTTCGAAGTAACATATTTTACTAAATACAAATTATTATTCAAATTAGATTATTTTTATAGTCAAACTATATTATAATATAGTTTGGTGTTACCAAACAGTATCTTAATATTTTTTTTAAGTTTTAAAGATGAGCTACAAAATTGAAAATACAATTTTGCATTTTAAATGAATTGTTTTGAGCCGATAGATGTTGTAGGAGACGGATTCCACATAGAATCCACAAATATTCCTTAAGATTTCTATGAAGTTAAACATAACATCACAAACGTTATCTTTCAAAATATGAATAAATATGAGTGTAACTGGGAAATTTAAAATCTTATTTAGACATTTGTATTGGATTTGCATTTTTTTCTATATTGTCTGTCTAATTTTGTTCATTATTTACATTTCATATGTTTATACAAATATTAATAAAAAGTGAAAGTGTTCCAATATAAATTTAGTAATTGGTAGTGTGATCATCTTTTTTTAGTACTGCGGTCACTTTTTTTTTCTTAAAAGACGAAGTGTTTTAGATGGATCCTAATTATGAGCGATATCTTTAAATCATATTTATATCCAGACTAATCTCTGCTCGAGTTGAAAAGAATTCTTTTTCGATATAGAAGCTTTGGCCAAAAAATCAGTTGCATACAAAGTAGGATTTGAATCCAAAATTTTTTAAACTAAGAACAGATTTCTTACCATTTGATCTGTATCTCTTGGTTACTTCTGCGATCACTTTAAATGTAAAAGAAAAAATGGCAGAGTTTTTGGAGGAGAATGCAACCATAGGCATTAGGCAATCAAAGGCAACAGCTTTCGAGCGTGGAGTAAAAAGTTGTTGAAATGTTATAACTAGCTCAGTAGAGTAAATATATATTTTTTTAATTTTTTTTGGCGCAAAAAATATGTATTTTTATTTGTTATATCTACTTCTAATGTGTCACTTTTACACATTAATATTTTTTATTTTTTATTTGTGATATAAAATACTTTAATTTTTATTGTGTAATAAAAAATCCTTTTAACCTATTATAACAGATTTTGTAGGTTAAAACACTGATTAATAGCAAGTAGTGTTACACATTGTTGCGCTTAATAATAATAATATTTTTTCTTAATTTTTTATCTGTTTATATAATTATAAATAATTCAAATTCTCTAATTGGCTTTTTTTTAATATTTATGATGAATATTATGTTTTATTCTTTGTTTCTGCAATTTTAAAGTTAACACTATTCAGTAAAAAAAAAAAGAAAGTTATTGATTTTACTGTTAAATATCTCATTTAATATCTTAAAAACAACCTCACTTGTTTTTTAACATATAGGATTTTTTTTTTTAAAAAAAAGTACTTTCTCCATAATAGCTGAAATAGAATTTTTCACATTTTCATATATTTTTCACATTGAGAGATAATTTTTTTTTCCTCTTTTTTCATCTTTTTCTCACTTCCAGCCAAAAATATTTTTGCTTTTCAAATTAAAATTTTCTTTTACTTGTAGCCAATTAATTTCTCCATTATTCATAACAAATATAAAAAAAGCTGTCTTGTTTTATTATTATTAAAAAGAAAAAATGAATCATTATGACACCCAGTGAAAATTTTAATTTGTAAAGTCTGTTAGAATATGTTAGAGAATTTTTTTTTGATATATCAATGGAAGTATATATATATATTAGTGATAAGTTGGGATACAGTGGAACTCCACCCTTTTATATTACATAGAATATACAGTTTTCTGGAAAAGTAGAACCAAATGGCTAGTTGTTCTAATATCTCATAACTTATTATTAAATGAAACAAACACTTGATCACAATAAATTTTGAAAACACATAATTTGTTCTAAGATTTTCGCCCTGATAGCATATAGAGTTTAGCTTCTCATAAAGTGTTTCAGATTTGAAAAAAAAGTGAAAATACATGCGGTTACATACATACACTTATCAACATTTTTGATATAGAAAAAGGCAAAATACATTTCTAATTATATGTATTTATCAATTTTTACCATTTTACCATTTTGATCAGTTTTTAGTCTGTTTTACTTCTTAAAAATCAAATTTTCGTCGGATTTATAGTATTTTTGAAATATTAAATGACCAAATTGATAAAAAATGAAATATAAAAGATAATTTGGACAAAAAAACATATAAAGAAGTGAAAAGATAAAAATAGACAAATTCCAAAAAAATCAACACATAAAACATGATGAGTTGCTAATAGGAGTAAAATTCTTCTTTTTTATTGCTTGTATTGTTGGAAAAGTTAATAATTGATTTTTAATATAGATTAATTTTATTAACATTTCTATTTTTGTACTTCTATATTTATTATAAATTAATATCATTGTATTTCTTATAAGAAATAAATAGGAACCATAAAAAAATAAAGAATATCAAATTAAAAAAATAAATTCACACCTTACCAAATCTTCAATTCTATAGAAATATTTAGTAAATTTTATTGGTTTAAAATTTGAACAAGATCAACTGATTAGATTAATTTAATCAGAAATAAATCAATAATTTGATTTTTTTTTCATACTAAAAATCATATTTGATCAAATTTAATCAGAATTCAATCAAAATAAACGGTAAAATCAGTGTTATATATATATATAAATATATGTTGAATGATCATATAAATAAATACAAAATAAAATAATTTAGATTAAAATAAATAATCCATATTAGTTTAGATTCATTAAACATCCTTTTCACCAGAAAAGAGGCTTACTTGATGATTTGAACTCCGATGATCTTTTGATCGTTCGTTTAGATATTCAAGTACCAACTTAGAAAAAATAGTACTTGTTTCACCGTATTAAAAACCATTACTTGCTGGCATAAGCATTAAGCAACCGGTGCGAATGTGAAAACGGCCATTACAACTTACAAGAAAGAAAGAAGAAGACTTTAGAGCTTTCTTTGTATTTCTGCAATCTCTCCTTTCACTTTTTTGCTCTCCTCTCTCTCTCTCTCTCTCAATCTCCTCTTCCTTTACCAAAACAGCGTCTGCGGATCTAATCCCTTCTTTCTTCTCACCAATTCCCAGGTATTGATTCTCTCTTTCATTCTCTGCCTCTGTGTCTATGCAATATTTATTTATCAATCTTAGTTGGTTTCTTCGTGTAATTGAGTGTGCATTGATGATTTAAAGGTTTTTTTTTGGTGTTGAGATTATTGGGTTACTAATGGAATCTTCTTCGAGTCAACTGGAATTTGATTATTTGTTCAAGTTGTTGATGATTGGGGATTCTGGTGTGGGGAAGAGTAGTCTGCTCTTGAGTTTCACTTCCAACACTTTCGAGGATCTCTCTCCTACCATAGGTGACCTTACATCATTATCTTCCATAAATTTTAATTGGTTGCTTCTTTTTTTACTGGTTATATATGTTTCATTGAATTATACTGCATGTGGGATTGATGTATTAGTATTATAATTGGTGCTTACATCAAATGCATGGTTTTGAGCTTCTTGATTTTCTGACTGGAAAGTGGTCGTATTTGATTGAGCATAAAAATAGTGTTTTTATGCATTTTCACAGGCATGCAATTTTCATAGCTGAAAACATATGGCAAGCAGAACTGAAAGTTGCAATTATTGGTCTTGTGTACCAATGGATTCTTAATTGTTGTAAAACCATTGTGCTTATAACTATGTTTGGGATGAATTCTTTCACAAAATCAAGCCTTTTTTTTAATGGGACATTTTGACACACAATTTTAATCTTTGATCAATCTTGCAGGTGTGGATTTTAAGGTAAAACATGTTACTATAGGTGGGAAAAAGTTAAAACTTGCCATTTGGGACACAGGTAAAACTTCTTTTTCTTAATGATTTATTTCTGAAATGCTTGTCCCCTTTTTTGTTTTGTTTGTACATCTAATTTCTTCTCCCTCCCTCTTCTTTTACTCTCCTACATGGATGTCTGTTTAGAGAGAGATTAAACTTCCATACTTAAACTTCCATACTTGGCACATGTCAAACACAGTGGAATCAAGATTGATTTATATGCTCCTAACCTAATGCTTAAATAAAATTTCTGAACGGGGAATAGCAGGTTTTACTGTTTGTGAGTGGGGATTCAGAGTGATATCAGGATTATATATAAAGATCCAAATAAGTTTTTGATTAGGTAGAAGCAGTTTTTCTGATTAGATTGAAATCTTTATTCTATTTTAACAATGAATGAATAGAAGAGCTATCAACTTGGCATTTTGATTGTCAGAAGTTTTTTTTTTTTGCTCTATGCATCAGTGCTTGTATGTCTTAATTTATTTTCTCAATAATTTCATTTAAACCTATTTCAAGAATATGGTTTAGTCAGTAGCATAGCAATTTCAAGAATATGGTTTAGTCAGTAGCATTTGCTATGTTTAATCAGCAAAGGGTAATTTAACAAATTGTATCATTTTGCAGCTGGACAGGAGAGATTTAGAACGCTTACTAGCTCATATTACAGAGGAGCTCAAGGGATAATAATGGGTATATGGATTCATCTTGTTTTCCTCATTCTCATGTTGTTAACTTGTCCATGGCCATCCATTTCTGCTCTTGTTTGCCATTGATGAAATAAAAATGTAAATATTCCATCTTTACTGGTGGAAAAAAGAAAAGTGCACTATTCAGATTTTACAGAATGTCCACATTTCTGTGTGGAGGTGATACTAATTGCATAGGTCAGTTTTTTACACCATTGCATATTTCTTCTCCCTAACTGGTTAGCATCCTTACACAGACTCATCTGAGATTCATGAATTATTAATTCCATCAGAGTTTTAGGGGTATGCTTATGTTGATCTATAAATAATTTAACTTAGTGAAAAACTGTCAGCAATTTTTGGAAGTGTGACTGTTTTGTTGATTTCATTATATTTCTCTCATGTTTCCCTTGCTCTAACCTCTAGATTGCTTTGGAAATTTCTACAGTATATGATGTAACAAGACGAGAAACATTTACAAATTTATCTGATATATGGGCTAAGGAGATTGATTTATATTCAACAAATCAGGATTGCATCAAGCTGCTTGTTGGCAACAAAGTTGACAAGGTACATTCAGTAAAAACATTCGTGTAAATTAATTACTTTTTTTTTATTGTTTATTGTGATTGGAAATACTAGTTTTTATGCCTTTTTATTCTTGGAAAACTAGCACCTAAACACATTTTAATATCCATTTAGCTTCTAGTATATTCTGAACCCATTTTTTTCCCCATAGTTTGCTGTCTCATTATCTTATTATATAAACTTCGTTTAAATGTTTTGAATGGCAAGGGATTTATTCACATTTGAGCATACCTTTTTCAGGAAAGTGAAAGGGTTGTCACCAAAAAAGAGGGTATAGACTTTGCCAGGGAATATGGATGTCTCTTTCTTGAATGTAGTGCAAAAACTCGAGTGAATGTAGAGCAATGCTTTGAGGAGCTTGTTTTAAAGGTAAATGAAATGCTAGCATGTTCTGCTATATTTTATTTGCAATAATGGTCTATTTTTTAAGTTAATCTGCACTTTTCTTTGTACCCAAGTATTTTATTAGAGACAATGTGTTCATTATTATGAGACGAGGTTTCCTCTGCATATCTTCCATTGAAGTAAATGCCAATTGTCTTCTGTTTCTTCTGTTGCTCTTCATCATTCCTGATATTATATATTGTTTGCTTCCTCGTGAAACACCTTGAAAATCCAACAAATAACCTCTTTTTTTCTGTTTTTTCTCTTGAAATAACTGAGATATCTCATCTCTTGTCGAGGGAGTAGTGGGTTAATTTTGCCAGTTTGGAGGAAGAATCTGCTTAGATGGTACAAAATTTGAATCTCTTACCGTGAAAAAGTAGAGTTTGGTTAGATAGTGTGGTTGCTGAGCAAGAATCAATATTATGGTGTTTGAATAGATTTTATGCCTCATTGTGGTTTAGAAACTCACATAACCTCTGATTGAAAGGCAAAATTCACGACTAGCTGCTATGTACATCAATAAGTAGGGGGATGGAAGTACTGTGGATGTGGATCTGTCTTCAATTACATAGCTAAAGACAATGATATGATATTATTTGGTCATGCAGATTTTAGAAACGCCAAGTCTGTTGGCTGAAGGCTCGAGTGGCGTGAAGAAGAACATCTTCAAACAGAAGCCTCCACAGGACGTTCCAACTAGTAGTTGTTGTTCTTGGTGATTTCATACTTACGTTCTTGCTGCTTTCTTTGTTGAAGAAATAGCCTCTGGGTTTCAATTGTTCTTTTTCCTCTATATGATCATCTTGGACAGACAGTGAAATGTACATTAATTACAAAATGGCAGATTACTGTATTCTTTTTATGCAATGGCTCCATGGGTTTTATCTATTCCCATATTTTTAGCAAATGAAGTGAAACGAAAATCATTAACAGCTTTCGTACATAAAATAGAAGCTTAATGTTGAACTTGGATCATGGTTTTCCAACCTCAGACAGTCGGTCACTGTCGTGAACCTTTTCTAGTAAATGCTCAAATTTTTTTATTATAATTATAAATGCAGTTAATTTCTAATTAAAATTTATTGTTAAGGCTGCACAAAAATTAATAAAACCGATGAAATTAAATTTATTCAATTCAATCCAAATTAAAAATTACAGTTTAGGTGGTTTTGTGAATTATTATGATTTTGAAATTTTTATAAATTATTTTTTTGATTTAGTTTGGATTATCCAATAAGATCTGCCTTTTATATATATATATATATATATATATTTGCATAAAATTTTATCTAATTTTTTGGAGCGATATAGATATATTGATATTTACATGGATATATACCGGATGCCTCTGAATAACTTCCTAAAGTCATATAGAGTCATCGAATCGGCCCAATCAGCAACCAAATTTTTTGTTTGTAGAATTTTTTAGAATCAAGTGTTAAATTCAATTTGGAACAAATTACTTTGAATAATGTAATTTAGTTTATTAATTATATCTTGAATTTTCTGTAAATTAAAATAGTGTCAACAATTTTTATGTTATTATGTTGATTATTGTTTTAAGTTAATATTTATTGAATATTTATGATATTTAAATTTTTTTTTTTATTTTATTCATTCATTCATTTATAAAAACAGACCAAACCGACTATTTAAATCGAATTCAAATAATATTTATTTGAATATTTTTATTAATAATTGGTATAATAAAAAAATTAAAATATTTAAAAATTGATTTTATTAGTTTGATTATAAATATTTAGCCTAAACCAACTAAATCTAACTATAAACAGGAGTGAAAATTAATTTTAAAGGTTTAATGGAGATAATTACAACGGCAAATGCCGTTAAGAAAAAAAAATCACAATGGTTCGGCCAATGGCCGAATCTAACTAAGGCTGCATTGTTTTTTTAAATCTACGGTCTAGCCAATTCGTTGGATCCAATAAATAGAAATTATTTTTCAAAATAATCCGCTTCTCACTAGAAGACAAAAGAAAAATAAAATAAAAAATAAATAAATAGAGAAAACGGCAGCAAAAAGCGATAAAGAGGTATACGGATTCTGCCGCCACCACCACCACCACCCCCAACCCCCAACAACCACCACCACCTCCAATCATCCTCCTCCTGTTCCCATTTACTGCTTTTCTCGTTCTTTAAACTCTAAATCAATCAATCTATCAACCTGACGGATTCTGCTTCTCCCCGCACCCTCGCGTCCGCCTCCCCCGGAGGGGATGCCGATGCTGAGGTCTCTCAACCTCCTCCACCAGCTGCACCTTCACTACCACTGCCATCACGTCCTCTGCTTCCGGCTGAAACTTCGGTCGAATCAGCACTACACCCTCATTCATTGCAATCGGACAGTATGATATCCAATAGGGATCCCAATGCCCTCTTCAGCGGTGGCGGTTTCAGGTTCCTGTTTTCAATTTAATTTTTATAATAAAATTCACCATTTATACTGTCAATCTTTTTGTTCGCCCCTTTTTGTGTATATTATGTTCTGTCCACTCCTGTAGGTCTTCCTTTATATGGGGTGCAAGTTTTTTGGTGTAGGCTGTTCATTTCGTCATATATGGCTTACTAGAATATTCTATTTCCTGACTGAACTGCGTTGCGGTTTTGATAATGTATAGAATGTAGTATTCACTGTGATTTTTGCTTCAAGTGATGCAAAAATTGAATCTTTGCATCTAATTTGTAGGGATATCAAGTGAACGCTCAGACAGAGATTGGTTGTTCACATTCAGAAGATAAGTTGTTGGGTCATTAACGTAGTGGCTGAGCTGTTCTTGATCATATACAAACTTTTTGATGTAGAAAGAAGAAAAATTTCTTGAAAATTTTCATCATTTTTTCCTCCTCCTGTTTCTCTCTTTCCTTTTCTTTTTTCCCCCTCTTTTAATTTTTAGATTAGTTTAAGCTTTTTAGGAGGTCTAGTCAGTTGATACTGATCTTAGCTAGTCAATTGGAAAGCTTTGCTAGTGATAGAAAATATTTCAGAATATAAATTATGGGAAAGGCTAGTTGAAGAAGCATAAGGTATCTTGGGAGCCAAATTTAAATCAGTTTGTATTTATATGTTGGGGATGAACTTATTCCCTTCTACTTGATCCTGTGGAAAGTAGAGTGAAATGACAAGTCTGATATTGAGGTTATCATGACAATACTGGTTTTGAGATTATCAACCATCCTTGTGGTGAAGATTCAGAATTAATGGTTCGTATAACCTCGTTCATAAATATGCTGTTGTATTAGGAAATCTGATCTGGGACTGGAAACATTGTATTGCCTAAAGCATTGTAAAATTCTTGTTTTATTCATTTTCTCAACTTATCCAAATCTGAATTATTGAATTATAGCCATTACAGAGTTAGGGTTACCACTGGAATCCTTTGCCTAAGTTGTTGTTTCTTCACCTAAAGCTAGTCCACATCCATAGCATCCAGCATATGCTTGATTCAGTTGTTTTAACCCAACAGCTTGAGGATTTAACAGAAGGTGGTTCAGCTGTGTCAAATGTAATGAACTACTGCTAAAGGCAAGAGGAACTAAGTTATCAATTTTGACTTAGTCTATTTGTTCTACTATGATGTTGTGCTTGTGTTTCTCCTTCTTTCCCCTTCCACTAAACATCTTAGTCCTTTAATACTAATAAATTCCTCAAATTTTATGTATTATTCTTAGTTGCTTAAACATGATTAGAACTGCTACTTTTGATAGTAGGTTAGATTTGCATAAATATGGTGGTTTTAGTTAAGAAAATTAGGGTTTTTGGGGTTTATGTATAAGGGTAGGCAGTAGGAATTGGGTCAAAAACCAATTAGGGTTTGATTTAATTGGGGTTTGTCAAAAAAAAAAAAAAAAAAGAGGACAAAATGAAGGAGTACATTGCTGGAGCTATCAGGCATGAAGAACTTTATAGTTTTATAAGTGTGTTTTGGGGTTAAATTGGTAGGGCATGCTCTAAAATGGTATTAGGTCTCTATGATCCTATCAGTGAGTTTCATCATTGTGCTGTAAACAGTACCTTAGACACTGTGGCAACCAAAACAGAGAGATTAAGAGAAGAAATTACTCTAGGCAGGCATCCGTGATCCATGTTTCAGTATCCAAAATATTTTTTAACTTAATAGAGTGAAAAGAAAAAATAGCTTAATGGTTTTATGAAAATTCATTGTTAACGGTTATTGGTTGTCCTATTAGATGTGGTAATCTGATATAAGATTTCTTTTTGGTACAAAACAGAAAAACTCTCACAAGGGATGCCCTAACATCATCAGAAAACAGGAAGAGCATCCATCCCTTCCAATTGCTGCCCCATATTTTCAAACTTACAACTTGAGTACCACCTATTTTTGCTAGGAAGGACAGCAAACTCTAATTCACTACATGCTATTAGAATTACTAAATGGTGAAAGACCGGTCACTTGGGAAAAATTTTATGCAGTCCAAATTCCTGTTTTCTTGGCATAGGTATAATGGTTTTAGCCATGGGTTTTGGAATTGCATATCTTCCGTGTAACTATCTAATTAATAAGATGCATCATAATTTCCTAGTTGTACTGAATTTCCTAGAAAGACAATGATATTCACATTTAAAACCAGAAACAAAATTTGGTTTTATTCTATTTCATGTATTCCAAATTTTAGTTTCTGCAGTTTCCATGTCAGGAAGAAAAGTAAAATTATCAGGTTTATATACAATAGAGAGGCCAGGAATTTATGTATCTCAAGTTGCGTGATTTTTCATTTTGAAAGCCAAAAGAGCTATACCTTGGATTTTTAACCATGGGGTTTTGGACTTGCATTTCTCCTACATAACTATCTAGTTCATAAGATGCATCATAATTCCCGAAGTTTACTGAATTTGTTCCTAGCTCATTTTTTTCAAATAGAGAGACATTAATATTTGTATTTGAAACCAGATACAAGATTTGGTTCTATGCTTTTTCATGGACTCCAAATTTTAGTTTCTGCAATTCCCATGTCAGGAAGAAAAGCAAAATTATTAGGTTTACATACATTAGAGAAGCCTGGAATTACCTATATTTCAAGTTGTGTAACTTTTCATTTTAAAAGCCAAAAGAACTGTGCCTTGGATTTTCATCACAAGTTCGGAAATTGGTGCAAGATATATTGATGTCTTCTTTCTTTGCTTTATTGCCTTTTTGTCCTTTCAGCTTTCTCTCTGGAAGTCGTACTGCAAAATTCAGCTATGGATATTCAAGTTTTAAGGGCAAAAGGGCTTCCATGGAGGATTTTTATGAAACAAGGATATCTGAAGTTGATGGTCAAATGGTTGCCTTCTTTGGTGTTTTTGATGGTATCACTCCTTTCACTGTTAAGTTAGTACAATATTGTGTTTGCAACACATGAAAATAATAAGTTGAGGCTGTGTTTTATTTTTCCCATTAATTGTGTACTAGTTTGCATCAATTTACGCTTTTCTCTACTTTTAGAGGACATGGACCTTTGCAAGTGAGATATTTGAACAGTCAATATGATGATATTTCTCGGGATTTAATCTTTAAAAAAGGGCAAACTTTTATGGAAGGGGAGGGAGAAAATTTATAAATAATTTTTCTTGTCATCTCCTTTGTATTTTTTTTATAAAACCTGGGTGGCATCTGAGCATAGTTGTTAAAACTTAAAATCATACGGTTCAGTTCAGTTCTCCCTTATAACAATTCTAATTTAGTGGGTGAAAAGCAAAAATACATGAATTTTGGCTGAATTGGCGGAATCACAATGAATTGGTGTGACTTTTGGAATTCCAATTATTCTTTAACTACAAATATTAAAAGACCAAATAGGTGTAAAAAATAAAAATTAATTCCATACTTGGACAAATAATTCAAACCCTCATCCAAGTAAAAGGAGAATTGGGTTGAAAACCTTCACATATGCAGACAGTGAACACAGAAATGATTCACCAAATGAAATTTTAATGCATGCTTTGTTTCTACTTCAATTCCATTGTTCCTCATAAAATTTCATCCCAAGCTGTTGGGGTAAACTTGCATGAGGCCCATTTTGAACTCTAAAAGTTGTTTAACTGCTTCTAATTTCCCTGGTCCCTATTCTCTGTTTTTTCTGCTCTTCTGCTTTCTGCGTTTGAAACTCTAATTGTAAGGTACTTAGGTTAGCGTTAGTGTTAGCTATTTCTGTTTTCTTTCTTACCCATGCAATGAGCCACTATCTTTTTAATATTATTATAATTTTAAATTAACTTTATTGACACATTGTACTTAAACTATTTATCATCTGTGATTCTAAACTAAAATATAAATTTATGATATAAATATTTAATTCTAGATATGGATGCATTTATAAAATAAAATTATATATTTTTTCTCATATATTTATTGTAGTTACTTATTTTATATCAATGTATATTGATTTTTGTTAATTTTGGGAATTTCACTGACTTTTATTATTTGATTCCCAATTTGACAACAATGGATCTAAGTATGTATTGAACCCTTTTTTCTGTTCTATTTTAGGTCATGGAGGTGCCAGAACTGCTGAATATCTTAAGAACAACCTTTTCAGGAATTTATGTAGCCATCCAGATTTTATCATAAACACAAGGACTGCAATTGGTATGAAAGTCTGTTGTTTTTCAACATTGAATTTCTCCCCTTTTCCTTTTTCATTTTTTATTTTGGTTTCCATTTCTCCTAAGGATAGTTACTTGATTGCAGTTGAATCATTTAGACAGACAGATGCAGATTACCTCAGAGAAGAAAAAGGCCAGCAAAAAGATGCAGGGTCAACTGCATCAACTGCTGTGCTCTTAGGAGACCGGCTCCTTGTTGCAAATGTTGGGGATTCTAGAGTAGTTGCTAGCAGAGCTGGTTCAGGTTGCTTTTTATTTTTTAATTTTTTATAGTTTAAATATCATTGTAGAGTGATGGATTCTAAATGAAGCGGGAAAAATTTGTTATTTTAAAATGAGAATTACAGGAATTACTCAACCCATGGACTGTGATTCATATTTGATTAAAATGTGAGTAGTCATGTTGGATACCTTTATCTTAATTTTACTGGGAAAAAGATTTGAAAATTCATTTGCAACTTCTTGAGCGTTTATTCAGGGGCATATAAGTTGTAGCTAAACTTATTATGACTATTATTATGCTTTGTTTGTAGCTATTCCATTATCTATTGATCACAAACCTGATAGATCTGATGAACGTGAAAGGATTGAACAGGCAGGAGGTTTCATCATATGGGCAGGTGAAATTTTATCTTCTTAGTCTTATAATAAATTTTCTCATTCATATTTCATTTATTTCACCCTCATGCAGAATTGAAGCGATTTGCTCTCCATATATTTTAGAATCATTATCATGGGACTCAGGTTATACTTCTCCATTTAAGTTTGTGGTTAATGTTTTAACTAAAATAAGTGAACATAAATTTCAAAGCATCTGTATATTATTTTCATGTACCTGAACTGTTAAATCTCATGTCACTAATCATATACTTTTTTTGTTTCTGAGCTAAAAAGATTCTCCAGAGTTGTTTCTAGTTCCATTGGAAGAGGTTTTGGTACCTTTCTCCTTGGTCATTTTCTGATATGTTGGGCCACTTTCTGAAGTAAAATATTGCAATTAAAAATGGTTCCTAGTTGAGAGTTAGAGATTTACTAATTATATTGGACTGTTCTCACAAATAAATATTTCAATTCAAAGAATGGATGTGAAATCCAATTAAAGAGAGAGGGAGAGGAACACATCAAGGAGTTCCTCTCACAAATTAGTTTCTGTAATTAAGATGGTTTTGGAGTCGACCTTTTAGAGGATTGTTGAGAAACTCTGTTGCCTGTTGGCTATATGCTTGCTTTTACAAATAAACAAGTAATTTCAGGTTCTTTTTATGTGCTATTTCAAAAAAAAAAAGGAGAAGAAAGATCAATCTCTACAACTTATGATTCTAAAACTTTGTTATTTATTTATTTATCCATATTAACGGGCGGGGTACATATTGCACTTTTTCTTATTGTTGTCCTAATTGGAGAACCAAATCAATTGATACCTTTCTGTTTGTTATTTTTTTTTATAATTTTTTTGTAACAATATGTTGTGATACTGAATTTGCTATTGTAACCTGGTGCTATGTTTCCAGGAACATGGCGTGTTGGTGGTGTTCTTGCTGTTTCTCGTGCATTTGGGGACAAACTACTTAAGCCATATGTTGTTTCTGAGCCAGAAATTCAGGTGAATATATGAAATGTAGGTTTGATATTTGACTGGCATTTTTATATATATGTGCAATATTGGCCAACTGGTGAACTTCTTGGGTTGCCAGTCTGCAGACTCAAAAAAAAAATAAAAAAATAAAAAAATAAAAAAAATAAACTTAAATGGTATTCCTGGGAAGGGCAAATAAACTGAATATTCATGTTCTATGTATGTAGCATAGCTGTATTGCAATAGATATATGCCAATTGAGGCAAGGTGTTATGCCCTGCATATATCCCAAATCAGAAACAAATTTATTTGGGATAATTCAAGTGAACAACCCTTTTTACTAGATTATCATTTGTATACTTCACCCTCATGTTTGCTGATCTTGGATCAAACAACTGTCGAACTAGAATAATTATGTTTTTGTTTTTATTCCATTGGAATTCTAAATTGCTCATGATCCAACTGCATAATTCTTGTCTTATATCCTATATTTTAACCTAAAACCTCTCAGCATATAAAGTAGAGATTCTTGATGTGTGCTTGCACACCTATGTGAACTTGTTGCCATTTCAGTGTATCATAGGGAGATGTTGCAGAACTTCATTCTTTAATCATTTTATGTTGCTCTGCATATTAGGGTCAATACCTTGTTACTCATAAATTGTTTCCCTTCCAATAATTAGGAGGAAGAAATTGATGGTGTTGATTTCATAATTATTGCAAGTGATGGGCTTTGGAATGTCTTCTCAAATCAGGTGAGTGCTGTCTACTTCATGAAATTAGGAACACATGCACAAAAAAAAAAAAAAAAAAAAAGAGGAATCATGTAAATCTTTTCTGACAAATGAGCAGCGGGATGGTTATAGCTTGCATAGGAAATTATTACCATTTAGGAACTGCAGTGGTCTGTTTACATTCCTTTAGGCCATTCATATACAACTCTTGTAACTTCATTTATTCCCATTATAAATTCTTTGTGCACTGTTAGAAACTTCACTTAAACATGAAAAAACTAATGGTATTACTCTATCAGGGTGTGGGTGATGTGTGGGGTTTTTTTGTGCACTAAGACTTCATTCTCGTTTTAGAACGACTCTTTCAATAGTTTGCATTTTTGGTGCCTGACTCGTAGTACTAAAATTATGTTTAATATTTGCTTTCAAACAAAAAAAAAGTTCAAACTAGTTGCAGTCTAAAGATATTCTTTGGGATGGTGATTTCAACTCATAAGGAAGAAGTTATGCAATTTGGACTTCTGAAGCGTCTATTACTGTGCAGTGTTATTTAATAATTAGAAATACTTTTTTTTAACTTCTTGTCCTAACAATAGTTTAAATAGATTCAGTACTGCTCCTGTTTATGGGATTGCACACGCTTGGTCCCTTAAAGAAAAGGTTACTTTGGCATTTAAGAAAAAAAAAATGAAAATTCAATGTGTACATAGATCAGATTTTGTAGATCATATTCTATGCAAGTTCTTTGTTACTGTCTTTTAAATTTTCATCAACATTGGTAAACAAGCATTGGACTTGAAGTTGGTAGTCAAAAACATTGCAACTCCGTGTATAAAAAATTCGGTCTCAACATAGCAGTAGATATTATAGAATTTCTTAGTGAAAATGAAGAGAGAGATTTGAAGTTTGGGTGGAACAAGAACATTTAACCTTGAGCTCGTTCATGTGAAAGACATGATACATAGTATGAATGAATGGAGAAGAACATTAAGATTGGACTTCTGATGGCCTGAAAACTTCACCAACATACCCAAGTTGAAACCTGTGTCAAAGCTATTCTTCAAATCTATAAAATCATGTACTGTAATACGCTAATTGTTCTGGTGATGTTCCTTATTTGGTGTCACTTTTGTTTTCTTCTCTGAAAATGCCACCTTTTAGCACTTATGAAATCAATGAATTCATCAGTGGAAGCATCCTTTTTTTTTTTTTTGTCTTCTTGTATCAGACTTTATTTGAAGCATGTTAAACATTTTAATATATCGGCTTTCAGGATGCAGTCGCTCTAGTGCAGGACATAACAGATACAGAAGCAGCATCAAGAAAACTAATACAAGAAGCTTATGCACGGGGAAGTTCTGACAACATTACTTGCGTTATAGTTCGATTTAATAATTAATAAGTTTTCAAAACAAGGTAAGTTTGTTATTCATTTCGTTACTCAGTGTCTATATCTAAATAAGCATTACATGTTTCTGCGTTTTTGACTTTTATTCCTGTTTTTCAGATTTCAAATTCCATTAAACAGCATTTAGTCAGAAATGGAAAAAGTTTACTCCGGTATTGTTTTTTCCACCTTTGATGAACTGTTACTTGTTGCTCGGTGTTATAGGCTATCGACTGAATTTTCAAATTGTTGGGTCGTGTTCCATTTGTTGTTTATGGTTTTTGCTTCATGAAATTCTCACTGAATTTCATGCATGGGGGCACACGTTAAACGTATATTTCATATTGGAATATGAATGAAATTTTTATTTCAAATTTGAGTTTAATAGCTCAAATGTTTGAAAATGAGATTTTGATTCTTGTCCTAATAGCTCAAATTTATTAGTATTTGAAATGTTTTTTTTTTGTATTTTTTTAAATAAAATATTTTATTTTTAAAAAATACCCTTAACAAAATTGGATCGAATATAAAAATAAGATTTTAATTCTTATTACATGAGTATACCGAAAAGAAATATTGAGATACTAAAATACCAATTTATGAATATAATTCTATTTCTATGAATTTTATTAGAATGTCATAAATATTTGAGAAGGGTAATGGAGGCAATATCGATTAAAACCCATATTAAAAGTAAATAATATAGAAAAAGAAATAAAGGAAAGTAACAACTGATAACCACCAGGAGCCTGGTGCATAATTTCTTGTAGAAAATCATTTAGATTTATTGTGAAAGCTAATCCCTACCCATAAGGTGCATTAAAACATATCGGCATAGGGCATTCTCAAATCTCAAGCCCTTAAATTTTCCTTTTTTTTTTTTTTTTTTGTCTATTATGTTTTTGTTAATCTATACATTTGCACTCACACAAAAGTACATACAAACTGGGGAACTTTTTTAAAAAAATGTAAACAAAAAGTCCTTAAATTGTTATAAATATACAAATTAAGCCCATGAACTTTTTCTAGATATGTATATTAAGTCTCCGGACTTCTATAAATTTAGACATCAATTTTATTTGAGCTATTATATATTGGCTTAATATGTACATTTATAGAAATTTAGGAGTTCAATGTCACACGAAAGAATTGCATGGATTTAATTAAAAAAAAAAAGCAAAAAAAGAAAAGAAAAGAAAAAAATGAAGTGTTTTGGTAAAAAAAAATTCTTAGTTTTGGAAGACCTATCGATTTAATGTTCAAACTTTTTTATCATATCAAAACGGAATATTTGGCTGATTGCTTGCTTTCACATTCGCTTCTTGTCAAATCTTCACCGTGCTTTAAGAAGAGAAAAAGCTTTATCAAATAAATAATTTCAAGAGAGTAATGAAAAAGGGCTCCATGTATTTTATAAGTACCTGTTCCTTAGTAAGGCCATTTTAGCCTCTTTATTTATTTATTTATTTATTTTTTGTTCTTCTAAAGAAGAAGATATATATATATATATATATATATATATATATATATATATATATATATATTTCGATCAAATGTAGTGTAATTAATTTTTCCATATATTAAACTGAATTATTGTTATGATATCCTAGATTATGTTTGGATTGAGAGATTTTGAATAAGTGAATTAGAAGAACAAAAATCTCTCACTCACCAATATCACTCATTTTTTAAGGATTTGATTGGTGGAAAAGTCAAAAATCTATAATTTTTTTATAAAAATAAATTTATTTCAAAATTGTCCTTAATAAATTAATAATATTCCAAAACTGTACTTAAGCTTAGAAATACAATAACAACCATTTACCAATTTTTTAATTATATTTTCACTTATTTTATCTGTATTCGTTTAAATATGAATTAAAAAATATTAATGATTTTATTCTAAAAAGAAAAAAAATATTAAGGGATTAATTTATTCATAAACATATATAGTACAAATAATAAGTTTATATAAAATTTTGAGCAAAAAATTTTTAACATATTTCAAATTTGATAATAATGATAATTTCACCAATTGCATATTTTTAAAAATTTTCTCTAAATTATATTATGTCACGATTCAATATAAATATGATAAAAATGACTAGAAAATGTTTAATTAATAATAAATTACCAATATTTAGTAAAAAATAAAATTGGAAATTAATTATTAAATTTATGAATTACGGTCATTAAACCAAATACGAGTGCAAAATAAATTACATCATCAATCCATAGATTTTATATTCAAACTAAACAATAAAATTCATATAATCCATGAATTTTGAATTTTATAAAATTAATGGATTTTAAATTCCTTCAATCCAAACGAGATCATAGAGAATTTCTCACAGCCACATTGTGTAGTGCATTTTTATAGGCCATTTAGATTCTAATTTATATATTCGAATTTCTTTTAATACTCATAATCATGTATTTTAGTTAAATTAAGATAGAATATTAGCATACTGGTTCTATGGTGTAGTGGTTAGCACTCTGGACTTTGAATCCAGCGACCTGGGTTCGACTCCCGGTAGGACCTTTTATGGAAATTTTGATGGAATTGGCCTCTATTTCTCTTTAAATCATAAAACATTTTAAAGGCTGCTTTTTCTTTCATCATCTCTATACTTTTTTGTTGTGGAGCCATTTAGTGATGATGCCCAACATGCATTATCATCATTATATCTGCCTAAAAGCATTCTCTTCCTTTATTCATTTTATTTAACTAAACATAAATAATTATTCAAAAGTTATATATATCCACATGTTATTTCCCTCCACAGCTAAAGTCTTTATGGATTCCATTATCTACAATAATTATACTCAAATTACATTTCTTTTTCTTAATAATATGATTTAGTAATTCAATAATCAAATATTTCAAAATTTTTAAATCCTATCAACATTTGAAGGTAACCAATAAAATTAGAGAAAAAAGAAATGAAGAGTCAATTTAACTCTCAACTATTTTTTTTTGTAATCATCAATTTATCTTTACATTAACTTCAAGATTTAATTATTTAACTTCTGTGGTCTATTTATTTACCCAATTTATTCTAAAATATAGACAGATTTTCCATTTTGTTTAATATGAATTTCTATTAGAGTTTTACAGTTAATAGAGAAATGAGTTTTACAAATCAATATAAAGAAAAAAGAAAAAAGAAAGTAGTTTGAGGAGGTAATGAGGTGAATTGGCCACAAAATCTTTTTGAACATGAATTTCCCACAAAAATAAATTTTATATTACTTATATACAAAAATAACTTTGAAACAAATTAATTAGATAAAGAAAATTTGGGAGGGCAAATTAATACTTGAAAAAAAAGATTATGAAAAGCTTCCATGACCTTATTCAAAGGGTAACTTAACAACTAGGTTCCAAATGAAAACCAACAATTGGACCACTTTGGGCCCTACAGTTAAAAAAGGAGCCCAAAACTAAAACAAAAACTCAGCCCACATGGTTCCCACTAACCCAAGCCCACCGACAGCTCTCTGATTACTTAAAAATTCAAAAGTGGAACACACACAGCAATATCGTAAGCCCCACCACCTTACTGACAGTTAAAAAAAAAAATACTGTTTTGCTCCCGCGAAAAAGAGACCTCACCCATTTGTTTATTGCCATCGAGAACTGGAAAGGCAACATTTCCAATTGTCTTCATCAAAATATCACCATTTTTTTCCATCTCTCTCACTTTCTTTTCCTATATTCTCTCTTTTCTTTTCACATTCCAAATCAAGATTTTTCACTCTCCTTTCATCATCTTCCAC